>CM019705.1:269421-539833 GCA_009760885.1 Achatina immaculata | reverse complement strand
AAACTTTGTTTTCCAGCTTCTAGTGGATGTAATTAAGCCCTTTCTCCATGTCAGATCCAGCATGCAATGTTGGCTAGCCAGACGGCTTTGAGACAGTTCCACACAACTTTGGGATGAAGAATCTGATGAATGCCTCAGCGATATCCATTCTCGGTCGCCTGTAGTCTGCTGACTCTGTTATGTTTACATCATTCTGATAGCCATTGTTGTAAAGACCCACAAGCTTTCACGTCCTGGATTCATTGGTTTCACACCAGATTTTCCTCATCCCCGCCCATGATATCCATGTCCGAATCCATCCACCAGCCTGACATTACATTTTACAAAAATAACATTACAATTAGTGTTGACTGCTACAGGTTTCTGGGCTACAGAAGTAGGTCAGGGTTTTTAAGCAAACAGATCTATGTTCCCTGTCTCACAAATACTATGTCAAGATTGTGTTCTTAACACAGTTGTTCCCAGGGGGAAACGAGAAATGCCTACAACACGTGATCTCCCCAAGCGGTCACCCATCTAAGTACTAACCACGCCCGACGTTGCTTGATTTCGGTGATCGGACGAGAACTGCTATTCTCAACGCGGTATGGCCGTATGCTATCCTCCATGACAAACTGAATGATCTATTTTCTTCTCTCACTCAACATTTCGTCTTCCCAATGTTCCAGTAGCCTCCTTTCGGAGACTGGTTCATTGTCTTCTGTGTGAGTTAGTTCTGCTACGAATTGTCCGTTGTAATTGTCGCTCATACTATAATCACTCACGTTGCCTTCTGCCAGTGTGGCAGCTTTTCTGCTGTCACGGTTTGATGCTTTTAGTATCATTCACTGCTGATCTGAACGTCTGATATCTTGAGCATGCACTCTGTGTATTTGTCATGTAATTTGATTTTTATTGTAAAATATACAGGTCTCAGTACTTCGATGATAAAATGACCTGGTTTCCGCTTCTTGTCATGATTTAATAACATATTGTGATTCTTATAGTAAACTGGGTCTCCAATTCTTAATTCTTCTGCTGTGTTGTTTTGTGCTAAGATGAACTGTCTCTTTTCTTTATCTATTTCAATGTGCTTTGTAACTTTTGTGAGCGCCTTATGTTGTCACTGTGACACGTTTTCATTTGTGTCGTTTTCTCTCATGAATTTCTTTCCGGGTTGTGGGATTCTGTCAATAGATAGTATGGCGTGTCTCCAATATAACAATATCAATGGAGAGTACCCAGTGGGTCTGATTTTTATCTCCATGATGCATCTGTCCTCTTATTCCTTCTGTATATCGAGGTTGTGGAATGATAATGTTTGCAGTATCTGATCATACGAAGATGACTATAATGTGTCTGTGTCAGAGGGTGACTGCAGTATGTCATCATAATGTAGATTAGAAGAATCGATCACACTTGCTGTTAACATGTTTTCACACGCTTTTGGCTCATGCTACGGTGATTTTTTTTCTCACATTTTTTTCGGCGCCCGATTGTGATCTGGACAGAAAACCCGCTAGATTTACTTCTCCAGGTGTGTACTCAGCCTCCGGATCGTATATATGAATTTGGTGTGACCACTTCTGCACTCTTCTATTCTTGTGGTAAGATTTTAAAATGTTCTCTAGACCTTTGCTGTCGGTGCGAATTACGAGTTTGTGGTTTGTGTAGAGCATATACGATCTCAAAACATTCTTTCTCATTTATGTGCCAGTTTGTGTGTGTGTGTGTAACCTGCTGAGATAGTGGGATAGAAAATAAACAAATCGTAGCTTTGGTTGTGCTTTCTCTTCTAGTTGTATCATCAGCTTGTGTCAGCACTGTGCTCACTGCCATATCATTTCCATCTGTGTACAAGATCATTAATTTTGTTATATCAGGAAAAGCAAGCATCGTAGGGTCGCACAACTCTTTTTTAAGCTTTAGAAAAGCTCTCTGGCATGACCCAGTCCATTGTAACCTCTTATCTTTTTCGTGTCAACTCAATAAGCGGTTCGATAATGTCAGAAAATTGTGATACAAGCCTCCGAAAGTAAGAGGTCATGCATATAAAACTACTTGCTTGTTTTATGTTCTTTCTTTGTTTGAGTTCTTTGATAGCCTGCACCTTTCTTTTGTTGAGTATGACGCCTTCTCTGCATATTTCGTACTCTAGGTATTTGCTTCTGATTTTGCGAAAGAGCGCCTTGTTGTGTTGAGTTTGACTTTGCGTTGTCGTAGTCCGTGAAAGACTTCTTGTACTTGGTTGACATGGTCCTCAATGGTTGTGCTTGTAAAAACATATCACCAAAGTATGACACAGCAAAGTTTAACCTACCTTGTAAGACTTGATCCATTTCTGCCACAAACGTAGCTGGAGTATTAGGGATCCCACAGTGCAATTTTTTAAAACAACATATTTTCCAAACTCGTAAGAGAAACTTGTCTTTTCTTGGGAGTCTTCGTCTACTGGAATAGTAACCTGCTTCGTCGTCTATGATGGTGAACCATTTGGCTCCGCCTAACCGGGTCAAAATATCTTCAACATTTCGCATCTTGTAAGAGACAGGTTTGGTGATTGAGTTGAAATCCCTGAAATCACACCAGAAACGATATGTTCCATCCTTTTTTTCCACTTTTACAATTGGGAGATTCCACCTGGATAGAGGTTCTTGTTGAATCACACCTGCATGTAACGTATTATGAATAGGTTTCTCAACTATTCCTCTGTATTTGAGAGGGGTTTAGTAGGGTTTCATACAAACTGGGGGGGGGGGGGGGGTTGCCAATGTCTATATGAATTTTTAATGTGTTAGTTTTGCCTGTTAGTTTATTCCTAAAATATACCACAGGATGCCTGAAATCAAAAGAAGGTAAAATGTGGAAAAAGAAGACATTGTGGACAGGTGGACAAAGTACATCGGTGAGCTATATGGAGGAGAAATACCAGAATTAACACCAGATACTGAAAACTGTGATGGACCACCAGTATTTGAAGATGAAAATCATAGATGCCATCAAACACATGAAGAAAGGAAAAGCAACTGGGCCTGATAATATAACAATAGAAGAAATAGAGGCACTAGAGGAGACAGGACAAAAGTAATAACCAAGTTACTGAACGATATTTACAACAGTGGTTATATGCCCAGTGACCTGCTTAAATCCACGTTTATAACACTACCAAAGAAACCAGGTGTAAAGGAATGTGATGACCACCGGACTATCAGCCTTTCATGTCACATAACGAAGCTACTTCTGAGAATCATTATGAGAAGAGCAAGGAAAAAGTTAAAAATGGAAATAGGAAATGAAAAGTTTGGATTTGTTGAGGAAAGGGAACACACAATGCCATTTATGCTTTACGAACACTAACAGAAAGAGCTTTAGAAGTATAGAAAGATCTCTATTTATGCTTCATTGATTACACCAAGGTATTCGACAAGGTGAAACATAATGAAAATATTAAAATGCTTGAACACATCAATATAGACGGCAAAGACTTGAGGATTGTAAAACATCTATACTGGCAGCAAGAAGCAGCAGTTCGAGTTGAAAATAGAACTAGAAAATATCAACCTATAAAACAAGCGGTGCGACAAGGATGTGTACTATATCCATACCTTTTTTCTCTGTACAGCGAGAATATTCTAAGAACAATCATCACAGAACCAGGTATAAAAATTGGAGGATACAATATTAACATCCTTCGGTATGCTGACGACACAGTACTGATAGCGGAGAACCAACAAGACCTGTAAAATCTCTTGGATAAAGACGCCAAAGAAATGAACAGGAAGGTCTTACTTTGAGCATCAAAAAGAGAGAGAATATGGTTAAACATAATCCACCAACATGCAGTATAAAATTAAATGGAACTATTCTAAAGCAGGTGCAGAAATTCAGATACCTTGGAGCAGTAATAACTTCACATAATATAGAACAGAAATTAAGAACAGAATAGGCCAAGCACAGACTGCATTTCAGAGAATGAGAAACATACTACTCAACACATCGTTAGCAATGAATGTTAGATAACGAGTCCTAAAATGCTATATTGAACCTATCTTGTTATATGGAAGTGAATCATAGACAATAGGCAGGTGTGCACAAAAATTATTGGAAACAGCAGAAATGTGCTTTATTAGAAGAATGTTGCGAATCCCCTGGACAGCAAAAATAACTAATGAAGAATGTATGAGAGGAGCTATAGAGACAAAAATCTTGTCATAAAGAAAAGAGAGAGACAATGTACTTTCATAGGACAAGCAATGAGAAGAGGGGGCATTGAAAATATTAGAACAACAGGAAAAATAGAAGAAGAAGATCAAGAGGAAGACCAAGAAAAATGATACTGGACAGTATGACGGGATGGTGTGAGAGGAGATCACCAACTGAGCTGATGGTCTGCATGAAAAATCGTGTACTCTGGAGAAGCATAATAGCCAGCGCCAGCGGCACGGCACATGATGATGATGATGATGACGATGATAGCTTTGCCCAGGTTTAGGTCCGACAAGGCAAATATGTTATTGTTTATTCTAATTAGTTCTTGAATGGAAGCTCTATTTTTCACCTCAACTTGCAGTCGTTTCAGTAATTCTGTGAGCTTTTAAGATTTGTCCATCGTTCCGTTATGGTTGTTTGTGTTCACCTCGCCGAAGTTATGTGTCGACTGTCGTATTTCTGAGTTTGCCATGACACATCCCTTTCTTATCCTGATGTGTTTAGTGGTTAAATTCAACATGGTGACAGGAACCATTCCTTTTTTTTCATTTGGCTATTTCCTCTCTACTACATAAACACCTGGTTCTTCAGTCAAAAAACCTCTGGTGACATGTGTGATTCTGGTTTCTTCGCTTTCCAGATCCTTTCTTTATACAAGGTATGGAGTTTATGGATTGCGGTGTCATTATTGCCTTACATACTGTTCGTATAACTTCTCTTACTTGCTGTTCCTTGCACAAATCAAATGACTGATCACCCAATCCAAATTTTCCAGATCTGAAATCATTGTATGCTTACGTACTCTGCAAGAAGTCTTGACCCAGAATAAGGGATCTCCTTATTAATGTGACGACGTAGAATAAGGGGTCTGCTTATTCCTGTGACGACGTAGGATGAGTGGGAAAACGTTAAATGTCCTATCTGGCATGATAAAGTTGGTACACAAATTAGCTTTAGTTCCTCCCCACTGACTGAGTGTAACTTTATATCTGCATTTTGTATGTCATTATTGTCCTTCTTTGATGTTTTCCACATATTGTATCTACAAAGACTTATTTCTGATCCGGTATCTGTCATCGTATGAATCGTACTCCGTGTAATGTGTACCGATACCGTACATGCTGAACCTTGGTCTTTTTTCTCTGCTCTTATTTGATGACCCTGCTGATGCAAAGAATGCGCTTCGGGTCTTGCATGAGTTCTCAACACTCGTTTCCCAGGGATTTCCCTTTGTACATTGCACCCTTCTGAATATTTTGCTTGATAACTAGCATAGCGATAATCACGCCTAGTTGTTTCGTTTCTAGTCATTTCTCTCTAAATATGGAGGTCTATCACTGTCTACCATTGATCTACAAAACTTTGCAATGTGGTTTGGTTTTCCACATTTATAACACATTACCGGGTTGTTCTGTCTATCCGGACGATTAGCTCCAATCTGACCTTGGGTAGCTCTCTTGGATCTCGTGGTGGTTTCACGGTGCATTCGGTCAATGGGTTCATCCATATAGGTTTCTCTTATATCTTCTGCTTGCATTATGTCAACTTCACTTGATTCTTTCTTTGTTCTGTCTCATTAGCTTGCCCTGTTCTCATGTTTAGTCGAAGCCTTAAACTCACTTCATCGACTGAAATCTGCACTGTTTCTCGAATGACTGGGGACAGTCTCTTAATAACTTCATTTTTATGGAGGTGCTACTAATTGCGTCTATCAGGTATTCAACTAACTGATTTTTTATTACCTGTAATTGTATGTTCGGAATTCCAATGATTCCTTTGCAAGTTTTACATTCTTTCCACTATCACCTGTATAGATTAATCTTGTTCTCGTCTTATTGTATTCAAATACGACAGAGCATGATGACTGTCTTTGACTTCGACAAATCTCCTTTTAAGTTCAGTCTTCAGAATATCAAAGGACTTATTAGGTTGATTTTCTAATCGTCTCTTTGTGTATTCTGACACAGCACCCTTTGAAGAACAGAATAAAACTAACTTCCTATCCCTGTCTGCCAGTTTATTTATCATGTAATATTTGTCTGTTTCCTCCATCCATTCTTCTAGCATTTTCTTGTCTCCCTTGAACGTAGTCACTTGGTAACTCACACACTGCTGTGCTAAAAGCATGGTAACTTGTTGGATCATGCTGGATAATGACGTCATGGCTGTCCCCAGTTCTGTGTTGTCTTCTTGCAGGTTTTCGCTTTCGATTTCTTGTGTGTTTTTACCCATATCTTTCTTCATTTCTTTTACAACCGATGCTGTGGTCTTGTTTGTTTATAACCTTGTAACACCATTCAATGAATATATTTAACAGAAGATATTCCGTTTTGGCGTATAATTCAGTTTTCTGACTGTTTAAGGATAGATTACCTGAGGTCTCTAGAGACTTAGTGGAAGGCACCACTAGTGGGCTGTTCTCATTAGAGCACACCAAGTTGTTGTTACACAAACACTATATTCCACATATCAGTGCCAGATCAATTTACACACTCATCAGTTACCGGAAACACTGTTACTTATTATTTCAACTGTCACCTTATTTAATGTACATGAAGCAGGCTTCTGAGTTTTAATCCAAATACAACACGAATAGCAACAGCTGACACATATTACTTGTGGCCGCCAAGCATCTATCTCTTCAGTCTCTGTCATCATACTTCAGCCAGTTGTTCACAGTCACTCGACACGTTCCCCTTACATGTTAAATGTAGTCGTCATTCATCTCTTTACTAATGTATTATATGTAGTCGCTATTCATCTCTTTAGTAATGTATTAAATGTAGTCGCCATTCATCTGGTATACATCAACAGCAAGGCACTTCAGTCATACTGTCGTGGTAACACGTTGTTTTCATAAACCACACTGTGTTTTTCATCTCAGCCTCAGGTGTCCCGAAGAAACCGATGTACAGGGACCACATACATTCATCAAAACGTAGTACCAGCATCCTTGCCAAAAATATGAAATTTCCAGAACGTACAGCCCCAGACTGTTAGATGAGCTGATACGAGCATCAACAACGGCAGGATTCTTCTACAATCGCACAACACATTGGAAGACTTCAGTACACAAGCAAGTTCCATGCAACATCCTCAAAGAAAATTTAGAGCTGCAGTATTTGTTGCAATTTAGCCCTGCATTCTTGAGTCATGCCTGTATGTTATCTCTGCATAATTCACATGGCATGGTACCTTACAGACAACACATGCCTTAGACTGATGGCAATATCACCGTGATCCATCACAAAATGAAACCTTCAGCCCGCAATGTTAAAAGTAAAGAAAAATACTAATTGTTATTCAGCAAAACAGAGTGGCTGATATCTTTGTTCTTAAGCTAATAGAATTATTTGTGTTTTATTATTGAATATTATCCCCCGCCCCCCTTCTTTCTTATATTTTTCTCTGAATCTTGTTAGCTTTTTAAAAAGATCCTTGTTGTTTGTGAGTTGTATCTGTTTGTGTGTGAGAACTATGCAGTTATTTACTCCACCTGTTAGCGAATTCTCATATTTGAGCATTTAATTGTTCAGTAGCTGGGCGTGTATCCACTTATTTCAGCTGGTGAGTTGTGTACCAGTCCAAAGTTTAATATACAGAGTGCGTCTGTGAGTTGTATTTATCAGTTTAGTTACTTCGGTGGTAAATGTAATAATATGAATTACTTTCAAACCAGTAATAGTACACAAAAAACGGAAAAAATGGTTACATAAAAAAGGACTTCGAATAGGCCCTCTGAATGTATATCACTTTTTAGGTAAAATTCCTGAAGCAACATGCATATTAAACCAAAATTTAAACATTTTTAACTTCCCTGAAAGCCGTTTAAATAGGAACATAACCGATGAATATATTAGAATTAATGGTTTTAACGTGACCCATATAGAAAGCAAGAAACAAGTCTAGTAATGTATGTCTCCACAGCTACCCAGTTTAGTCGTAGAGAAGACCTGGAGTCATTAGAGGTAGAGTGTATTTGGGCTTTGTTATTTGACTTTTGTACCGTAATCCAAATATAGCATCCCTGTGGTACGATCACTTCATGACTATGATGGGTGAGGTTTCAACCTTTAAGTTCAAAGATATTATCATCATTGGAGGTTTCCACATATATCTAACACAATCAAATCGAACTTGGAGTAATATTATACTATCCCACAATTTTCCCAAATTGTCACCAATCCTATTAGAGTAACAGAAGTATCATCCATATTATTAGATACGTAATACATATGAAGCCCACCCAACATCATTGAATGTAACGCCCCTCATACTTTGTTAAGTGATCATTACCCAGTCTGCTCTACGTGGACAAGAAAGAGGTATAAACTTCCTAACAACAATCACACCAGTATGAAATTTAGAATTTTCAAAACATTTAACCTAGAATTATTCCTTAATGGTTTGCAAACATCTTAACTAACACACGTGTACCAACTAACTGATCTTGATGAGGGAATAGAGTATTAGCTAAAGATCTTCAGAGATATATTAGACAAGCATGTCCCCATGAAAGAGATGAGAGTAAAACATCAGACGAAGTCACCTTGGATACCACCTGAAATATCACATGCTATGAGAGAACGTGACTGGGCGCACAAAATCAAGGACTTCAGGACCTACCGTTCACTCAGAAACAAAGTTCAATACTTAATAAGACAAGAGAAAAATTTACTTTAGGAATATAGTACAGAATAAATTAGAGAGTAAGTCAAATTGGAAGGCCATAAATATCCTATAAAATAAAATAAAACAATTTGATTTTCAAGCCAACAATCATGCATACACTAACGTACATATCATTACTCATTTCAGAGAAGAAATCAACGTTCTTCAATCATCAGTACTAGCTCTTTATGCGACTTACATAAACTACAATAATTCCTGGTTAGTATATGTACTAAATTTAAACAGATACACATTCCATTCTTAACAGGCAGTACAATTTACAGTTATCTCTTATCCTTAAAAAAAGTACAGCTTGGCTTGACAATATTAGCAATAAGATCTTATGTTATGCTGCACCTGTCATTTCACATACACTAACATACATTTACAATCAATGCATTGCAAAATGTTATTTCCCCGAGGCTTTTAAAACTGCTAAAGTGTATCCTCTCTTTAAATCTAACTCATCGAGCAATCTTACCAACTATAGATCAATACCCATACTATAGTCGTTATCAAAACCACTCGAAATACGCATACACAGAATAACTCTAAGACACATACAAGAGAACAATTGATTCATAGACAGTCAGTCAGGCTTTAGATCCATTCATTCCTGTCACACAGCTGTTACCAAAATGATAGAAAACTGGTTAGTAAACATAAATGACGACAGACTATGTGGTGCCATTTTTGTCGTCTTTAGAAATGCATTTGATATGACTGATCATGATGGTCTTGTAAAAATATTTATAGACTGCACACCTGATCTAATAAAATTGATTGCAACATTTCTTTCAGACAGACAACAAGTAGTATTCTTCAATAATTATCTATCAAATTCTGCTGTAGTTGACACTGGTGTTCCGCAAGGTTCTATTGTAGGCCCGTTACTCTTTGCTATCTATATCAGTGATCATATTAAACACTCTTCTTGTGACCTTTTTGCCGATGATTGCACAGCTTACACCAAGGACTACGACTGTATTAACCTTGAATCAACTCTTCAAGTCGAGGTAAAAATGGAGCAACAACAATGGTATGATTATAAATACTTATATAACAAACCCAATGCTCATAACAACAAGACATAAACTACAAAATGCGACAAAAACAGCACTTAGGCTCTGTACGGAAACATCACAGATAGAAAACGATAGCCAGCACATAACACTAGGTCTTATTACTGACCAACATCTGACGTAAAACTCTCATGTGCGAGGTCTAACAAAACTCAACGCACAAAAAGTATACCAGTTAGCCAAAATTAAGCACTTCATCGATCAAGACACTAGGAAGGCATATTACATATCAGATAATCAAACACATTTAGACTATTGATCAACAATCTGAGATGGTTGCTCAGTGTCAAATAGAAAGAGGCTTTGCTCACTCCAAAAGCGAGCAGTAATGCTTATTAGTGGCAAAGATCAAGCACACACACACACACACAAACTAGCCAGCACAACCATATTAGAATACTGCCTCTTAAGAACAGGTTACTCTTCAACAGAGCCAAGTTGATAATCAAATTCTTTCACGGCATGCTCCGCCTGTTTAAATTTAGCCCGAAGTGCAGCCAACGCTTAACACTTTGTAGACCACAGTTATTTACCCTGAAAATCCACCAGTTCCCAGCCATTTTTCTGAAAATGAACTTTTTTGAGTGAACTTAGAAAAACATGCATATCTCTACTCACCATTGAGATAAATTAATCCAGGTTGGTAGACAGACTTCCAAGACCCTCTAGTACTTCTTGAGTGTGTGATATCTTGTGAAACAATTATCTGAATGCAATGGAACTTGACAACTTTGACAAAAAACATTTTGTTTCACTCTTTTGACCAAGCACACTCTGCACTTCCTAGATGATGCTTTTTTATTGCATTCATCCTCAGGATTCACCTGAACATGATTCTTTACTATTCCAGACAATCACTGTTGTGCAATGTTGATATCATGCGAACACGTCTTTCGTCTTTCCTTTATCAGTCGAAAGCTGCTGCTTCTGTTTATACAACTCTTGAAATTTAGGCAAAAAATAATCCAGCAGAGGTTTTATTTTGCTAATTCTACTTGTTTCTGGAAATGTCTGAGAATTGTCAGAGAAATGCAGAAGTGTCAGAAGATGCTCAAATTTAGCTCTGCTCATTGTTTTTGAAAATATTGGTTTTTTTCCAGATGAGGGTCTGTTGTCCAGTAATCTTTCCAGTGTGGCTTCCTAGTCTGGGCCATCAAAATGATCAATCCAAAAAATTTGTTCATGCCTGAATGTGTTTTTATTTTCAGACAGAAAGGCAGTAGTTTGTTCATATATTGTGTCTGTGCACAGTATAAATTTTCATGATGAGGTAACACTTAAAAAAATCATTGCCAAACACTGTACCGAAAATTTCCTCCATGCTGTCTGGTTTGTTTACATTCACTGAAACACTAGAATTTCCTATAAATTTTTCAAGAACTGGTGTAGAATCAATGTTACTCCACACACCTATATCACTGCTAACTATATCACATAAAAAATGTGAAATACTTACTGTTGAAGCATCATATTCTGACATTGAATCACAATAACACTGTCACTTGAATTTTCACTTCTGACACAGCCACACTGTGCCTAGTTATCGTATTTTTAATCCGAACGCCGTCACAGAAATCACTTTGAAACACATCAATTTCATTACTAGAGTCATTAAACAGTGATTTTTATTCATCACTAGGCTAGTCTGACAAAAGATTCTGGGCATAATTCATTGTACAATCGCAGTATTATCGAGCGTAACGTGCTCCGCCATTTGCACAAAATGTCGACTTGGCGAGATCTCGTAAACACGTATCTCCGACAGCTAAAACCGCGAGATTTCTACTTTTTTTAAAGTTACGAATATTAAAAACAATATTTTATTATATTAACTTTGCAGTAAAAATACAGACAACCAAAAATTATTTTAAATAACACACTAGAAACAATTTAAATAAGACGACCATCGAAAACGGCAAATCCGCCTTTCGGCCAACAACGCACGGAAACCGGAAAAACGGATTTCCCAGTCTTTGGCCCGGGAAACACCATAAATCTTCCAAAACATACGCTTGACCTTTACAAGAAAAGTTTTGCTTATTCTGCTGCTCATCTTTGGAATACCGTCACATCCTGTATAAAAAATATAAACTATACACCTCCCTACAACTACAAACTTTTGCAATATCTATTTGATGTCGACTACATGCCTTCATGAATCGTAAAACAAAAAATGTTATTTTACACTGCTCTAACTGAATTAAATTGATTGTTTATTCTGAATAGTAATGAAATTTTTGTTTCGTAGATAGTCATTTATATGTGTATGTAGTTAGTCATTTTATGTGTATGTAGTTACTTTATTATTAATTATATTTCTTATAAGCGTGTAGAATGTACTTGTAGAATGTCTAGAACAGAGTGAAAGTTGTATGATAAAGGGCAGATTGTCAGAAGGCCTGTGTGCTGTATTCTTAACCCTTTTGAAATATAGATCAATCAATCAATCAATCAATCAATCAGTCAATCAATCTCTTTACTAATGTATTAACTGAAGTCGCCTTTCATCTCCTTACTAATGTATTAACTGTAGCCGCCATTCATCTCCTTACTAAATTTTAATTGTAGTCGCCATTCATCCCTTTACTAATGTATTAAATGTAGTCGCCATTCATCACTTTATTAATGTATTTCCTGTAGTCGCCATTCATCACTTTACTAATGTATTTACTATAGCCGCTAATCATCACTTTATTAATGTATTAAACGTGGTCGCCATTCATCTCTTTATTAATGTAATAAGTGTAGTCACCGTTCATCACTTTACTAATGTATTTACTATAAGCGCTGTTCATCACTTTATTAATGTATTAAACGTGGTCGCCTTTCATCTCTTTACTAATGTTTTAACTGTAATTGCCATTCATCTCTTTACTAATGTATTAAATGTAATCGTTATTCATCACTTTATTAATGTATTAACTGTAATCGCCATTCATCATTTTTCTAATGTATTTACTATAATTGCTATTCATCACTTTATTAATGTATTAACTGTAATCGCCATTCCTCACTTTTCTAATGTATTTACTATAATTGCTATTCATCACTTTATTAATGTATTAACCGTGGTCGCCATTCATCTCTTTACCGGGGCACAAGGCGCGTTCCAAATGTTAGCTTACAAGACCCGTAACGTCCGTTAAAAGTGATGTCCGACTAATGAGCTTGGTTGCGGAATTTATCATATTCATCATTTGGTCTATTTCATGAAAAGGTTAGCACAAATAATGCAGCTGTGTAAGGTGCCATCAAACGTCGTCGTTCTAGGCTATTGAGAAATGATGTGTTGTACCTCCATGATCAACGCTCGACCACACATGGCCACTTCGATTCGTGGACTCTTGCAACATTTTCGTTGGTTCAGTTTAGACCATCCGTCACATAGTCCCGGCCTGGCACCGAGTGACTTTCGCCTCTTCCCAGCTGCCAAGGAGCATATTGGTTGCACATATTTTAGAGAGAGACATAGATATCGAAACAGCGGTGATACGGTGACTGCATGTTCAGGATACCACATTTTAGGAGATGGGCATTGAAAAACTTTTCCAGTGCTTAAACAAATAAATCAATCTTCATGGCTAGTAGGCGCGAAAATAAGGTGTCCATAACGGAACATAGCGTACACTGTGTTATGTCCAAATAAATTTTACTTTTGAAGTAATAACCGTTGTAAGCTTAATTGTGGTACCACACTCGTAATAACCGTTGTCACCAGTTACCTCTTCACAAATGTATTAACCGTAGTGACCAGTCATCTCTTTACTAATGTATTAACCGTAGTGATCTCTCTATAAAGTATTAACCGTAGTCGCCAGTCATCATTTTACTAATGTACTAACCGTAGTCACCAGTTACCTCTTTACTAATGTATTAACCGTAGTGACCAATCATTTCTTTACTAATGTATTAACCGTAGTGACCAATCATTTCTTTACTAATGTACTAACCGTAGTCACCAGTTACCTCTTTACTAATGTATTAACCGTAGTGACCAATCATTTCTTTACTAATGTATTAACCGTAGTCACCAGTTACCTCTTTACTAATGTATTAACCGTAGTGACCAATCATTTCTTTACTAATGTATTAACCAATGTCGTCAGTCATCTCTTTAATAATGAATTAACCGTAGTCGCCAGCCATCTCTTTAACAAATGTACTAACCGTAGTCACCAGTTACCTCTTTATTAATGTATTAACTATAGTGACCAGTAATCTCTCTACTAATGTATTAACCGTAGTCGCCATTCATCTCTTTACTAAGTATTAACTGTAGGCACAAGCCACTTCTTCACGTATGCTATTTCAAATTGGAGAGAACTTCATGATTCATTAATTCATTAGCGTTTCCCGTGCTGAACTTTTTGAGTCCGCAACAGCCCTCATTAAGGCCTCTCTGTTGTAAGAAAGATGCTCTTCTGCTGCTGATGTCTTGTTGCCACTATCGGCTTGGTCTTCCTCTTTTTCTTTTTCCATTTTGATGTTTTCTTCAAGTTTTCTTATAATCCTGTAAAGCGTGAGACTGAAATTTAAAATGTCTAACTAGAGCCAATGTTATCATTTGAACAACTAACAGGACGCAATGCTTTGATATAATAGGGAATACATTTAATAAATCAATTAGTTTTGCGAAGGATGTAATGTAGCTAATACCATTTATGGACATAACATACAAACATTAAGAACAGAAAGCACAGCTAGTGTATCAAATGTTCTAATGTTACTTTTTTCTATTAACCGTTTGCACTACACGTAAATTGTTTCGTATTTTTGCTTTCAGCTGGAAAGTCATCGGTGAAGCAAATGCATTGTCTTTTGATAAAAAACTGATGAAATTACCCTTCAAAGACTTCAAAATTGCTGGCTATTTACAATCCTACACATATTTTCGAGATTTTTCGTACGAATTACGTCAAGAATTCATTTTCCATGATTATATAGCCAACAGCGCTGCTGAAATTCTTCACGATGTATATGCTGAAAACAGAGGCTCAATGGTTGTTGGAGTTCACGTACGTCGTGGGGATTTTCTTCGGGACTATAATCAAAAATTTGGTTACATTGTTCCAGAAAAGTCTTACTTTACAAAAGCATTTGAGTGGATGAAATCGAAGTTTCCTGGCAGAAATATTACTTTCCTTGTTGCAAGTGATGATCTCCCATGGTGCAACATAACCCTGAAAGCGGATGACGTCATTCTAATGCCGGATACATCCCCAGCAGTCCATATTGCCACCTTGGCCAGCTGCGATCACGTGATAATATCAAGCGGTAGTTTTGGTTGGTGGAGCGGTTGGTTGGCGGGTGGATATGTCATTTACTTTGCGGGCTTTATGCCTAAGAACACTTCCTTGGGAGATACTTTCGTAGCTGAAGATTATTATCCGACTCCTTGGATTGGACTTGAAAATTAAAATCAGAAACAGATGTGTCTATGTCGTTACCTTCCTTGTCTATGTGTACCTGTAGAATTCTGACAGATGATGTAGATTGAATGTTTGGAACACCTGAAAGTAACTACACATTATTTTGGTTTATAACTGGTGAAATAATATTTATTAGTTGCATAGTTTATGCTAAAATGCATTCAATTGGTAGACAACATTCAACATTCCGGATGACGTAAAAGATGGCGGGAGCCTTTTAACGCTCTTACCGGCATACTTTGATGAGAAACTTTTACGTCGACAGATTTCTTAAAAGGAGAATTGGGCATAAGGCATCAACCTTATCCTGAAACTCATCTAGAGGCTACTCTAGATGTGTAAAAATCAACTGTTACGGAAACTCGCAATACAATCAATCGAGCATCGGGGATACCAACTCAGACAAGACCAGACAACAACCGAAAGAACACATTCATCGGCTCAAAATATGTGACAAAGATTGGATTCTGGAACGTAAGAATCATGGCCCAACCATCAAAAACTGGTCATGTAATTAAAGGAATGGTGAATCACTTTGACGTCGAGGGCATCAGTGAAATACGATGGCCAGAAGCAGGGAAAAGATCGGCGGAAAACCGTAAGGTAATCATACATTCAGGCAGAGACGTTGGGAAATATCAAGAAATAGTAGATATAAGTATGTCAAATGCAGGAGCAAAGAGTCTTACAGAATGGGAACCGGTGAACAGTCGTATGATAAGAGCACGATTCCAAATAACGCATAGAAGACTGACAATCATACAACGATATGCACCCAGGAACGATGCAGAAGATGAAATAAAGGACCATTTCTATCACCAACTACAACAACTCATTAATAAAGTCCCTAAACACGACATCTTAGTTCCTATGGGGGACTTCAACGTCAAGGTAGGAAAAGATAACACCGACGTTAGAGAAGGGATTAATACGGTAAATCAGAATGAAGATTGATTAATTGAATTATGTCTAACAGAGGGCATGGTCATTGGAAGTACAAGATTTCCACACAAAGAGATACATAAAACAACATGTATCCAAATGATAGAACCAGAAATCAGATAGATCATTTTTGTATTAGAAAGCAATTCAGAACATCTCTGACAGATGTAAGAGCATATAGGGGTGCAGACGTTAACAGTGATCACAATCTGTGTATAGAGAAAATAAGACGTAAACTGAAAAGTCAACAAAAGAAAGCATTAATCAGAAAGGTTACATACCGAAAATACTAAGAGTAATTTATTCTGGAACTTACCAAACAATTCGTTCCATTCAGTGAAGTTGAGGAGACAGATATAGATGAATTATGGCATTCTTACTGCACAGCCATAACTACTGCAGCTGAAACAAGTGCTGGAATGCAAACAAGTAGAAAAGCATGGATATTAGATAACACACTGAAATCTATACATGAAAGATAAACAGCGAAATTAGCCATTTTGAATGTAAAGACAGATCTTAGAAGAGATGTGGCAAAAACAACATACAAAGAACCGGACAATAAAGTAAAAAGTTCAGCTAGAAAGATAAACGAGAATGCATGGACAGTATGGCGAAATAAGCAGAGAAGGCAGCAAAAACAGAAGACAGTAAAATTCTGTATAACATACAAAGGAGTCTAAGAGGTACTATTGCATCCAATGAAAGACCAATCCTTAGCAAAACTGGCACAATATTAACATCAAGTAAAGACCAAAAGCAAAGATGGTCCGAACACTTCTAAGAAATACTTAATCGACCACACTTAAAAGATTTGATAGACCTTGAAACTGATTTACCATTCCCACAAATAAATGTCAACCTAGATGAAATTACATTGCATGAAACTGAAACAGCAGTGAATCTAATGGTTAAAAAACACTGCATGTGAAGATGAAATAACAGCCGAAATGTTAAAAGCTATTAACAATGACAAAATGAACCAACTACAGAGAATGTTAATAACGTTTGGAAAGAAGAAAAGGTCCCTTCTAAGTGGAAAAAAATGAATCATTGTTAAAATACTTAAAAAAGACAAACTTAGCGATTGCAATAACTGGAGAGGAGTTATAAACGTATTGGTGGCTGTCTCTTTTATGTGTGTAGCTGGGCCTTTACATAGGTCGAATCGTGTCGTATGCACGTGAATAACAGGGTAGATTTTTATCATGACCTTCGTAAGTTGAGTTTACTGGACTAGTTATACACAGAATTCCAGCTCTCACTCTCACTTTCTGGATTAGTTAAATACTGTTCCAGAAGTACTTCTCATCCAGGCTCGTTCAAAACCTCACGTTGGCAACAACTGGTACAGATGGTCAAGAAAATCCTGGGTAACAGTGACTTGGAAAGTATATTGATGTAATAATGATAATGTTGATGAAAATAACAATATATCCGACTGCCGGCAGGTTACCCCAGCCATGTGACAAATCCATTCATACATACAACTGCAGTACAACTATAACGTAAATATGCTCCTCGAAGATAGAACAAAGCACACACAAAAAAACGTCCACACAGATACACATTCAGAACCAGACTGACTTCACGCACTTGGCCTTGCCCCCGCAATTCCCTGTCCCGGGCTATCCAGCCCCCGTGATATTCTCGAACGATATAAGCACGAGAAAGTTCAAAAAGAAAAACCCATAACAATATCCTTACTATAAGGCCAACAATGTTTTATACGTATACTGCTACAGAGTGACCTTACTATCAGTTGTGTCAAAAGTATTTTACAAAGTTATTCTGAATAGAATTCAATATATAGTGGACGCTGCAATGAGCAAAGAGCAAGCAGGATTTCGAAAAGAGAGAAGCTGTCTCGACCAGATCTTTACTCTAAGGATAGTATTTGAAGAACATAATGAAAAGAAAGGTAGATAGAGGTGTATGGTGTAGTTTTACAAAGTGAGGAGGGAGTGAGTAAAGTAAGGAAAAACGAATAGAAAGTATGAGAATGTATAGATGAAAAAACATACAACATCCGATATTTCGGCGTGAGCCTTTTTGGGGGATTACATGCACAACGAGAAACAACAACAACAACAACACCAACAACAACAAAAACGAAGAATTTATCTTAATATGGCCTCCTCCGGAAATAGGTCTTAGAAGGACCACGCGGGCCACACACAGGATACCCGATAGAGTCAATCGTAAAGAAGAAGTGGAGAGAGATGAGGAAACAAGCGGTAGAAAGGGGTGGGGGTGAAGGCAATAGAAACATGATAGCCGGGGGGGGGGGGCAGGAGATGGAGGCAAAGGGGACGCAGAAAGATAATGAATGAAGAACATAAACACCTGCAGGGAGAAAATGTGAAACTGGTGAATAGGACAAGACCCTATAGACACCAATATGTTGGCAGAGAAAAGAGGGTGGTGGTAGGGAGGGGTAGCTAGGAAAGTAGAGTTAAAAAAGGGAGTGGAAAACTAAAGAAGTTACAGAAAGCTGAAGACATTGTTAATTCCAGCTGGGTGGAGACAGCCAGCGTGGAAAATAAGGCGATATTCTAGGACCCTCAGAGATCGTACATCAGCAAAACAAGAGCGGATCGCACTAACAGAAATGTTATGTTTTCCCCTGTGGTTGCTATGGCAAAAATGTTTAGCCACAGGTGTCCAGGCCCTCTTAGAAATATCATTAAGATGCTGGCGAAATCGATCTCCTAACCGTAAGCCAGTCTCACCTATTTACTTAAAACCGCAACGTTTGCACGTGATAGCATAAATAACATTTCGTGAAGTACAGATGAAACCCTCCTGAACCGATAACGTGGACTTAGGGAAGGAGATCTGGCTAGTCTCGACAACATACGGACGAGTGTTGCATCTACGGCGCAGCAACGTCTGGTACCATAAAAAGTGTCATCTGCCTTAAGATGACTACGCATTAAAAGGTCTCTGAGGTTCTTGTCCCGTCTGTAGGCTACCAATGGAGGTTCCCCAAAAACTTCACGTGTCAAGCTCTGTCTGGAGGATATGGAGATGGCGAAACAGTATGTTTTTAACTTCCAAGCTATGAGGGTGGTGCGTAAGTACCAGTTTAACTCTGTCCGAGCTACAGTGCCATTTGGGAGTGAGGGCTTGTTGCCGCGATATTTGGCTGATGCGGTTCTAAGATGACGAGAGAACATTTTCTGGATAGCCGTGTTGACGGAAGAAATCTAGCATTTTATGGCCTTGATCCTGGAAATCCAAATCCTTATTACACAATCGTCGCAACCTAAGAAGGTAGGAAAAAGGAACAGAGTCCTTACACGATCTGGGATGGGAGGAAGAGTACAAGAGATAGCTGTGAGAGTCCGTAGGTTTACAGTGGACAGAAATAGTAAGCCCGGAAGAGCCGATAATGTCGAGAAAGTTTGCTGAAGTAGCAGAGATATGGGAGGTGAAAGAAGTAATGGGATTGTACTCTTGAACAAAACTGATAAAGTTGTCAAGATCTTCCTCTGGCAATGGTGTGACCCCAACGCCGTCATCTATGTAGCGTCTATAGAAGGCGGGAAATGGGCCTCTAAAGGCTCTCAGAACCTTGTGTTCGATGTGGCCCATGAACAGACACGCGTTGCTGGGGCCCATTTTGGTACCCATGGTTACACCACTAATCTGGTCGAAGTAAAGGCCATTGAATTCAAAAGAATTGAGTTGGAGGACAAGTCGTGGAAGGCGCAGAATATTAGACGTAGGAATAGAGGGATTGCTTCTTTTGTTCAGAAAGACCTTGACGGCCTGAAGTCCCTGATCATGCGGGATGGATGTGTATAAGGATACTACATCAAGGGTGAAGATACAGTAGGTGTGACCAGGCAGGAGTGTAAAGGTCTCAAAAGCAATGAGAGCAGGATTCGTGTCCTTAAGATAAGTGGGCAGACTAGTGACCAGAGTTTGAAAGATGCTGTCAAGAAAGTCAGAGATTTGTTCCGTAGGGCAGGAACAAGCGGACCCTATGGGCCTTCCTCGGTTGCCTGGTTTGTGAATCTTAGGGAGTAGATAAAGGATGGCTTCCCTAAGCAGCTGTCACGGATGTGAAAATGAGTAGCAGAGGGAGAAAGACCAGTCTTGCGGGTGAGTTCGTTGATCGTGTCACGAACATGGTGGTTGTTGGCCAGAGTCGGATCTTGAGGGCGAGAGGAATAAAATTCAGTGTTGCTCAGCTGGCCCATGTCCTCTTGGATGTACAATTCTTTCTTCCAACAAACAATGGCCCTGCCCTTGTCTGCACTCTTGATCTCGATATCTCGCCTGCGTTGGAGTTGTGAAAGTGCGCGCTGCTCCCCGGGGGTCAGGTTAGAGTGTCGTACACGGGGAAGGCGAAGCTTGGGGATTTCTTGGAAAGTGTGATAAATGTAGAGGTCCAAGGAACGAGACGCTCGTCATCATCGGAAGTGGATTGGGATGATGAAGGTTGGGACGCGTCTTGGAAATGTAACTTAAAAATCAGTCTGCGATGGAAACGGTGGATATCTTGAAGGAATGAGAACTGGTCAGCAGAAGGACGGAGGTGAACAAACTGTAAACCTTTCCCCAGGACAGACAATTTATCAGCCGAAAGTGGAATGTCAGGAGGGATACAAACCACCTTAGTGGGGTCAGAAGCGGTGGTGGGTCTGGGAGAGGCTGTAGAGGGACGGATAGCAGAAAGTTTCTGCTTTTTGCGAGGAGAAAATTGCAGGTAGAACTGTCTGTTGGTGGAGTGAATAATCTCTCGGATCAAGCGATAAATGAGGTAATTATCATGTGTAACTTGGCGGAGACGGGCAGAGAGTTGAGCGATCTGACTATCAAGATCCGAGAGGAGTTTAATGTGTCCCTCCACGACACAGCGCATGCGTTGAAAAGCGCAACTGGTTTCGATAGCACAAAGACGCTGACGGGTCCTGGGGTGGAGAGTGCCCATGGCCGGTGAAAACCTAAAAGTAACGATAGTAACGGCAAAGACCATTAATCCTAAACTTCATAGACTTTAAAAGGCATCTGATAGCATACAAAGAGATTCATTATGAACAATTTTAATTCTATATAGAATACCATCCAAAATTGTCAACATCATTAAAGACCTCTACAATGGATATGTGTGTGCAGTAAAGACAGAAGAAGGAATGAATGAATGGTTCCAGATTGAAACAGGCGTGAAACAAGGATGCATATTATATCTCTTGCTTTTTGTAATTGCAGTAGACTTCATAATGAAAAAATTCTGCACAGGTAAAACGGGCATTGATTGGGTACATGAAACCCACCTGGAAGATCTTTATTTTGCAGATGACATGACTCTTATCAGTGACAATGTAAAATCAATGGAAGTAAAAACAGATACTCTGTCTTCAATGGGTGGTAAAAGGTGACTTGAAATTAACAAGGATAACACAAAAATAATGAAACTTCTCATTGACCACGAAGGACAAATATACGTTGAAGTAACAGTTGTTGAAGAAGTAAACCATTTTGCATATCTCCGGCAGCTACATAGACCAGGATGGAGGCACCAGGAAGGAGGTTAGAAATCGAATTGCAAAGGCAGCATTGACCTTCACGAATCTCGAGAACATACGACATTCAAAGTCATAAGCACAATAACCAAGGTAAGATTATCCAATTCTAATATCTACCCTCATTTATGCATGTGAAAGCTGGAAAACAATTAGACAAGAAATTAGACTCCTTTGAAAACAAATGTCTAAGGAAAATACTCGGTATAAAGTGGAACGAATTCAAAACAACGCAGATGTACGACAGATGAGCAAACAACAACCTGTCTCATAGCTGATCAGAAAAAGAAGATATGTGGGCTATGTGATGAGAAGAAACAATCAAAGGATCCCCAGACAAGCTATCACGTGAAACATAACAGGCCGAAGAAAAAGAGGTCGACCAGGTGAAACTCTAAAGATGACATCGTTTAAGGAGGCCATGTAGCAGTATATTAGAATAAGCACAGAGTGAACGGGATCCTCTGATGGTCGCTGGGGTAGAAACAAGCACAGTGCGAAACTTTAACTAGCAGACGATAAGGACTAGCAGACGACAACGATTAGCAGACGAGATCTGGGCTAGAGACAAAGAGGCCGACATGACTAACAACACTTACGACAGGTAGAGATAGATAGGGACAGGCTGTACCTCTGTTAGAGATAGATATAGACAGGCTGTACCTCTGTTAGAGATAGATAGGGACAGGCTGTACCTCTGTTAGAGATAGATATGGACAGGCTGTACCTCTGTTAGAGATAGATAGGGACAGGCTGTACCTCTGTTAGAGATAGATAGGGACGGGCTGTACCTCTGTTAGAGATAGATAGGGACAGGCTGTACCTCTGTTAGAGATAGATAGGGACAGGCTGTACCTCTGTTAGAGATAGAATAGGGACAGGCTGTACCTCTGTTAGAGATAGATAGGGACGGGCTGTACCTCTGTTAGAAATAGATAGGGACAGGCTGTACCTCTGTTAGAGATAGATAGGGACAGGCTGTACCTCTCTTAGTTTAAGAAACAAGACACAAATGTGATTCTGTGTTGGAAGACCGTGTTAGAAGTTTTCACTGTATATGAGGATTGTTATTTTTTGATATTATATGTTAGTGAGGGTCCCATGGCGACGCAAATCGCCTGGATCATGTTTACATTCTCATGTTAATTGTTCCATCAGTTACACAGTACATCCATTTGCAACACGCATTTAACAAATGGGAATACATCATTAAACTGTTGTGATTTTGTACCTATTGAATCCTGTGATAATTGGATTAATGTTGAGTGTTAACTGTGGTATTGATGAGATAATTACATGTAAGTGGTCATGTTCGTGTACGGAAATGTAGTGGTTGTCGTCCTGGCTTGTCGTTGTCACGTGGTGTATAACAATGTGACGTCTGCTGCGTCACTTGTGTAGCAGTAAAGTAAATCTGCTCTGTAAATAGTGACTTTGTAATAATGAATGAAGAGTTCACTACTTCAAGACACACACACCACCACCACCACCACCACAGTATCGTACAATGTGTGACCAAACCACGTGCTTAATGTTTAGTGTTAGCAATTGCACTAATACAATATAAAATAGACATACTAGTAACGCCAGTTCAGTGGGCATAACATCCCGTGATGAGATTGAAAAAACTCGCCAGGAAATCTTGGCGAACTGCTATGTGCCATTTAGCGGCACGGGAAGAATGCAAGATTCAACCTTAATAAATATAAGATTTAAAAATAAAGATTTCAATATGCTCAGTCTTTTATCATGATTCATCATCATCATTATCACCTTTCATGCCCTGAGAGCATAGGTAACGGATAAAGGGTCTCCAGTCATCCCTGTTCTTGGAATTATTCTCTGCTTTCTTCCATGTGTATCCCCTTGTCTCTGAGCACTGTCATAATTTCTCTTCTCCAGGTAAGTCTAGGTCTTCCTCGTTTTCTGTTTCCTTGAGGATTCCATGTCAGTGCCTGTCTTGCTATGCTGACGCCGGGATTCCTTAGAGTGTGGCCAATGCACCTCCACTTCCTAGACATGATTTGTAGGTTCATTAGTCATTGCCCTGCCTTTTCCCAGATCTCCTAGCTCCTGATCTTGTCCTGCCATTTAATGTTAAAAATTCTCCTCAAGCCGTAATTCATGAATGTTTGTATCCTCTGTTGTACTGTCTTGGTCATAACCCATGTCTCCGAACAATATAGCAGGACAGTCTTTATGTTTGTATTGAAAAGACTACGTTTGATTCTTGTTTTGATGTTATTAGATGACCATATTCTGTTATGCTGGGTAAATGCTGACTTGACTTTGGTTATTTAGCTTTAATATCCTTTTCCGTTCACCCTTGTTTATCCACTATACTGCCTCATTCATTCATTCATTCCTTTGCATGTCCCTTGCGGAACTTTGCCTCCCAAACAGCACTCCTGTAGGCCTCTCGGTTGTGAGCAAGATGGCCTGCTGCTGCTGCATCCATTTCCAGATCATCAACGATGTCTTGCAGCCATCTTCGTTTCGGTCTTCCTCTTTTTCTTTTTCCCATTATGTATCCTTCCAATACGGTCTTCTCTAAATTATCATGACGTTTAATGTGGCCAAAATATTTAAGTTTTCTCTCTTTAATCCTCTTTACTAGCCAGCCTTCTTCAATATTGCCTAAATATATGAAATACTCTTATTCCTCAGTTGGCACTCTCTCGATTACTATGATGCTATTGCTTGCACTTTTACTTTTCATTATCTTTGTTTTTGTATGTTAATATAGAGCCCCAGTTTAGCTGAATTCTTGCTTAAGATCTGAAGTTTCTCTTGTATGTGTGTGTGGGTGTGTGCCAGAAGTGCCACATCATCTGCAAAGTCAAGATCATCTAATTGGTTGCACAATGTCCCTTGTACCCCATTTCTTTTCCCTTGGTTGGTAGTTTTCATGATCCATTCAATTGCTAGAAGAAATATGAATAGTTATCTCATCATTTAACATAGTTATCTTCTCTTCATAACAAATCATGATGATCTCCCCCTCACAACAGGGTTATTTCTCTTAGTAACGCATTTTTTTTTGCAATTTAGATGCCGCTTTGGACTGGACTTAGAAAATAAAATCAGAAAGATGGTGCTATCTTGTTACCTCCTTTTTCTATGTGTACGTATAGAATTCGGACAGATGTGTAGACTGAATGGCTGGGACACCTGAAAGCAACTACACAGTATTTATATTTATAACTGGTGAAATACTATTTATTCATTACATAGTTTATGTTAAAATGCGTTCAATGTGTAGATAACATTTTAACTTAATAAATATAAGACTTATATATATATATATATGCAGGGTCTGGTATAAAACACAGCTGGATTTTAAAAAATAGAAAATAAATAAGCGCTGTACATGTTTTTGATAAAAAAAAAGTGAAATGAAACTCAGAAAAGTGGGTATTTTTATTATTACTGACAATCATATTTAGGTTTTGAAGATTACTCCTGTTAGATGACCCCCATTACATTTGATACATTCAGCCAGGCGTCTGGAAAATTCCTGCATAACACCATTTAACATGTTCAAAGGGATATTTTGAATACAGTGTCGGATTCGATCTTTTAGGTCTGCAATTGACTGTGGTCGACTAGCATACACCGTGCTCTTGAGATACTCCCACAAAAAGAAGTCTGTGGCCGATAAATCTGGTGGCCTTGCCGGCCAATGAATATCCCCATGTCTGGAAATAAGACGATTGGGAAATGCTTGTCGCAGCATGGCCATGGACTGACGGGCTGTGTGGGCAGTTGCTAAATCTTGTTGAAACCATATTAGTTTCTTATTTTTATTGACCAAGTCTGGAATTAAGTTTTCAGTTAGCATCTGCACATAAAGATCACTATTAACAGTAAGAGGATGTCAGGTGCCAGAGCGTTCCTAACAGCTGATCGTTGAGGTCTACTCAGCAATGCGTTGCGGACTTATGAACTGGTTCAGGTGTCTGTTGAGTTCTTGGACGACCAGTAGACTTGTTGTTAAGGTAATTAGCGGTTTCCTTAAATTTTTGGACCCACCTCGAAATTGTTTTGTCATACGATGGGGAACATTATCACGGGGATGCAACTCAACACGGAGACGAAACTTTCGTTGTACAGTAATAGACGATCCTCCACTTTTAAAATAAGCTTCAACGGTGAATGCTTCATCTCTGAGGTCATGTTTTTTCATACGTATTCAGTTTCTGCGAACTATGTCAGTTAAATCCAGCTGTGCTTTATGCCCGACCCTGTATATATATATATATATAAATGAACGTGTGTATGTATGTATGTTAGAGCATCGCAAAAGATTTCAAAATGTTCAGTCTTTTATCATGATTATAACTGTTAAAATACCTTCATTGAACTTTGAATCTAATTTCACCAAACAGTTTGTTCTGCGTGACATTCAAAGATCTATAATATTAACAAATGTTATGTTGATTTTCAGCAATATACAAGATTACTGTGGTGACAGTTGAGATGAACGATTTAGTTGTTTTTTTTTACATTCAATTAAACACAGTAGTTGATTATTTTAAAAAATCAAGATAGTTTTATTATTTATTTTACTAATAGATTTGAAATTAGAACACTTTTATAACAGACTGCAAACGACGATAGACCAGGTACGGAAACATGATACTGTATTAATAATGGGGGATTTTAATGCAAAGATTGGTAAAGAAAGAACAGAAGATAACGGACATGTTGTGGAGAAATTTAGCATAGGACATAGAAATGAGGCAAGTGATACTCTGACGGCGTTTTGCATGGAAAATCAGTTAATGATTGTTAACACATTTTTTAAACAACATCTAAAGACTTTACACATGGACATCACCTGATGGGAATACCAACAATCAAATAGATTACATTTTAGTGAAAAGAAGATGGAGACCAAGTATAACATCAGCAAAAACGTTACCAGGTGCCGATTGTGACACAGACCATGAATTATTAATAGCAGACATAAAGATAAAGATGAAAAAGATAGTTGCAGGATCAAGATAACTCAGCTTTGATCTTACAAAAATACCAGAACAATATGGTATAGAAGTGAAGATCTGTTTCGAAATCCTGATGGCTGTACAGGAGGAGATGACACCAGATGATTTGGATACACAGGCCAGAGATATCTTAATAACAACAGCTAAAGACATAGTTACAGTAAAGAAAACACATAAGAATGATGGATTACAGCAGGCACACTAGAGCTGATAAAACAACGTAGAGAAATGAAGACGTAATGGAAAGTGACAAACAACAACAAAGAGGAATATAAATCTTTAACAAAAGAAGTACGAAAAAACATAAGAAAAGACAAAAAAAACAATATATACAAGATTGTTGTGAAAGAATAAAAGGACTTCAGAAGTGTGGAAGAGATAGTGAAATGTTTAAAGAAATGAAGACATTGACGAGAAATGTCACACCTAAGTTAAATGTAATTTGTGACAAGATGGGGAATACCTTGACAGAGACAGAGTAAATTCTAGAAAGATGGAAGGAATATTGCAGAGGACTTTATGAAACAACTGACTGTGAAAGCAGAAATCAACAATGTGAATTATTATTGGAAGAGAAAGAACCCGAACCGACAATAGAAGAAGTTTTATGGGAAATAAAGAATCTGAAAAATGGCAAATCACCAGGATGTGATGAGATAGCAGCTGAATTTATTAAAGCAGAAGGAAAGGAATGTGCAACAATCTATCATGCACTGTGTAAAAATATATGGCATTCAGTTATTTGGCCAAAAGCATGGAAAAGAAATATACTCATATCACTGCCAAAAAGGGTAACCTGAAATGCACAAACTACAGAACTATTGCCCTGATTATTCATGCCAGTAAAATTATGTTAAAAATCATAATGTGTAGACTTCGTAAGAAAAAAGAATAAGAAGTAAATATGGTCCAAGCTGGTTTCATGCAAAGAAGAGGATTAAGAGATCATATATTCAATATAAGATTAATAATAGAGAAATATATCACCCTCTAGTGTGGTGACAGGTCAATGAAAATATGGGCACTAACACCGTATCCCTATGTGCCTCTAAGGCATGACAGTATTACCTTTATCGTACTTTTTTAAGTAGTGAAATGCAGAGAGTTTAATGTGAATCTTTATTTATCCTTTATAGACTATTCAAGTGCATTTGATTGTGTGCAAAACACCAGAAACTTTGGGAAATAATGGAAATAATGGGATTTCCAACACATTTGATACAATTAACATCACTCCTGTATCTAGACCACCAAGCAGCAGTAAGAATAAATGGTGAAGCAACAAACTGGTTTGACATAAAACAAGGGGTCCGTCAGGGGTGCATATTGTTGCCTTACTTATTTAACTTGTATGCTGAAAATATAATGAGGAATATTAGAGAAGATGTAGACAAAGAATATTACGATGCCATAACAATTGAATGTTATGAAATACCAGAGATTAGATATGCTGATGACACAGTATTACAGTCCACAACACAAAAAGGAATGGAAAAATTATGTCAGTCTGTAAGAATAGTGAAGAGCAAAACCTCTATCTTAAAGCGAAGAAAACTAAATTGATGATAACTGACAAAACAAACAAGGCAGCCGATTTATGTATCAATAAGGAAAAACTTTAAAAAGTGGAGAGTTTTGAATATTTTGGATCATTGCTAACTAATATTAGAAATACAATGATGGAAATTAAAAGGAGGACATCTATCGTTCTCCAGAAAGTAAAACAACTAAAGAATCTATGGAGAGGTTCAGACTGAATTACAAAAATCAGATTTTTAAGGACATGCATCTTTCCCATCGCAACATATGCCTGTGAGATCTGGACACTTAACAAAACAACTGAGAAACTCATAAATGCCTTTGAATGTAAATGCTGCAGAAGAGTCCTTCAAATATCATGGCAACAACAAAAAAAAAACAAATATATCCATACTACAAGAACTTAATATTGAAGACGGCTGGCTAGTAAAGAAGATTAAAGAGAGAAAGCGTAAATATTTTGGACACATTAAACGTCATGATAATCTAGTGAAAACCGTCTTGGAAGGGTACATAATAGGAAAAAGAAAGAGAGAAAGACCAAGGCGAAGATGGCTGCAAGACATCGTTGATGATCTGCAAATGGATGCATTAGCAGCAGGCCATCTTGCTCATAACCAAGAGACCTACAGGAGTGCTGTTAGGGAGGCAAAGTTCCGCAAGGGACATGCAAATGAATGAAACAGATTTGGAGACAAACATTTCTGTCATTTGTGTGTATAAAATATAGCATTGTCCTCATTATACAAACATATCAGAATGCATGGAAACCTATACTAATTTATATATTAAAACATATTTTCTTCGCTGTAATACGTTCTCCAAGCCAGAAGCAGCACTTCTTATGGACCACAACAAAGCTAGTAGTTTTACTTGTACGTCCTCCCGCAAAGGGATTGTGTTGAATCACACATTGCTTGACACATCCGATAAAGTAAATTCAGGACTTGGTTTGCCTTCCTTTTCTGTCAGACGTTCGGTTTCAGCATTTCAGTCAGTCATTTATATGTTCCTTGAGGAACTTTGCCTCCAAAACAGCTCTCTTGTAGGTTGTGAGCAGGATGCCCTGCTGCTGATGCATCCATTCCCAGATCGTCAACGATCTCTTGCAGACATCTTCGCCTTGGTCTCTCTCTCTTTCTTTGTGCCATTATGTATCCTTCCAAGACTGACTTATATAAATTTACATGACATTTAATGTGTCCATAATATTTAAGTTTTCTCTGTTTAATCCTCTTTACTACCCAATCTTCTTGAATATTAAGTTCTAGTAGTATGGATATAATTGTTAATTGATTATTTAAGAATATACACAATTAAATATATAGATATAAAAATAGCTTTTAAGCCCAGTCTGTAGTCATTACATTCACTCCAATCAGAGAGGCAAGCCCCGATTTTCTTGTAACAGCCATTGAACAGCATCATTCTGATGACAGAAGCCACCTGACGTCTGAGAACAGCTACATGCAGGAACATGGGACCCTTGAATTATGTAGCTCGAAATTCAGCTATACTTAAACATTCCCTTTCTCAAGAGTCATGTTCTCTTGCTACTATGTTCTCCTCTAATCTTTCCTTACCTGCTGCTTCCGAACCTTAACTGCAATACATTGAAAACCTTCTACCCCAACCACATTCACATGTTCCACCCATCCTTGTATCGAGTGGTATCACGCCTGGCAAGTCTGCCTGACAAATCATTCATAACAATTCATCATTCGCGTTCACAGCCAAGCTCGGTCTCTTTCTACGTCTGTTTAATTACTCGCTTCACAGACTTACTTTACCAGGAACGATCATTCTCTCAGTGGCAAATAGCAGCACAGTTCATTCATTCATTTGCGTGTCCCTTGCCCGATTTTGCCTCCCTAACAGCTCCCCTGTAGGCCTCTCCGTTGTAAGCAAAATGCCCTGCTGCTGATGCATCCAATCTGCAGATCATAAACGATGTCTTGCATCCACCTTCGTCTTGGTTTTCCTTTCTTTCTTTTTCCCATTATATACCTTTCTAAGACGGTATGCTCTAAATATTATGAATTTAATATATCCAAATTATTTAAATGTTCTTTGTTTAATCCTCTTTACTAGCCAACCATATTCAATATTACGTTCTTGTAATATGAATGTATTTGTTTGTTTTTTTGTGTCCATAATATTTGAAGAACTCTTCTGTAGTATTTACAATGAAAGGCATGCATGTGTTTCGCAAGTGTTTTCTTAAGTGTCCAGATCTCACAAGCATATGTTGCGATGGGAAAGATGCGTCCCCTTAAAAATCGGGTTTTTGTAGTTCTAGCTGGTACTCTCCATAGCTTCCTTGGCAGCAGAGTAGCAGCAATATTAAGTTATGAAGACTTTATTGGTACACGGGATGACGATGACGATGAACGATGTGACGAGTATAACAATGGCATAATTCAATCCAAGAAGACATGACAGGACGAAATTTCAGTCTCAAGACAACATAGAAATAGTTCCAAGCGACTACTGGCGTCCACAGACTTCGTCGCCAAAATAAATTCTACTACATTTTTATACTACTAATCTATCACACTACACAACTACTTATTTTCACAGAAAATCTAACCTACGAACTGCCCTATCCGAAACTCAAACTTCAGCTATCACAAACAATCTCATTTCTATCTCACAACTTTTCTTTCCCATGAGTTATACGTTGCCCATGCCCGGCGCGAGATATGCAATCATCTGACTTAAAAGGAGAATACATCTAAGCACGAGACTATTGATTTCTATGGTACGTAACTCTTTTGTCTCAACTTTTCAATTCTATAACCAGTTGTTTAACTTTTATTCTGTAAATATATATTCTATTACACAAGCTACAGCTTCTTACAAGAGCTTACATGTCACAGCTTCTTACAAGTCACAGCTTCTTACACAGCTAAGTGCACCATTCATTTTATTTTATTCTAATTTTTTTTCCATTCCTACCTTTTAGATTGCATTCAAGTGAATTTATATTTTATCTTCTCTCTCTTTTTCTTTGTCCTGTGTATTTTTGTAAGATTAAGGTTCACATCGAAACATCACAACTGTGTACTTGTTAAGCAATGAAACTGTTCCTACTTTTTTCTAAGCATTTTATACATTATGTTAACGTTTTGTGAGACCAGATGCACTGTATGAAAGTTATAATGTTGCCTTGGTCTGCTGAAGATCGCTAACCCTGATGTGAGCATTCAACAATAATCACTGGCCGTGACCTCATTCAGTTTGAGTACATCTTCGTCGACAACAAAACCCATAATGATTAAAATGAAACAAGGAAAGTAAGTACACGGTAAGAGTATTTTTAAAAGCGAAATGGGCTCTGTTTTAACAACAGACCCTCTGTGTAAAATTTCAGATCATCTCTTCGTCAGATGATAGGATACGAAAGAGACAGAGAATAACTGTTATTAGAAAAGAATGAAAACAATGTGAGCTTTAAAAACAAATAAGCTATTTCTTATTTTTTAAAACTCTTTATTTCCAGAAATCTTTTACATGTCATTCAAGTGAAAAAAATATAAACATATATATATATATATATATATATATATATATATATATATACACTCACAGAAAAAAGTAAGTGTCATAATCATCATCAGGTGCCGTGCCGACTGGCGTTGTCTATTATGCTTCTCCAGAGTACACGATCCTTCATGCAGGCCTTCAGTTCAGTTGGTGATCTCCTCTCACACCATCCCATCAGATTGCCCATTATCATTTCTCTTGGTCTCCCTTTGATCTTTTTCCCTCTATTTTTCCTGCTGTTATAAAATTTTCAATGCCCCCTCTTCTCATTGCATGTCCTATGAAATTTCATTGTCTCTCTCTTATTTTTTTTGCAAGATTTTTTTTGTCTCTCCAGCTCTTCTCATACATTCTTCAATAGTTATTTTTACTGTCCATGGGATTCGTAACATTCTTCTAATAAACCACATTTCTGCTGCTTCCAATGATTTTTGTGCAGTGCTTTAAAAAGAACCATTTCCGTGCTCATATGATGACGGAAATAAAATTTGGCACACATTATGCTTGTTTATTCAATAACAGATAAAATGATAACGTTCAGGCCCGTCACATGTCACAAAAAGTGAAAAAATCACATAATGTGGCTCACCACCCACAAAAAGAAAATCAGGGTTTCAATATATTGTGTTCCTCCTCGAACAGTTATCACTGCTTTACACCGCCTTTTCATCGAACCAATGACACGTTGTATCAGTTGTTGAGGCATATTATTCCATTCTTCTTGTAACGCTTGGGCTAATTCTTTGCGGTTTCCAGGACGATTGTGTCGTCTTCGTAACCTGCGATCCAGTTCATCCTAAATGTTTTCGATAGGTGACAGGTCCGGTAAAACTGCTGGCCATGGCAAGACAGTAATCTGATGCTGTTGAAAGTGGTACCTTACCACACGTGCGATATGTGGGCGAGCGTTATCCTTCTGCAGTATCACGCCTTGTCCATTAGCATCCAGAAAAGGCATTGCGTGGCATGTAATGATTTCGTCCCTATAATGTAAACCTGTAAGGATGCCACTAAGGAAGACTAGGTTTGTTCGGCCAGCATAGGAAATCCCCCCCCCCCCCCAAACCATTACACTGCCTCCTCTCCTCCTATCCACCTTTACCACACAGTTATTCGCAAAGCGTCCTCCTCTTCGCCTGCACGTTAAAGCACGCCCATCATGAATTTGCAGACAGAATCTAGACTCATCAGTGAACAGGATCCGTCTCCATTGATGATAGGGCCATGCCACGTGGTGCCTGGCCCGGGTCAAGCTGGTTTGTTTGTGGCGAATTGTCAGTACTGGTCTAACTGCAGGCCTATCAGGTAAGAGATTTACCTCTCTGGGGTTCCGCGCTGTCCTGTCCGACACAAGTCTTAAACCTGGAACGTTGCTGGCAGTCCATGTTGCCTGGAGTAACCTGTTACGAAGGTGCATGAGGTGGATGTAGCGGCCTCGTGCAAGTGTGGCAACTCGTGGTCTACCGCTTCTGTGGTGGTAAGTAATGGAGCCATTTTTGAAGGCGTGTTACTGTGTTTCTATGAACATTAAATGTTGAGATACTGCTGTTACTGTTGATCCAGCAATTAACATCCTAACAGATATTCTCGCTGGTGTTCGTTCAATCTTGGCATGGTGAAAAAAAGATGTTTATGTTGGAATTACAGTACACTCATTTCTTAAACGATTACGTGAAGAGATCTCTGAGAACAGAATTACACAATTACCCTCATTGTATCCGTAGTCAGTAACCAAGCATGGATCACTGCACGTGATTTCACTGAAGCTGTGGTTATCTCCCCAGTAACAGTGCGATCCGCTTCGTGCAGCACGAGGAAGTGGACAACACTAGGACAAAATTTAATGGCAAATTTGATTTCATTTCACTCATGACAAGGTGATTGGTGCGCTTGACACCAAGCATACTTATTTTTTTCCGTGAGTATATATATATATATATGAAACATATACAGAAAACACATGGAAGTACATACATGAAAGACGAGCAGCCACATTAGACATGATTAATGTAAAGACAGGTCTTGGAAAAGATCTGGCGAAAGCAACATACAAAGAAATAGACAATAAAGTAAAATATTCAGTTAGAAGGGATAAAAAAAGAATACAAAGACAATATGGCGAAAGAGGTAGAGACAGCAGCAAAAACAGGAGACAGCAAGACTTTATATAACATACAAAAGAGGCTAAAAGGTACTATTACATCTAAAGAAAGACTAATCCTTAGCAAAACTGGAAACTTATTAAAATCAAGTAAAGACCAAAATAAAAGATGGGCTGAACACTTCCAAGTAATACTTAATCGACAACACCCAAAATAATTGTTAAACCTTGAAACCGACTTACCAACCCCACAACTAAATGTCAACCTAGATGAAATTAAATTGCATGAAATTGAAACAGCAGTCAATTTAATGACTAACAAAAAAGTTGCAGGTGAAGATGAAATAACACCCGAAATGTAAAAAGCTATGAATATTGACTAAATGAGACAGCTACAGAGAATGTTTAATAAGATTTGGAACGAAGAAAAGTCCCCTCTAAATGGAAAAAAATGAATCATTGTCAAAATACCAAAAAAGACAACCTTAGTGACTGTAACAGATGGAGAGGAGTAACCTTAGAATCAGTTGTGTCAAACGTATTTTGCAAGGTCATTTTGAATAGACTTAAAGATATAGTGGATACTGCAATGAGAGAAGAACAAGCAGGATTTCGAAAAGGGAGAAGCTGTCTCGACCAGATCTTTATTCTAAGAATAATACCTGAAGAACATGTTGAAAGCAGAAACCATTAATACTCAACTTCATAGAGTTCATGCTGCACATGTAACACAGGTATTGATTGGGTACATGGACCCAACTAGAAGATCTCGATTTTGCTGATGACATAACTCTTATTAGTAATAATGTGAATTCCATGCAAGAAAAAAAAATATTTTGTCTTCACTGGCCAGCAAAATAGGACTTGAAATTAACAAGGACAAAACAAAAATAATGAAACTTCCCATTAATCAAAATGGAAAAATACACTTAGAAGGAGCAGTTGTTGATGAAGTAAAACAGTTTTCATACCCTGGCAGCTACATAGACCTGGATGGTGGCAAAAGAGTTGAAGTTAGAATTAGACTGCAAAAGAAACATCGATCTTCAAGAATATTGAGAACATATGGCATTCAAAAGTAATAAGCACAAAAACCAAGTTAAGACTATTCAGTTCAAATGTGATATCCACCCTCATATATGAATGCGAAAGCTGGAAAACAACGAAAGAAACAAACAAGAAATTTGACTCTTTTGAAAACAAATGCCTAAGGAAAATACTCAGCATCACGTTGAACGAATTCAAGAACAATACAGAGATAAGATAGATGACTGAACAACAACCACTTTAATGGGTGATCAGGAAAAGGATGTGAACATACGTTGGTCACGTGATGAGAAGAAACGATCAGAGAATCCCAAAACAAGCTATCATGTGGAACACGCCAGGCCGAAGAAAAAGAGGGAGACCACGTTAACGAGGCCAAATTAATAGGCATAAAATCCCTTGATGAGGTTGAACAGTTCGCCGAAAACAAGAACAGTTGGCGAACTACCTTGCGAGACCCATGTGACGTTTGCATAGTTGCATAATAAAGGTGTTTGAAACTAAACAAACTTATGATGGAAATGAGGTGTAGGTTAATGAAATACAGTATTTGCTGGCAGTGTAGATGAAAAAACAAATTATGTCAGTGTTTCAAATATTTGTTCAAAGATTTAGTTGATATTCTGAACTCATCTGCCCGACGGCCATCGTCACTCTTTTTCAGATTCGGGCGGCGTCTGACGGGAGATTAAGAGGAAGATACATAAAAGGGATTTAAAGTTGAATTACATACAAGTGAGGTATTATTTCTCTATCTTATTTAGCCAAACTAAGAAAACCATACGATGAGTTTGAACAGAGTCTCGAGAGGATTAGCATTAGCTAGAGGATGGGCACAAAAGAAACACATGGTGTACAGTACTGTGTCATGCCATAGTTTTGTTTACATAGTGCGGTGATGTTATGATAAATCTGGGCTTTCATTTTTTTAGGGATCAGTAAAAGTGTTGTGAAAATGAAGGTGATTTGCGATGAGTTTTATGCCATGATGGAGGCGTTGGCAAGACTCGATGTATCAAAGGTTGTTTCTAAGTATATTTTACACAGAAAAAAGTTAATAAGACAAGCACTGGTTGTAGCCCGGGGCGGTTGCCACTCGTAAGTTGACACGCCTGAGTGGATTATGCAAGCTGACATGGAAGTTGAGTGATAGGTGTTGCTTCTGTTGGTAGTTTTAGGCTTAAGATGGAAGGAGATTAGATAGTGAATACTTATCAGAGAGAGGGATTCCATGGGAAGAGAGTTTATTCAGGTCTGTATCTACGTCTTACACGTGTATCACATCAAACAGCAAACATCAAAACTAAATACTACTTTAAATCCGAATCAATTTTTGTTGGAAGATGTACAAAAACATTTTATTTGTTAAAAAATATGTTTCAAACATGGCCTAAACCAAACAAGATATCTAAATTCTGTAAGGAGGATGATGGGCTGTGTATGTTTATATGTTTCTGTTCGAGGGATGGTGTTTAACATGATTGCTCTATACATTCTACTTTCTCTGTTGTTCTTGTTGCTATCTCTTGAGTCAATAAGACTAAATAAACAGTTTTTCACCCAAAGAAGATGTGTTCTTCTGTTTCTTGTGTATTTGTTCTACATAGTATACGTCTAATACGTCTGTTGGATCTACGAGCGGCTCCTTGTGTGGTCGCTGTTATGTTGAACAATAGTCTGTATGTTACCTCTCGTGCACGTGGCGTGATTCCTGTCTTGTGTAGGTCTTTAAATGATTGTGTGTAGTCAGTGATGAAGTATTTGTATCCTCTCTTTATTCTGTCCCGTAATGGTGACTCCTGTTTCCTGACCAGGTATTTGTAGATGTTTGACGTTTTCATGTGTATTAAATGTTCATGTCCTGTCATACTTTGTATGCACTGTCTTTAGAAGAGCAAATTTGTACCAAAATGATGGGGATGTGCATTGTTTAATTTGCTAAGTTTGATTAGTCTCGCCCCAATCAAGTAGTGGGCTAGTGTGTGTTTGTGTGGCTGTTGGATGATTTGTCCAACATATTTGATCCTGAGTGCCTCGATTTTTGTTTTTATGTATTGTAAATGTACCAGTATTCACCATGCTGTTTAGATGAGATCACTTAAGATCGATTTGTTTTGCTGATCGGAAATATTAAACGTTATTGTAGAGTCATATATGTTTAAGTCCCTTAGATCTGAACTACATGCACTGTTTCTCTTGTATAGTTCATGTAGTTCAGTATGTGATTTAGCCTGCACATGTCTAGCAGGCAGACAAAATTGTAATCACTTAATGTTATTTTGCACGGCATTCCGAGAGAAAAGTTTCTTGGCTCTAGTAATTTTAAACATGTAGCCGAATTTCTCGGGATTTTACGAGTTTTGCTAGGGAAAGTTTCTTAAGTGTCAACGACTGAAATGTCTGTGTTGACTTAACAATCTAAATTTAGTTTTAGAGTTTTACTTGTTTTAGGAATGAAAGTTCAAGGTTATGTTGTTTACGACTTGTCAACTTCATGGAGTTATGAATCTTGTGTTTTGGTTAAGCTCAGAACAGCTATCTTTTTTTTTTTTTTGGCGTGAATGTGAATTGCAAGGAGTGAAAGTTCTAGAAGGATGGCGAAGTAAATGCAGGTTATATAAAAGAACTCGGAGCTTATTTGGGATGATTATGATAACTGTATTTGGAGTATGAGGATCGTGTGATAGAGGCAAATCCGTAGTAGTTTTGTAGTGAATTATGTTATGTCCTAGTGAGTGTAGTAGCGCTTGTGTTGTCCTTTTTAGGACAAGGTTTTCTTTGTAATAGTACGATAGGAATTATGTTGTAGGGTTCTTGCTAGGACCAGAGCTTACTGATTGTTTTATTATTCTGGAAGATGAAGTGTTATTCTGGAAATTATTAATCATTCCAGACATTAGTAAATACTGCGTTTTGTTTTGTAACTGCTTGCTGGTAGAGTGGTTCTTGCTTTTGGCACGGACTGCGTGTCCGGGAAATTTTTCATGTTTCACTTTTTGTCATTGCTGTATGAGAGCAGTTGTTCCTACCATCATCATATCCATCATCCACATCTTCTGCATCAATAAATTTGTTGTCTATTGAATTTGAACTACAGTCTTGACTGGTCCTACGTTTGAGTTACTGTTGCGTTGTAAGCTTGAATTATGGAGTCCAGATGTTCTGTTGTTGTCCAGTAGAAGAAGGAGCGTGTCTTGTGTCGTCAGGGTAGGCCAAAAACTTTCTCTCTCCCATCCAGGAATAAAGATTCCTTTGATTAGTATCTCCTGTCTGATTCTCTCCAGGAGTGTCTCTAGAGTTAGTAGGTACAACAGGGGTGAGAGTGGACAGTCCTGACGCACAGATCTGGTTAACCGTATCGGATCAGTTAGGGCGTGGTTTAGTAAAATTCTGCTTTCTGATTTGTTATATAAAATGCTGATCCAGTTTCTAATAAAGCTTCCAAGATTACATTTAGACAAAGTGTTCTGGAGAAAGGAATGTGAAACATTGTCGAGGGCATTCTCTTGGTCCAGTGATAAAATTGCTGACTGGCTGTTCTTGTCGTGAGAGTACAGAATAATATCTCTTAGGAACTGTGAATGAGTGTTTATGTTTCTGTCGGTGACACTGCATTACTGGCCTTCATGTACAAGTGTGTGCATGACAGGTTTAAGTTTTATAGTTAGGGATTTTGCTAAGATTTTGTAGTCTACGTCAAGTGATGAGATAGGTCTGTAGTTCGTTACTTTGATTGTGTCTGGTGTGTTTTTCTTTATGAGTGTTATGTATGACTGGCTGAGACTGTTGGTTATTTTTTCCTGTCAAAGGCCTCAGTAAAGACCTTATGTTAGACTGGTCCTAGAATGTGGAAGAATTTCTTGTAGAACTCAGCGGTAAGGCCTTCTGGTCCTGACGATTTGTTCTTTTGGAAGGTGTTATGTGCATTCTGTAGGTTGTCTAGCATGAGTGGGCCGTCTATTGTTTGTCTGTCCTCTTCAGAAAGTTGTTTGGCGAAGTTGAAAAATGTGTTTTGTATGCCCTCTGATTGACTCTTGCCTTCAGAATATAGATGCTTGTAAAAGTCATGGAAGGTATTTTAACGGTGTCTGTCTCTTACTGCCCGTTCATGTCTGTTATTTTGTGTATTTGTCTGCTTCTTTGTACATTTTGGTCTGTTCTCAGATACTCTTTGTGTGATATTTCTTGTACAACAGAGGCTAGTGCTGTTCTGATAAAGGCACATTGGTAGCTGTGTTGATGGTATTTATCTAGCTCTTCCTCTAGCGCGGGTATGTGAGGACTACTGGAGTCTATCTGCTTGATTAGTTTCATAACGTTTTCTAAAATTTGCTGGCGCTGTCGTCTGTGTCTGTGTATTTGTGTTGCCCGGTTCTGTGTTTTCTCTCTGATAGCGGTGTTTAAGGCGTCCTAGTATTCTGTGAGGTTTGATTGGGGTAGGTCTTGGGTGTTTGCGTGTAGCAGTTCTGTTATGTTGTCTACATACTTCTCGTTGTCAGGCAGGCTGTTGTTGAACTTCCAGTGTGGGGAGCGTTTGTTTTTAAGTTGTGTTAAATTTGCGTTTAATGTGACCATAACAGTTTTATGATCCGTGTATTTTAATGTTGTGTCTATGTGTGTTATGTCGTTTATTAGAAGCTTGTCTGGGATATATATATATATATATATATATATATATATATATATATATATATATATATATATATATATATATACAACAAAGGCAGAATAGCAATAGTGGAAATAAAACACAGAAGTTCAGATCTCAACAAATACACATTAGTCAACGTATACGCTCCAGATGTGACAGGCCAGCAACGTAACTTCTAGGATAAAATCTCACAGACGATAACAACATTCTGCAGGGGACAAAACATTATTATAGCAGGAGATTTTAATTGTGTCCTACACGACTTCGATCTGTGGAAAGGGCACACGCACTAGCCGAACAAACAGTGGTGAACTCAAACAAACAGACATACTACACAATATCATAGACCAGCACGGACTCGTAGACAAGGGCAGAAAGACGAACCCACATGGTAGGGAAACCACACACGAATACAGTCAAAATAAACACAAGACGATCAGCCCGACTATACAGAATATATGGCCCAGACAACCTTCAAGTCATCCAACTGATCAATAAAACATCATGCAAGTGATAACGAAAAGGACTGACGACTTCTGTATCAGTGTGTTGCCAGCTTTAGATTTTGAAAGAGACTGGAAGCGAAGGACGGCTGGAGACAGTGAACCATTAATCTGGAAACACTCAGTAAACACGGCTTCAACTAGTGCCCCAACAATCTATTCAGTAAGAACAAATAGTAAACAAACACACCAGCACATACGAGTTCAGAAGAAAAAAAAATAATACAAGGAGGAAATAAGGACACGAGCTGGAAACAATAGACTGGACCGTGTAACACACTGTTTGCTGTTACCATGGTCAGTCATGAAGCTCCAATATTGTACGTTCATGAGCTGCCTGGGGCTTGGAAGAACCGGATCTTAAATTACAACTGTTACAAACTTATGTTGCAACTCTGTGGGACGAGATGGTTTACACTTCGTATACTGCAGTCATTGTGGTTAAAATCTAGACACAGATAATAACGACACATGTTTAGACAGAAAATCACGCTGTGCTTATAAAGCTGCAAGCACTGGTACTAAGCTTGCGAGATCCGAAATAGTTTTACAAATTTTAAACTGAAAAATCCGTCCTAATAATTATTCGATTAGGGAGATAACTGTTATTTTAAAATAGTTCTGTGAACCTTGAATAATTTCCCGTTGACATGAAAAAAAAGGGGGAGGGAAGGATAGACACAGGGGTATTAATGACAAAGGAAATTATTACATGTAAAACATCTCAGTACTTTTAAAGTCAACATAAACGAGTATTAAAATGTTTCATTTGTTCTGTTTATTCTTTCAGTAATCATTTATTTTCATGTCCCTTGAGGAAGGTGCCTCCTAACAGCACTCTGTAGGCCTCTTGGTTGTGCTGATGCATCCATTTGCAGATCGTCAACGATGTCTTGCAGCCATCTTCGCTTTGGTCTTCCTCTCTTTCTTTTTCCCAGTATGTACCCTTCCAAGACGGTCTTCTGTAGATTATCATGACGTTTAATGTGTCCAAAATATTTAAGTTTTCTCTCTTTATTCCTCTTTACTAGCCTTCAATATTAAGTTCTTGTAGTTTGGGTATATTTGTTCTTTTTTGTGTCCATGATAACTGAAGAATTCTTCTGTAGCATTTATATTCAAAGGCATTTATGTGTTTCTCGTCTGTTTTGTTAAGTGTCCAGGTCTCACAGGCATATGTTGCGATGTGAAAGATGCATGCCCTTAAAAATCTTATTTGTGTAGTTTTGTTTATTTCTCTCCAAAGATTCTTTAGTTGTTTTACTTTCTGAAGAGCGATAGTTGTCCTCCTTTTAATTTCCCTCATAGTATCTCCATTATTAGTTAATAGTGATCCAAGATATTCAAAACTCTCCTCTTCTTCCAGTTTTTCCCCATCGATATATATATATATATATATATATATATATATATATATATATATATATATGTTTTGTCAGTTGTCGTCAGTTTAGTTTTCTTTGCATTAAGATAGAGGTTTTGCTCTTCGCTGTTCTTGCGGACTGACATATTTAGTTTTTCCATTCTTTTTTGTGTTGTGGACAGTAATACTGTGTCATCCGCATATCTAATCTCTGGTATTTCATAACCTCCAATTGCATCGTAATATTCTTTGTCTACATCTTCTCTAACATTCCTAATTATATTTTTAGTATACAAGTAAATAAGTAAGGCGACAGTATGCACCCCTGCCGGACCCCCTGTTTTATGTCAAACCAATTTGTTGTTTCACCATTTATTCTTACTGCTGCTTGTTGATCTAGATACAGGAGTGATGTGAATTGTATCAAATATGTTGAAAATCCCATTTTTTCCCATTATTTCCCAAAGTTTCTGGTGTTGTAGATAATCAAATGCCTTTGAATAGTCTGTAAAGGATAAATATAGATTCACATTAAACTCTCTGCATTTCTCTATTATTAATCTTATATTGAATATATGATCTCTTGATACACTTCTTTGCATGAAACCAGCTTGGACCATATTGACTTCTCCTTTTTCTTTCGAAGTCTACCCATTATGATTTTTAACAGAATTTTCAGGCATGACTATCAGGTCAACAGTTCTGTAGTTTGTGCATAATTTCAGGTTACCCCTTTTTAGCAGTGGTATGAATACAGTTCTTTTCCATTCTTTTTTCCAAATACCTGAATGCCATATCTTTTTACATAGTGCATGATAGATTGTTGCACATTCCTTTCCTACTGCTTTTATAAATTCAGCTGTTATCTCATCACATCCTGGTGATTTACCATTTTTTAGATTCTTTATTTCCCATAAAACGTCTACTATTGTCGGTTCGGGTTCTTTCTCCTCCAATAATAATTCACATTGTTGATTTCTGCTTTCACAGTCGGTTGTTTCATACATTCCTCTGCAATATTCCTTCCATCTTTCTAGAATTTACTCTGTCTCTGTCAAGGTATTCCCCATCTCGTCACAAATTACATTTAACTTAGGTGTGACATTTCTCTTCAGTGTCTTCATTTCTTTAAACATTTCACTATCTCTTCCATACTTCTGAAGTCCTTCTATTCTTTCACAACAATCTTGTATGTATTGTTATTTGTCTTTTCTTATGTTTCTTCGTACTTCTTTTGTTAAAGATCTATATTTTTCATTGTTATTGTTTGTCACGTTCCATTGCGTCTTCATTTCTATAACTTGTTTTTTCAGTTCTAGTGTGCCTTCTGTAATTCATCCACTCTTTTCTGTTTTCTTTACTGGAACCATGTCTTTAGCTGTTGTTATTAAGATATCCCTGGTCTGTGTAGCCAAATCATTTGGTGTCATCTCCTCCTGTACAGCCATCAGGATTTCGAAACGGTACTTCGAAAGAAGCATATGATTCTGGTATTTGTGTAAGATCAAAGCGGAGATGTCTTAGTCCCGTAACTGTCTTTTTTATCTTTACCTGCATGTCTGCTATTAATAACTCATGGTCTGTGTCACAATAAGCACCAGGTAAAGTTTTTACTGATGTTATACTTGATCTCCATCTTCTTTTCAGTAAAATGTAAGCAATTTGATTCTTGGTTTTCCCATTAGGCGATGTCCATGTGTAAAGTCTTCTTGGCTGTTGTTTAAAAAGTGTGTTATGAATGAATGAATGAATGAATTAATGCATTAATAATCTTTATTTTTAAAGGGCACAGAATTTGGCACGCAGGCCCGTTTTACATTCTGCCCTTCATCACTCCATCTTTCATTCTTCCCACACACTTGATTTAGTACAAATATACACATTAAATTAGGAAACAACATATCAAAAGAGTGTAAGATTTAACTACTACATTCAGAGTAAAATAGAAGAAGTAATTAACCTAATAAAATAGCACTCACGCACACATACCCACGCAGCCATATACATAAACAAAAATACATTGTAAATACATATATTCTAACAGATGTTTTTTAACAAACATTAAAATAATTTCTAATAATATCTAACAAGTTGCTTTTCTAACTATGTCATTTTAGTACTTTATGGTTGGCGAGTCGTGTGTTGAGAGAGTGCTGGTTATTTTATGGAGGCATATAATTACAAGCAAGTAATGTTAGCAATCATTAGCTAATTTTCCATGCAAAACGCCATTAGATTGTCATCTGCCTCATTTCTATGTCCTATGCTAAATTTCTCTACAACATGTCCTTCATCTTCTGCTCTTTCTGTACCAACCTTTACATTAGAATGGCCCATTAATAATACAATATCATTTTTTTACGTACCTGGTATATCGTCGTTTGCTGAGTGTTATAAAAGTCTTCTATTTCCTCTTCTTCTGCTGCTGATGTAGGTGCATATATCTGCCATTAAATCTGATTGTGAGGATTCTGTCACTGGATTGTAACCTAGTAATGCTTTTGATGTTGATTTGTCCAAGTAAAAAGCCACTCCATTCTTTCCTCCTAGTTCTCCACTAGAGTATATAAAGATATTATCATTCTCGCTCTTGAAGTGTCCTGATCCTTTCCATCGATGTTCGCAGATTCCCAAAATGTGTATCCCCGTTCTTTTCATCTCGTCACTTAATACTTGGTACTTCCTCTCATACATACTTCTTACATTCCATGTTCTTACTCTTATTTTTCTTCTTAGTTTGATGCAGGGGTTTTCCTTGGTAACACCATCAGGATTTTGTCCGTCATCACAATACTGACCTCTGCCTCACACTCTTCCCCAGTATTAAAATTAGATCTATCTGGCCTGGGGGACTCACCACCAGATCTTTTTCCTGTCTGACTTTCCATGATTGCTGTTTGGGTTTCTTGGTATATTTCCAGAAGATAGTTTACCATTGCTTTCCTTCCGGGCAGTGACTGTAATAGTCAGTGATCATAGCCATTATCCCTACATTGAGATCATCTGCCTACTATCATAGAATGGTTACCATAACCAAATATATCTGTCGGCTGCTCTCCCATTCCATCCACCACCTGCTCCCATGGCTTCACGTCCCCTGGTCGGGGGGCCATATGGGTACTCCACTTTGCCAAAGGGTGTCCCGTCGATTGACGGAAGTAAGGAGGAGTCTTACTTCTCATTTAATAGGGGATACCCCTACCCCACTACCCTCTTTCAGTGCGTTTTAAAAATATCCAGTCATAAATTTTTAAAATACAGTATTAATTAATTATTTCAAGCAATAACAATGTACATACGTCGTAAATGTTCCCTGACGATTTCTTTGTTCTGCGACTCCATGTTGAAAAAAAACGGTTTATAAACAATAATCTGATATAACATTGCCTACATGAAATAAAACTAATAAACGTTCATAAACAATAATCTGATACATCATTGCCTACATGAAATATAAGTACTAAAAGTTTATAAACAATAATCTGATATATCATTGCCTCCATGAAATACAAGTAGTAAACGTTCATAAATAATAATCTGATATATCATTGCTTACATGAAATATATGTAGTAAAAGTTTATAAACAATAGTCTGATATATCACTGCCTACATGAAATATAAGTAGTAAAAGATTATAACCAATAATCTCATATATATATATATATATATATATATATATATATATATCACTGACTATATGAAATCATCATCATCATCATCATTATCATCATCATCATCATCATAAGGTGCCTTGCCGACTGGCGTTGGTTATTATGCTTCTCCAGAGTACACTATCCTTCATTCAGGCCATCAGCTCAGTTTGTGATCTCCTCTCACACCATCCAATATCATTTCTCTTTGTCTTCCTCTTCATCTTCTTCCTTCTATTTTTCCTGTTGTTATAATATTTTCAATGCGCCCTCTTCTCATTGCATCTCTTATGAAAGTGCATTGTCTCTCTCTTATGTCATTGACAAGATTTTATGTCTCCCCAGCTCTTCTCATACATTCTTCATTTGTTATTTTTTCTGTCCAAGGGATTCGCAACATTCTTCTGTTAAACCACATTTCTGCTGCTTCCAATGATTTTTGTGCAGACCTGCCTATTATCCATGATTCACTTCCGTATAACAAGATAAGTTCAATATAGCATAATCATTCTCAGAAGTAGCTTCGTTATGTGACATGAGAGGCTGATAGTCCGGTGGTCATCGCATTCCTTTGCACCTGGTTTCTTTGGAAGTGCTATGAATATGGATTTAAGTAAGTCACTGGCCATATAACCACTGTTGTAAATGTCATTCAGTAACTTGGTTGTTACTTTTATTGCTATCTCCCCTAGCGCCTCTATTTCTTCTATTGTTATATTATCAGGGCCAGTCGTTTTCTTTCTTCATGTGTTTGATGGTATCTATCTTCAGGTATTAGTGGTCCATCACAGTTTTCAGTATCTGGTGTTAATTCTGGTCTTTCTCCTCCATATAGCTCACCGATGTACTCTGTCCATCTGTTCACAATGTCTTCTTTTCCCATTAACATTTTTCTTTCTTTTGATTTCAGGCACCCTGTGGTATATTTTGTCTTCCTGCCTATGAGTTTGTGCATATATTTGTTGTCTTCATTATGGGAGTCCTCTATTTGTCGGCACTGTTCATTTAACCACACTTTCCGTGTTTCTCTGCATTTGCGTCTTATTTCTTTATTTATCCGGCTATATTTTTCCTGATTTTTAAAAGCGTGCATCTTTCCCATCGTAACATATGGCTGTGAGACCTGAATACATAACAAAACAGCTGAGAAAGACATAAATGCCTTTCAGTGTAAATACTACAGAAGAGTTCTTCAAATATCATGGACAGAAAAACAAACAAATATATCCATACTACAAGAGCTTAATATTGAAGACTGTTTAGTACAGAGGATTTAAGAGAGAAAACGTAAATAACAATCTAGAGAAAACCGTCTTGGAAAGGTACATAATGGGAAAAAGGAAGAGAGATAGACCAAGGCGAAGATTGCTGCAAGACATCGTTGAAGATCTGCAAATGGATGCATCAGCAACAGGCCATCTTGCTCACAGCCGAGAGGCCTACAGGAATGCTGTTAGGGAGGCATAGTTCTGCAAGGGACATGCAAATACATGAATAAATGATATTTTTCCTGTTTATTTTTACTCCTCCTCCTCTTTTCCATCAATCCTAAGATGTCGTCTGTCATCCATTTATTTTTAGGGGCTTCTTTTTTCGGTGGTACTATATCCTTAACAGTATAGTGGATAGAATGTCTTAACATTTACCATTGTTCATCTATACTATTTATCTTCGCTATTGCATTGTATCTATTTGTTAAAATGACTCTGTATTGCTCTCGCAGTTCTTGCTCATTATTAAGGAGGAGTTCTGTATGAAGTTTGATGTTTCTCACTTTTCTGCATGCTTTCTTTAGTTTTATTCTAATTTTTCCACAAAGTGTGTCGTGGTCACTACTGAAGTCAGCTCATGGTATGGTTTTTGTTGTCAGTAATACATTCCGGAATCGTTTGTTGATTAATAAGTAGTCTGTCTGGTTAAAAGTCTTTTTTTTTCTGGGCTGTACCACGTTGACAGTCTTCGGGGGATGTTGTTTAAACCAGGCGTTTCCTACAACAATGATATTCAATTCTTCTTCTTCTTCTCTTCTTCGTTCGCTTTACCACCAAGACCGCACCGTGATCCTACTGAATTGACTGATGTGGTCCTCGATACGTCCCGTGGTCCCACTGTGGTCCCTAAAAGGACCACACGAGATTCATGAGTGGACCATAAGGGGTTTAGAGTATCGCAGGGCTTGAGCCTGTATTCTCGGTGGGTCTCAGAAGCGGGATTGCGTGACACCGTGGTTTTCATTGCACCAGTTTAATCTAGAGTTGAACTTTCTCACCGGAAAACCTCGACGTGTTTTGAATATCAGTATATCTCTGCTGGATGAGAGGTGGTTGCCCATCCAGTCCAGCGTTGTACTTTCTCACCGGAAAACCTCAGCGTGATTAGTATACACATACATCGCCGCCGGGTGAGAAGTGGTTGCCTATCTAGACTGCATTGGTCCGATGTATCCAATGTTAGTATTTTGTGGTCGTGGCCGCTACCCTTCCTAGTTGTGACCAGGACGGAGCTTTTGTCCAGGAGGACGAATCCTCGCCACTAGTAAGTTTCACCCTGGGTTAAGCCGGTTTAGGCGTATTATCCCAGTATGGGCATGGGTAGGACGTGACCGACCTCTAGAGCGGAGGCACCGTGACATGAGTTGCCATCAAGTTTCACCCCTGGTTTAGGCCGCTTTAGGCATATTTCACTAGTACGGGTTACATCGGACGTGGCCGGCCTCTAGAGCAGAGGTGCCGTAGTATGAATAGCTCTCGCCGCGATACTACTGGACATACCGATAAGCTTCACTTCATCTTTTCCATCACATTTTCACATCGCGCCTCAAGGCAACCCTAATTTCTTTTCAGCATTTTCTTCCTTGGTCGGGAGGAGTTTCACTCCACGCGCTGATTCTGAAGAATCTCGCCAGCAGTGTAACAGCCACAGTAACATTTCATGTCTTCTGTGTAAGGCTAAACAACTACAACATTTCACGTTCTCTGTGTAAGGTTAAACAACGACAGCAACATTTCACATCTATGGCTTACAAGCGACATCTACGTTCTCTCCTAGTCAAAACGTTTCGCGTCTTCTGTGTGATGTTATAAACAGCCATCACAACATTTTACGTCTTTGTGTCTGGCTCAACAATTTACAGACACTTCATGTCTTATCGTATAGCTCCTTTCATCCAACAAAAACAAATGGGAAAAAAGAACAACGGGAACTATGAAGGAGGAAACACAAACGGTACAGATGAGTCATGCATGAATGAAGTGAACAATAAGTCGACAAGAGTTTTTCACTAGTAAACCTCCTTCCTTTCTGACAGGACAGATCTAGCCGTACTGCAGCCTTTATTTAGATGTACCGTGCATCTGTCTGCTAGTTACAGACACGCCAATAATTTTCGTACTTCGCAATTGTGTAAAGCCGCCATCCAAGTGATAAACTGTACTACTTTTTTTCTTACTCTATCTGCTCATTAAATCTGAGGAATTTCTAACACCGAACAAATCTCAACAGTTTGTGAACCACCAACACTCAAACTGATATAGCAATTACACATATTTATTATGGGAAAAATGAGTGGTGAATAAATGAGGATGTAGCAATTAAACTGAGTTAACAGATGTACAATCAAACTCCTCTCCAGACGAGAACTAGTTCGCCATTTAAGGAGGGAGTGTGCAACAGACTACTACTCTCAGCAATGAAAAAACAGGCATTCAACATGATGGAATAAGAGCCAACATACTAACACACTGAAATGTCCATGGATCCTTACATACAACTTCACATCCTAGCATCCTATCTGGAACATCCTACTCAGTCAACCTATACATAATGAATTTTCAATCATAATGAATCTCAAGCTACTAATCAATCCTCATAATTCATCCTAACTCTATCTCTCTCTATCTAACATAATCATCATAAAATAATAATAATAATCTCAAATCTCCTCCTCTCACTCCTTAAATATGTCCTAACTATTTCCCTAAATCTTCCAGAAGTTTCTATCCCGAGAATCACTCAGCCCGTGATTCTACCTGTTTACGACCTTCCCACGTACTCCCACTGGACATTCCAGAAATAACTTTTCTATTACTAATATGTCAAGGCTAAGTTCATAAAAATCTCGTGGAATTTAACGTCTCAACCCTGACCTTTCAGCTGAACTCTTATACAACAAAAATAGCAAGGCTTTAAAACAAGTGGTCCAAACTTTAAAGTACCCCGTATTATATCCATTTTATGCAAAATCCAACCATCGTAACAGTACATTTTCCAATATACTGTTATACAGAAGCGTTTCAGTTGTCATGTTGCCCGAAGCATGCAACTCCCAAAAACAAAATCTGAAACCAATTTTCTGGGAAGGATTAACTTTTAAGTTTTTGGCAGATAAGCAAAGGCAACTTAACCCAACAAATACACTCTGAATAAATAATTCAATATGTTGTATTCAATGAAATTCTTACTATGCATGAAAGTATGGCTGTATCATCATCGGGTGCAATATAAACAGAAGAAGTTGAATATTATGGATTTCCATTTCCCCTTCTCTTGCCCTAACAGCACATTTGGAAAGGATGTCTTTTATCCATCTTTTGATATTGTCCATCCATACTGTTCTGGTCAATTTTTTAAACAACTTTTTCTTGAATACAGATTTTTCTCTTCAGCATTATGACGTCTATTAATATATACAACGTACCAAAAATAGCATTAAGATGGACACCACAGGGGAACAGAAGTAAGGGTAGACCAAAAGAGACACGGAGAAGAACAACAGACAGGATGTTGAGCAATATAGGGCTCCACTAGGCAAGAGCAGAAAAAAAGGCAAAGGATAGGCATTTGTGGGAAACCCTTGCGGAAGCCCCATGTGCCCTGGGCACTTAAGGTGTCTAGTAGCTGTAGACTTAGGACAAGTGTCTAGTAGCTGTAGACTTAGGACACGTGTCTAGTAGCTGTAGACTTAGGACAAGTGTCTAGTAGCTGTAGACTTAGGACCGGTGTCTAATAATTTCTCTGTAATGCTGCAAACGCACTAAAAAGTGTTACCACATTCCCTTACATGCACCTGGTCAGCTCTTGCCGTTCAGCGTTATGTAGACCAATAAGAATTGTATGAGAAAGTCCTGTTGCCGAGTATGTGATTAAAAAGTCAATGTAAGAGTTTGTTAATTAAATTTTAATGCACTCGTGTTACGTGCATCTTATACCGAACTGATAATGAACTCGGGTGGCAGTTGAGTAATGAAGGGTGTAACGTTAAACGGACCAGCCATCCATCCATCCACCCACGTGTTCTTTTTTTTTCAAAGTGTGACGCAGCTTCACTTACATTTTATTTACTGTTCCTATGTTTTTGTATACCTGAATTAAACTGAATGTTTGGGAAGAGTGAATGATGAGAGACAAAGGGTGTGGGCCTGCATGTCTAGTTCTTCACCCTTTCAAAATCTTCGCTCAGGTCTGTTAGTGTTTTCAGGCTTCGAGCTCAGCCTGATTTGGTTGGTTATGGTTTCACCGTGGTTGTGGTGGTGGAGCCTGGAGACAGACTCGATTTCTAGTTCTGTTCTGGATGTTCAAGCCAAGTCACCGTAATCCACTTCGCGTCTGGCAAGATGCTCGAGTTCTGTCATCTCCATGGCAATGGCTGACAAGAACATACTCCTCTCTGTTCTAGGAAGATATAAATATCTGGATCATCCTCCTCCTCCTCCTCCTTCTTCCGCGTTAAGTTTCGTCTGCTCAGCTTTCTAAAAGGGAATCGGGTTGTTTCCATGAATCCTGCTGTCAGCAGAAAATCTGAGCAGGAACGCCAGAGTTTTTCCCCATGTGCTTCTTTTTCGGTGCCATACCTGGGTTCTGAGGTCTGTGTATATGGCGCATGTCTACAGTACGTGTTCAGAAGTCTGGAGGCTGTTTCGGCCAATGCAATGGACTGCTGGCACAGCCTTTATCTTGTGGAGATGAGCGTTGAGTCTGCGGTGCCCGATTCATATCCTGAAGATTGTGGTTTGCTGTCGTTTGTTTAGTCTTAGTATGGGGTCCTGTGGGTATTTGTTCTCTGTCCTCTGCCCCCATCTGTTTTTGGTATTTGAATTTTCACTTCCTTTTATGGCATTTTCTGCCTGAATTGCTCTTTTTTTTCTGCGCCCTCCTTTGCTAGTCTCTCAGCTATTTCATTTCCTGCAATGCCACAATCTGCAGGGATTCTCTATAGCGCTATCCTGTTTGTCACGGAGAGCTGATTTAGTTTCTCCATTACATCCCTTGTCATGTTGTCCCCTGCTTCATCCTGTACGGTCTTGAAGTCTGTCTGACTATCGCATAAGAAAGCTACATTTGTGTCTTTGGGTTGTTGTTCCTCTAGAGTCTTTCCAGCCGCCATAACAGCCATTAGTTCTGCCCTGAAGTCTGTGGATAGTTCTCCCACAGCAACTGATTCCTCCGGGTACTTAATGGATCTTCACCTACTCATTTCACCCACTACCTTAAACAAACCACAGGTGTTCTTAAAACTCTGTTACTAAAGTCTTAAAACCAAAAATATGAGCACATATCTAGATTTATTAATAGACTGTTCCGGTTAGCTGAAAGCTTTATATAACATGAGAAGACACAGCTGGATCTGTATATGCATACATACCTGCAATACAAACGTCAGAACCACGAGAAGAGACATGCACACAAGCATGCAGACAGACAGATTTTTATAGCAGTAGCCTGAAATGCCTCTCCTCATGCTCTAAGACATTCATAAACGTGAGCTCTCCTTGTGAGCTGCAGCAACAAGACTTCTCAAACTCTCTCTCTCTCTCTCTCTCTCTCTCTCTCTCTCTCTCTCTCTCTGAACTTTAAATGCCCAAGGAACATGGGGCTTCCACAAGGGTTTTCCACAAATGCCTGTCATTTGCTTTTTGCTCCCCTGTGGTGTCCATCTTAGTGCTGTTTGTGATAGTAAGACTTCTCAATAAGCCACAGCAAATCAGAAAGTCACTTCCCAGGCAGTTGCAGTACAGCCTGTTCCAGGCAGTATCCCAATGAAGCATAGCATGGTCTTGCCCAGCTATTAGTTATCTGCCCTGGCACTGGAATGGACGTCTCTTATTCCTAGAATGAAAGATAAGAAGCAGTAACCAAAGAACAAAAACAGAAAATAACAATACCATGTTTAAAGCTGAAATTTCCCTGCATAAATTTATTTCAAAGACACAAAGATCAAGCTTTAGAAGAGGAAAATAAAAAAAACATTGCCTGTACGAATAATAGAGGAAAAGGGAAGAAATGAAAGAATAAACATAACAGAGGGAAAAAATACACTGAATGAATAATATAGGAGGAAAACATGGAGTAAATTAATAATGGAGGAGGAATATGGAGTGAATGAAAAACTGCAGGAAAAATATTGAATAAATGAATAATGGAGGGGAAAATATGAATTAAATGAAAAAAATGATGGAAAAACATTCAGCAAATGAATAATGAAGGGGGAAATATAGAATGGCTGGAAAACGGAGGGATAAACACATGGAGTGTATAAATAATACAGGAAGTACATAAGCAGTGAATGGACAATGGAGGAAAAATACATAGTGTGAATAAATAATGAAATATGGAAAATTATGAAAGAATTTGAGATAACTAATAAATTACAAATCTGATCAGAATATGTATGGAGGATACACAAAATATAGTAATATATAAAGGAAGAATGTCAGGACCCATCTCTATAAGAACTGATTTAAAACAAAGTGATACATTATCTCCATTACTCTTCAACTTAGTACTAGAAAAAGATAATCAGAAAATCGAAAGAAGAAAGCAGTACAGAAGAACAAGCTAAAGTACTAGGATACGCTGATGACATCGATCTGGTCGGGGAAACTATGGAAGAAGTCATCAATACCTGCATACACTGAGAGGTGTAGCATTAAAAGTGAGCTTGGCCATTAGCCAAGATAAGACAGAGTATATGAAGATATATGAAGACCACTGTACCCTACCATGCATGATCGTAAAAGGCGACTAAGGAGGGTTCAGCATAGGGCCAGCAACCCTATCTGGTAAAAAAACTATCAGACTGCTACAGAAACGGAAGCAAGGGAAAAAGCAAATGCAGGTGGAAGGAGAAATGTGTATCAGGAAACTGAGCCCATGAAGGTTGTGGATGAAAGCCAGCCTGGAAGTCCCCAGCCCGACTGCAGACCTCCTGGAACCTAAACATAAGATGCAAATAGGCAGCTGGAATGTAAGAACACTAAACCAGACTGGAAAACTAGCACAAACCATCAAGGAAATGCACAGATACAAACTTGGAAGCCCCATGTGCCCTGGGCACTTAAGGTTCAGAGAGAAATATGAAGATATCAAGAGACCAGGGGCAGAATGATCCAGATTATATAAATGTTGGAGAGATCATTATTAGGAAAGCAGAAACACACAAATATCTAGGCACAACCTTCAACAGATGCAACACAGCAAGCGAGGAAATTAAAATCAGAGTACAGATAGGGTATAAAATATACTTCGCCATGCACCACCTGTTAAAATCCAAAATCCTGTCCCAAAACACCAAAATAACAATCTACAAAACTATAATAAGACCAGCTGTCATGTTTGGATCAGAAACGTGGAGTATAACAAAGATGAATAACAATTGCAGATCTTTGAGAACAAGATCCTAAGAAGAATCTTTGGGCCCACAAATGATACCAACAGTGGAGAATGGAGAGCTAGAAAGAACATTGAACTGAACAGCTTATTTAAATCGCAGTGCATTATAAATGTCTTGAAACTGAACAGACTACGCTGGCTGGGGCATGTAAAAAGAATGGAAGAGAACAGACAAACGAAAGTGATGTATGCACAAGAGATGAGGGAGACAAGACCAAGGGGTGGACCAAGATAAAGATGGAAAGACAATATAGGAGAGGATATAAAAGAAATTGGTGTCACCAACTGGAGAGAGAAGATTAGGGATAGAGAGGAATGGAGCCGAACTTTATCTGCAGCAATAAGCCTTAATGGCTCGGAAAGCTCAAGAAGAAATGTGTAATAAAGGGACCACAGTTGGATGGAGTTAACATATTGTGAAACACCAAAATGAGGATACAGAACATCAAATACTACCCCACTATTATTAATTTTTTTCATATTTGTGTCAGAAATTGCTAGAGTCAAGGAAAAAAACTTCTAATCACTGGAACTTTGGATAAAATAGTGAATTACAAAAATGTATGAAGACAGTAATTTTTATTCACAAAATGAGGGCATGTCCACATAAATGAGGACATTATGGTGACCCTAAACATGCATTGGGTAATGAACAATGTAGAGAAAAAAAGAACATGATGTGAATGAATAACTGGGAAAAACCGCATGATGTGAATAATGGAAGGCGGAGTTTTACCTGAAATAGCTTTAATCCTCTCCATCGTTTTCTTGTCTTTCATGTCTGCTTGCAGTTTCCTATTCAGCAGATGAAAGGTGGTATAACATGTTACAAGCAAGTAGAACCCCAGAATTATGTATGCCACTTTCCTGAAACTAAATCTCTGCCAGCACGTCGGGTGCCAAGTTCTTATAATAACTATTTCTGGGTTTATCCGGGGGGGGGGGGGGTCCACAAAACTTTTAGCTCCAACTTTTCAGAATGAGCTTGATTTTGAACTCCATGTTGATTCCTGTTATTCCATATGTGAATACAACATTTCACCCCCGGACCCAATATTCAATTAATTTACTACCTCTGTCATTCCTCTAACCCAGTACATAGTCACCAACGGTGTCTGAAGTTTTCCTTTACCAACTTTGGCATTAAAATCTCCCATCACTATAGTAACTTGAATGGACTTTATTTCAGGGTTGTCTCTATGTTATTATAAATTAGGTGTACATCTTCTTCAGAATGTATAACAGCTTATACATTCTGGTATTACAGCTTTACTGCAGTGCTCCGTGTATAGTTATATACTTATACACTAATTATTGTGTGTTACATCTTCTTCAGAACTTTCAGATGTTGGGGCGTACACTTGCATAATATTTATGTTTCTTCGCCGTCCTTTCACTTGGGCTAGCAAGACTCGGTCCAAGATGTTCAAATGTCCTACAATTAACATTGCTATTTGTTCGTCAAATATTATTGCTACTCCTCATTCATGTTTCTCACTTCCTAAATATATTGTTGTATATTTATCAGAGTTTATCTTCCCTGCACCTGTCCATCTAATTTCACTCATTCCTAAAATGTTGATCTTCATCCTTTCCATTTCCTTCTTTACATTTTCTAATTTTCCAGCCCGAAATACAATTCTAAAATTCCATGTTTCTATTTCGAACATATTAGTTTTGCCACCATTAGCTTGATGACAATCTGGCCTTACCTGTGGATCGTGAGATGCCCTACCGGACGAGGCGGTTTCAGAGGAACATCCATTAACGTCGTTCATGACAAATCTATTACTGTGAATAAGCATAATTGTTCTTGGGAGCTACAACAGCCGTTTCCTGTTGCCTTCTGTCGGTTTGTGTACGGACTCTCCGCTAGTCTTTGGACTCCCTGTCCTACCCGCAAGGCAGCATGAGCCTATATGTAGTACAAGTTTATAAGCAATAATCTGATCTATCATTGCCTATATGAAATACAAGTAGTAAAATTTATATAAACAATAATCCATGATATATCATTGCCTATATGAAATAGAAGTAGTAAAAGTTTATAAACAATAATCTGATATATGAAATATGAAATATATATATATGAAATACAATTATTAAATGCAATAGTTAAAAACCCGAAAAAAGGCAAGCTTAGCGATTTCAACTGGAGAGGAGTGAGTAAACCTGCTATCAGTTGTGTCAAAAGTGTTTTGCAAAGTTATTCTGAAGAGAATTCAAGATATTGTGGATGATGTAATGAGATAAGAACAGGCAGGATTTCGAAAAGGAGAAGCTGTCTCGACCAGATCTTTACTCTAAGAATAATACATGAAAAACATAGTGAACACCAAATACTGTTAATCCTGAAGTTCATAGACATTAAAAAGGCATTTGATAGCATACACAGAGAATAATTATGGGGGATTTTAAGAATATATGGAGTACCATCTAAGACTGTCAACAACATTAGGGACCTCTACAATGGATATGTTTTGTGCAGTCAATACAGACGAAGGAAACAGGTTTGAAACAAATGTTGCACAGGTAAAACGGGCAATGACTGGGTACGTGAGACCAACTGGAAAATCTTGATTTTGGAGATGACATAACTCTTACCAGCGACAATATGAAATCAATGCAAGTAAAAACACATACCCTGTCTTCAATGGCTAGTAAAATAGGACTTAAAATTAACAAGTATAAAACAAAAATAATGAAACTTCTCACTAACGACGAAAGACAAATATATGAAAAAGGAACAGCTGTTGAAGAAGTAAACCATTTTGCATATCTCTGCAGCTATATAGATGGCAAAGGTGACACCAGAAAAGAAGTTAGAATTAGAATTGCAAAAGCAGCATTGACCTTCAAGAATCTGAGAGAACATATGGCATTAAAAAGTTATAAGCACAAAAACCAAGTTAAGATTATTCAATTAAAATGTAATATCCACCCTCATTTATGCACATGAAAGCTGGAAAACAACTAAAGAAATAGACAAGAAATTACATTCTTTCGAAAACAAATGCCTAAGGAAAATGCTCGGTATTAATTATAATGAATTCAAGAGCAACGCAGAGATCAGACAGATTAGCAAGCAACAACCTGTCTCATGGTTGATCAGAAAAAGAAGATGGACATATGTTTGTCATATGATGAGAAGAAACAATCAGAGAATCCCCAAACAAGCTATCAAATGGAACAAAACAGGCCGAAGAAAAAGAGGTCGACCACGTGAAACTCTAAAGAGGAGATTGTTAAGGGAAGACAGTTCAGCGGGCATAACATCCCTTGATGAGACTGAAAAACTCCCGAAGACGAGACATTTTGGCGAAATACCATACGGTCCCTATGTGACGTTTAACGATACGGGAAGGATGTAATATGAAATACAAGTAGTAAAAGTTTATGAACAATAATCTGATATATCATTTAATATATGAAATACAAGTAGTAAAAGTTTATAAACAATAATCTGATATATCATTTAATATATGAAATAAAAGTAGTAAAAGTTTATAAACAATAATCTGATATATCATTTAATATATGAAATACAAGTAGTAAAAGTTTATAAACAATAATCTGATATATCATTGCCTAGATGAAATACAGGTAGTATAAGTGTATAAACAATAATCTTATATATCATTTAATATATGAAATACAAATGGTAAAAGTTTATAAACAATAATCTGATACATCATTGCTTATATGAAATACAAGTAGTAACAGTATCTCTCCCACAGAATTTTACAAAAGTTTTTCGCTCCCAAAATTCAGACCATATTGTTATAGCAGACTTGATAAGCGAGCACATCAGACTTTCGTGTGCCTGACGAAAGTCTTGGAAATACGGACCTAACATGGTATACCTGCCTCGCTTTAATGGCTTGGGGAAAGCAGATTTTACCCATACCTTATACATTATTAGAATAATTGTTATCATAATTATAAATATTAATATTTGCTAACACTTATGCTTTCCATATACTTAAAACCTTTTCTATTTTTCATAAATCGTTCACTTATGCTGTATTCAGTGTTAGAGGTTGTTGTGATCAAGACAGATCTATAATAAGATCAAGCCGCGTCTGTGGTCCCAACTGAATTTGAACAACGTTGAGTAACGTTCTCTAATGTCTAGATTCTTTTCTCCTTCTCCAGAATAAATCAGAGACGAATTTTGCCCCGCTGTTAGCGCGATAGGATCCGATTTAGGTTAACGCAAATGCCGGGAGAGGTTTGCTGGGCATGGGAGAATAAGATCAGTCAAACTATGAAATGCTAATCTTATATTCTGTTGCCGTTAACCTGCTCACAGGTGTTTGTTAGAATCCTGTCACAGATTTTGTCGTCTCAGAGGACAACATTGAGGAAGGTAGACGTTGACTGCTGTGGAAATTTTTTTTTTTTTTTAAATGAGCAGCTTCTATCATGAACGGATTTACCAATACTAGAGCTTCATGACAGACCCTGGTAACAGCAAACAATGTGTTACACAGTCCAGTCTCTTGTTTTCAGTTCTTATCCTTTTTTCCTCCTTTTATTATTATTATTATTGTTTTTAGCTGTGAAATCGTATTTGCTGGTGTGTTTGGTTACTGCGTTACTATTTTTTTTCTTATTGAATATATTGTTGGGGTACTAGTTGAAGCCGTGTTTGCTAAGTGTTTCTGGATTAGTTATTCACTGTATCCAGCCATCCTTCACTTCCAGGCTCTTTCAAAACCTAAAGTTGGCAACGCACTTATACAGAAGTTATCACTTGACATGAAGTTTTATTGATGAACTGGATGAAAATGTAGACGGTGATGACGATTTTCTGACCGCCGGCAAGTTTATCCTGCCACATGGCAAAACCATTCATCCTTCCACAACTCCAGCAACAGGTATAAACATCCATTTTCTCGAGATGGGACATAAAATAAACCCATACTCTCAGGTGCACATCCGGACATAGACTAACTGCCCTCTCACAATATCTCCCTAAGTTCTTTGTTACAGGTTTCTCAGCCCACGTGGCTTTCTGGAAGGATCTAGATCGACCACGGTAAAGTTCAAAAAGTGAATCATAACAATTGCCATTTGGGTAAAAATACCAGTTATCTCACCTATACTGCTACAGTTGTAAAACACGAATAAGTTAAAACAGAAACAGAGCAACAAATGTGTTTTCCAAACTTTACCATGACACCTTACACAGCCACTCTTCATCAGGAAGAAGCAAATACTCTTCTTCCAAGACTTCTCCTGGGCGTTTAGAAAACATTGAACATCAAATCTGTAAACATCTCCTTACTAACAGTTTAAAAAATACATGTGCAAATAAATGAAATGTATAATTGACAATTTCCAATAGAAGAGGACAACACAGACTGATCAATTATACAGCAGTATAGCATGGGTGTCTGAGTGGCGAAGTGGTTAGTGCAATGATCTCTCATGGCGAAGATTGGGGGTTCGAATCCGGCCGGAGACACCCCAGTCACCCAGCTGTAGAAATGGGTATCCAGCTTCTTCTGGAGTTGGGAAGGAAAGGTGGCCAGGCGTGATACTGACCACATCACCCTCTAGTGTGCTGACAGGTCAAGGAAAATATGGGGACTAACACCATATCCCTATGTGCCTCTAAGGCATGAGAGGAGTACCTTTACCTGTAAATGGTACACTGCAATACAAAATAATACAGTTATATTGCAGTATACTACGCAGCAAATACGACGAATTTGCATAATAAGCAATTAAGAATGAAGGAAAAGCAAAAGAAAAAGCAGAAAAAATATTAGTGCTGATGATGTAGTAATTCGCAGTGGAAACTAAGATTTGCTTTTTAAAGTCTCTGGCATAATGTGAGAGCAATGATGTTCTTTCGAGATTCAGTGTCATGCATAGAACATTGGATCGAATCCAGGAATGGACATTTTAAAAAAATCTAATCCCTCGTAGACCAATAGATTTTTTCACTTAATAATTTATATGATGATCATGATCTGTCTTGATCACAACAACCTCTAACACTGAATACAGCATAAGTGAACGATTTATGAAAAATAGGAAAGGCTTTAAGTATATGGAAAGCATAAATGTTAGCAAATATTATTATTTATAATTATGATAATTATTCTAATAATGTATAAGGTGTGGGTAAATATCCACTCTTTTTTTTTCTTAATTAGCAAGACTCATGCGTCGACGCTTTGTTACAAGAAAAGTTAAACACATGGACCCTGGTTACAGAATAAGTGTGACTATAGCCTGAGTCAGATTGATTAACGTTTCATTAAAACCATCTAAACATTTGGAAACAAATATCTGATGAAAATACTATGTACACATTTGAGCGAATTCAAGACCAGCGCAGAGATACGGATGAAGAGCACACACCTTGTTTCATCAGTGATAAAAAAGGCGATGGATATGTATCGGTCATGTGATGAGAAGAAACAAACAGAGAATCCCAAAACAAGCTATCAAGTAGGACACAACAGGACAAAGGAAAAGAAGTCGACCATGTGAAGCTCTAAAGAGAACAATGTTGAGAGAAGGTAAATTAGTGGGTCTGAGATCACGTGACGAGGTTGAAAAACTCGTTGAAAACAGAAACATGGCGAACTAGAAAGCGAATCATATGTAACGTTTAACAGCATGGGACGATTGTTAGATGTAAAGATGTGGTCAGTCAGTCATTTGTATGTCTCTTGCGGACTTTGCCTTCCTAAAGAGCACTCTTCTCGGCCTCACAATTGTAAGCAAGTTGTCACGCTGCTGATGTGTCCATTGGCAGATCATCAACGATGTCTTGCAGCCATATTCTCCTTGGTCTTCCTAATTTAATATATAAAACTATTCGTATATAAAATACACAAATTCCAGCTAAATAATTATATCAAATAAATGTTAATTAAGAAAAACAGTCAAAATATTATACTTAAGTTACAAGTTAAATGAAGCAAGTGGACGCTATTACTATTTCTAAATGCTGGTAAGGTGTATCTCTGCCCTCCTTTTTACATGTGAATTAGCATGTCTTCATCCGTTACATCACCGTTTTCACTATTTCATAATAGTTCTGCCGTGTAATAGATTCATGCAGTCTTCTTTCTGTCATGCCCATGTACACGCTCCTCATTTATCTTCATTTTATTTCCTGTCTGATGAAGGCACAAGCTAAAATATACAAGTGTTGTTAGGCTACCAGGTAAACTCTGCTCCTACGAGTTGTTACTTCTGATGTAGGAACTAAAATGTGGAACATGTGTACACTGAAGCATTCGGTCTCAACCGTTATCCCGATATGGAGACATTTAAGCTGGTAATTAACCCGGGAAAATGCTGCTTCGTTTAAATAATACTTTTTTTTTATTCTTTAAAGTGGCCAATTTTCAAGAAAATAACTTTATATCGATAAGCCAGATGCCAAAACATAACCTACGAAAACAAGATTTAATGAAATGAACAACACTATTTTTGTCTGAAATAAAAGTGATTTTTTTTCAGGTTCTAAATTGCATCAAAATATCGTATTAAACTGATTTTCTCTTCAATGGAGATTAGTAAATTGTCTTCAAATGGTTAAAATTTGTGAGCAGTTTTATCTAGCTTTAGTAACTGTTCGCTACACTAAGGTACTCGGGTGCCCCATAGTTTTATTGGATATTGTAAAATCTAACAGTTTTTCGTTTCAAAACGTTTCGATTACGAATAATCCTGTTCATTTTTTAAAAATGAATGATGCCTTGTTTCATGCACACATATTTTACTTAACTTTAGATTTTGTTGCACTTTGCAGGCATTGAAATGCGGTATGAAATTTATATTAACTCTTAGAGGCTGGTATTTTTGAAACACTTTTTCCCCAAATTATTATGTTGTGAAAAGCAGGGATTAAAATATTTTTTTTTCTCCGTTTTACACAATAAGGACACATGTGTGATAGTTCATACAATAAAATAACGGTAAATGAATGGATAATTCAAATCTAAGTAAATGTTTGACATGTTTTAAACATTGCAAAAATAATTCTGTAAAAACACTGCGTTTGTTTTGACCAAAATAATTTTGAGATAGATTAAGAAAATGCCTTTATTCACCTAGTTTACCTCATAAATATAATCCAAAAAATGTAAAAGGCTTCCATAATAAAACAAATCCAAATATGAATACAATTCCAGATTTCAGCTTTATATGATTTACAGTTTACATTCTACATTCAATATAATGCACCATGTTGTTTGTAAAAAGATGCATTTATATATATTATAGTACAGTTGGAAACCATTGTGGTTTTTGATACATGGATATTTACTGAAGACTCATCTATTATATGCATATAATGTTACTGCATTACAAATGTCTGGTATAAATTGTTCAAGAATGGCTTGGTCAGCTGTTGGCACAGTTAACATAAATCCACTTTACTACAGCACTCCACTTTACATGCCTTGTCCATGTTCTGTACAGTACTGTGCTAGCATGTGTGTGTGTGTTGCAACAAACTGAGACTTGAAGTAAAGAATCTGTATTCTTCATTCACTGTGTTACATAACGTCACTATTTACTGAGTTGATTTGTTAACTACTTCACAAGTGACACCAAGATGTTACACTGATATACACCATGCGACACAAAAAACATCCAGTATAAAAAACTAACACCACACTTCAGTACACGAATATGATCTGTTATAGTAGTAACAGCTCAAGTCTAACACAACAGCTGGCACAGTTATCACGAAATCCAATTTACTATAGGATTCTAGCTCTGATAATCATATGATGAAGTGAACGTAATGATGAAGGTGAGGTTGATCATCGCACCACTCATTAAAAAAAACATTCGTGAACTAACGCTCATCGAGCTCATACTTTTTAAAAATTTTTTTACAGCTAAGTACTCTTTTTTAAAAAAGTTAGACAGATCATTAGGTTTTTTTAACATTACAGGACAGGAGCTGACGACGATGATAACTGGTGATGACGATGAAGATGATGATTACGAATTCGAAACATGAGTATGAAGACAGGGATAAAAAATTGTTGGAAATTTAGATTTAGCAAATAAATTTCAGAACACTCTCTTGTTCTCAGGGTTGTTCAAGAGTCACATTAAAAAATTATTCTTATGAATCACTCAATAAACCAAGTGCCGTGCCGTGTGGCGTAAGCGATCATTTCTCTCAACAGTTTCCTTTCTTTAGACTTGATTATGAGATCCGCCGGTGACTTTCTTCCTAACCACACTGACAGCCCATCCAATAACTTCTTTCTCTGTCTTCCTCTGTATCTTTTCCCCCTCAATTTTCCGGTTGTCACAATGTGTTCCAATTTTCCTCTTCTACGAAAATGTCCTACAAACGTCGCTTGTCTGCCTCTGATCTTTGCTGTAATTTGCCTTTTAACTACAGCCTGTCTTAAGATTTCTTCATTGGTTTTCTTAGCTGTCCATGGCACCTTCAACATCCACGTTTCCATGGCCTCCATTTCTCGCTGTATTTTCTTATTCATAGACCATGCTTCACACCCATAAAACAAAATTTGCTCGATGTAACATGTAACTACTCGGAATCTTGTTTCCATTGATATGGATCTTTTGCACAAGGTGTTTCTCATTTTCTGGAATGCTGACTTGGTCTGAGCAGTCTGTTTTTTTTTTATTTTGTTGTGCTTCTTAGGAAACGATTCATTAAAATGAGGATTGACGTTGGCTTCCATATATCACTAACCCATATTCTAGCTTGCACATCTATGCTCCTTTGTTTAAAATAAGAAGCAAAGTAGTTTGTGCATATTGCTACTAAAACAAAATCCATAATTTACAAAGACTAGTTTCTCTCACTGTATAACGTCAACATTGTTCGTTAATACAATATATATATATACAAACATATCTTTACGCACGAGAAATCAACATCTGTGGGCTTAAGAACAGGTTTCTTGATAATAGCAAATAACTGAAGAAAAGCTGTCAGAGAAAGGAGAAAATTAATCTATAGAAAAATATCTATAAAAAATATATATGAATATAATATAGTTTATATTATAAATTTGCCACATGTCACTGAGGCCGTTGCGTTGCCAGCCACGCAATGCTAAACTATACGTATCTAAGTTATAAAACAATACTGTACTAATCTATATATAGGTGGCCTAGTTTACTGAGCGGCTAAGCTCTCGGTGTAGCATTCTGGTACAAGTAACTGGTTCAAACCCTAGCAATGTAATTTTTGTTGTGATACATCAAAGAGTCCCCGGGCCCACCTAGGTAAATGGGGCCAGGCGTGATACTGAATACTTCACGTTGTGATGTACCGTTATCCCCAACATGCCTGAATGAAATGGGAATTTTACCTTTACTAATATATATTTGAATGTTGGTGTTTATGTACGTTTTTTGTAAGCTAGTGAAGTGTTATTACATATGATTTTTTAAAATGTGTTTTGATTCAAATTTTGTAATTAATTTCCATTAAGTTATGGTAATTTCCATTCTTTTAGCACATTAAAATATTTTTAATGCCTATTCATCTTGTAACATGTTATAGTAGTTAGATGTACTTAGCATCTGACCTTCCCATATAACGCTCGATGTAGGACCAAATCTACCTACAGAAGGATAGCCAAACCCAAATTTTGTCGAAATTTGGATCATGACTGTGGATACATGAAAAAATATACTACTTAAAAAATATCAAAGGTCTCTTACAAAATCTCTTCTTATTAAAAATACAAAATCTGAGTACTGAATTATATTTAATCACATTGTCTCCAGTCATGTGTACATCAGACCGCGGCAGTTTCAGGAATAATAATGAAAATAATTGCATGGTACAGTTTTACAAAAATGATAGAAAGAGTGAGGAAAGTGGGCAGAAATAAGAATAGCAGAAGACATACAAATGAAGGACATACAACAATCTAATATTTCGGCAAAAGCCTTTTTCAAGTATCACATATAGAAACAATACAGCAGAAAAGATAGGAAAAGTGTATGAAAATGATACTGACCTAGCCCTTTGCCCCCCCCCCTTTGTAGAAAATTTCGGCACGAAATGCCTGAAGAATAACAAATAAATAACTCATGAATAATAACCAGTTTGTATGGGAGTGCTACAGTCTATCCTGCACTATGTAAAAAGATATGGCATTCAGGTATTTGGCCACAAGAATGGAAAAGAACCATATTCATGCTATTCATTCAGTCATTCATTTGCTTGTCCCTTGCGGAACTTTGCCTCCCTAACAACACTCCTGTAGGCCTCTCGGTTGTGAGCAAGATGGCCTGCTGCTGATGCATCCATTTGCAGATCATCAACGATGGAAGGTTAATTTCCCCCTATTTTTCAAAGTCTCCATTTTCTTGTAGTTACAACTTGCACAAGCCAACAAATGTTCCACGGGAGCAGGTCTGTGTAAGGGCACAATAAACCCTGGGAAGGGACCTTTATGTGTCTCATGTTTGCTGTATTTATTATTTTTGTGGTGGAGTGGAGATCACACGAGAGAATGAGTCTTCTTTGTGCTAAGACACGGATAGGAACACAAAGGTAAAGAAATCAGTTTTCCTGGTTAGGTTTAGACAACGGACACGACACTTGGTCAAAGTCCACCTGCTCTACAACGAGTCACAAGACGAAAGTCATATTACTACCACCCGTTCTGTCTACAACGTCCACATTCTCTCTCAGTTCTCTCTGTCTCAATTCTCTCCCTGTCTCATTTCTCTCTGTCTGAGTTCTCTCTCTCTTTTTCAGCTCTCTCTCTCTCTCACTTCTCTCTTTCAGTTCTCTCTTCCTCTTTCAGCTCTCTCTCAGTTCTCTCTTTCAGTTCTCTCTCTCAATTCTCTCTCTGTTCTTTCACACTCTCAATTCTTTGTCTCTCTTTATCGCTCTCTCTTTCAGTTATCTCTCTCTTTCAGTTCTTTCTCTCAGTTTTTTCTCTCTCTCTCCCTTTCAGTTCTTTCTCTCAGTTTTCTATCTTTCAGTTCTCTCTCTCAATTCTGTATCTCAGTTCTCAATCTCAGTTCTTTTTCTCTATCAGTTCTCTCTCTCTCTCTCTCTCTCTCTTTCAGTCCTCTCTCTCTCAGTTATATCTCTCAGTTCTTTCTCTCTCTCTCTCTCTCTCTCAGTTCTTTGTCTCTCTCAATTCTCTCTTAGTTCTCTCTCTCACTTGTCTTTCTTAGTTCTCTCTCTCTGCCTTGTCTCTCTTAGTTCTCTCTTTCGCTCTTCTTCACTCACGCCCTCTCCCTCTTTCTGCCAGTTGAAACCCGCCTCATTAATTTTTATCTCTTTTCAGATCCTTCAACAGTAGATGACCATTATGTTAACTTCTCAGTAATTGTTTGCCTCTCTACATCGAATGAAAACTATTCTTTTAGCTTCGTTAGCGGTTTTCCTGCGCATTCTGTTCCGAGAAAGATTTACATTTTATAAATAAGCAGAAGACTAGTGAATGTGGAGTTTAATATACATATTTTCCTTGATGTGTCGACACATTAGAGACTGATATGGCTGGCATCTAGTCACTCCTACTACTAATATTCTTTACTTGTAACAGAAGTTGCATAGTTATTCTTTTATAGGTAACAGCTGTGAGCCTCCTGCAAGGACAGAAACAAAGCTATGGAAGTGACGTAGACATTTCATGCATGCACACCTTTTGGCATAACACAACAGACAATGTAATATCCATCCTCATTTATGCATGGAAAAGCTGGAAAACAACTAAAGAAATAGACAGGAGATGGACTCTTTTGAAAACAAATGCCTAAGGAAAATAACCGGCATCAAGTGGAACGAATTCAACAAAAATGCAGAGCTAAAACAGTTGACTGAACAACAACCAGTGTCATGGTTGATCAGGAAAAGGAGATGCACATATGTTGGTCACATGATGAGAAGAAACAGTCAAAGAATCTCAAAACAAGCTATGAAGTGGAAGACAACAGGCCAAAGAAAAAGAGGCAGACAACTTGAAAATCTGAAGAGGACATTGTTAAGAGAGGCCAAATAAATGGCATAAAATAACTTGATGAGGTTGAAAGACTCACCGAATAGAGGAAACATTGGCGAACTACCTTGCGAGCCCTATGTGACGTATAACTACACGGGAAGGATATAAGATATAAGAAGAAAAGAAAACATGACAACACTGCCTTATTTGACCAAAGAATTAGGATCAGCATGCAAACTATGAAGGAAAAAACGTTAAGGTCTAAACAATTGAAGGTTTAGAATAAAATAAAACCATAACATAGATTGTGAGAGAAAAAACGGAGGAGGGGGGAGGGGGTTGAAAAATGGAAGGTTCTAAGTACTGTTATAACCGGAGGTGGGGGATACGCTCTGACTTCCAACGTCGTGCGTCTCAAACAGCCTCTGACAGTCAAGTCCAGCTCCAGGCCATCTCGTGGCGGAATTGTTCAAACTGACAGGAGAAAGGGCGTAGGCGATTATCTGGCACCTGAAAACCAGACGCTTCGGGTAGATGAGAGTCATGTTTGGTAGCTCATCTACCGCTGCTGGCAAAATTCTTCAACTGCCATGTTGGACTAGGGTTTCTCCCGGAGAATGAAGAAAGGTGCGAATTGGGTTGAGGCGCAGTACCACTGTGGAAAAGGTGAAAGAAAAGATTAAGCGAAGTAAATAGTAGTCAAATTACGGGACCTCTGTTCTGGAGGTCGGCCATGTCTTATATGCACTCTTATCCCGCGAATTGCCTGAACCAGCTTAACCAAGAGGTTAAGACACTGCTGGCGAGATTCTTCGGTTGATGCGCGTGAAGTGAAACTCCTCCTGGCCAATGAAGAAAATGCGAAACAAATAATGTTGCCATGCGACGCCGATGTGAAAAGGTGATGGAAAGGATAAAGTGAAGCTTAGTCGGTATGTCCAGTGGTCTCAGAGCGAGAGCTACTCATACAACGGCACCTTTGCTCTTGAGGCCGACCACGTCCGATATATACCCATACTGGTGAAGTATGCCTAAACCGGCTCAACCCAGGGTGAAACTTACTAGTGGTGAGGATTCGTCCTTCTGGCAAAAAGCTCCGTCCTGGTCATAACTAGGAAGGGTAGCGGCCACGACCACAAAATGCTGAAGTCGGAGACACCGGACCAGTGCAGTCTAGATAGGCAACGACCTCTCACCCGACGGGGATCTATGCGTATCCTAATCACGCTGAGGTTTTCCGGTGAGAAAGCCTAACGCTGGACTGGATGGGCAACCATCTCTCACCCAGCGGGGATATACTGATATCCAAAACACTTCGAGGTTTTCCGGTGAGAAAGTCCAACTCTAGATTAAACTGGTGCAACGAAAACCACAGTGTCACGCATTCCTGCTTCTGAGACCCACCAAGAATATAGGTCCAAGCTCTGCGATACTCTGAACATTTTGTGGTCTTCTTGTGGATCTCGTGTGGTCCTTTCGATGACCACAGGGGGACCACGGGACCTATCGAGGACCACAGGAGTAAATTCAGGAGGATCGCGGGGCGGTCATGGTGGTAGACTCGAACGAAGAAGAAGAAGAAGAATGGAAATGTTTATGGAAGCTCACAACTTAATACCAAAAGTTAAAAATAACCAAACTGTTCGAAAGCTTCACGAGAACAATTCAGTCAAATGTTTTTCAAGTAGAGTAAGAAACACATTGGATAAAAACAGCTGTAAGCTCACAATTATTGACTTAATCCGTACCAGTCCAAGTAACTGCACAGATGCCTTTCGTAAATACAAGGCCATGCTTTTGAACATAAGATAACTGTAAACTTTGATCTGGTGTGTTCGTTTTTAAGATGTGTGTGAACATGAAAGCAACAGGAAGAAGGTTCTTCATATTTGCTGGGTCTTCAGTCATCGCTTTGTTGATTTTGTTCCATGGATACTATCAACTACATAAGTAAATGAAACATATCTATTTACATGTGATTCTGTATAGGATATATTTCAGCTAAAACTACGCTGATTTTTACTGGTGTTTATCTGTGCTTAATAAGAGTAATTAGTGATATCTCTTCGTACATTTATCAGTACTTTCAGATTAAGATATCTGTTAACGCATACAATTGTTCAAAGATTGTAATTGGTTTGAAAGAAGTAATAATGATAATTTACATGTCTTAGACCAGTTCAGTGAAAAGCTATCATTGTTAGAAGAAATCAGGTACGGAATGTCAATTTCTGAAGTTTCAGTTTAATATCTTTCGGGGAATGTTTTATGAAGCAAATTAGCATAAATACATTCATAGGTGGAGTTCATTCATTCATTCACTGACATGATGTCCCTTGTGGAACTTTACCTCCTTAAGAGCTCTCTTTAAGACCTCACTATTGCAAGCAGGATGCTCTGGTTCTGATGTAATCGTTCGCAAACCATCAGCATTATCTTATTGCCATCTTAGCCTTTCTCTTCCTCTCTTTCTTTTTCCTATAATGTACCCTATCATGTATATTCTCCAACTTCTCATGACTTTTAATATGTCCGAAATACTTAGGTTTCTCTCTTTAATATTTACTAACCAACTTTCTTCAGTATTAAGTCCTTGTAGTATGGATATAATAATAAAGAAATGCAGAGAATTTAATGTGAATCTACATTTATCTTTAATAGACTATTCAACGGCTATTCAAAACTATTCAAGGGGTCCGTCAGGGGTGCATACTGTAGCCTTACTTATTTAGCTTGTGTAATCAAGAATGTTAGAAAAAATGTAGACAAAGACCATTACGATGCCATGAAAATTGGAGGTTATGAAATATCAGAGATTAGATATGCTGATGACACAGTATGACTGTATACCACACACCAAGGAATGAAAAAACTAATTATGTCAGTCTGTAAGAATAGCGAAGAGTTAAACCTCTATCTTAATGCAAATTAAACTAAATTGATGACTGATTTGACTGACATTCCTTTAGGGCCAACACTGGCCTATAGGGTGGAAATCATATCTTTCCATGTCTGACAACTCGCCGCCGCCCGCTGTAGGTCTTGGATGGACTTGAATCCCAAAGTTGTACTCTCTCTAGTGATGGTTCTACGTAGAGTCTCCCTTGGCCTGCCTTGCTTTCTTTTGCCCTTCGCTGGCCATGTGAGGGCCTGTCGAGGGAATCTGGATTCGTCCATTCTGAGAACGTGGCCGAGAAAGGCCCATCAACGTCTTTTGATGTATCTTGATACGTAGAAGTGGATGATTCCTAGAATAGAAATTGATGACAAAATAGAAATTGAAATTGATGACAGTTAACAAAATAAATAAGACAGCTGAAATATGCATCAATAAGGGAAAAGTGAAATAAGTGGAGAGTTTTGAATATCTTGGATCCCTACTAACTGATAATGGAGATACAATGAGGGAAATTAAAAGGAGGATATCTATCGCTCTTCAGAAAGTAAAACAAATAAAGAAGCTGTAGAAAGGAACAGACAGAACTACAAAAATAAGACTTTTTATTGGCATCCATCTTTCCCATCACAACATATGCCTGTGAGACCTGGGCACTTAACAAAACAGCTGAGAAACACATAAATACCTTTAAATGTAAATGCTACAGAAGAATTCTTCAAATATCATGGACAAAAAAGAACAAATATATAAATGCACTTCTTTTGAAATCCCTCATTGTATGTCCACCTTTTGATCTCCTCATTGTATATACGTTGCTATTAGTGATACAAGATATGAAAAACTCCACACCTCGTCCAATTTATACTCATCGATATATATTTCAGTTGCTATATTTTTTTCTGTTACCTGTGATCAGTTTAGTTTTCTTTGCATTAACATAAATATTTGTCAATTCTTTGTTCTTACTGACTGACATAATTAGTTTCTCAGCTCTTTTTTGTGCTGTGGACATTAATACTACTGTTACTGTGGCTCTGTTTATACAAGTACCTCTACCATGACTATTATCTACTGCAGTAAAAACAGAAATAAGTTACAGTAGGATACGTAATACATTACAGTCTGACTGATGAAGAGAACAAAAAAGAGTTAGAGAATGGCTCAACATTGTTTGCACTAATGAGTCTTGCAAACTAGGTCACTAACTTAGATTTCCCTACAGACAGTCGTTGTAACAGTATAAAGGGGAATAAATCTGACATTTGTTTGAGCGTTATCGCCCCTGCTTGGTGTCGTTAAATTAGCACACCTTTAAATTTCATGGTAACTTCTGGATGTTTCGAGATTTTTCAGTCACGAGACCGGAAAATCTCTTACAAGCCTGAATATTTTTGTAGTGAATACTGCTTGTTTAGTCAGAGTTGTTTGGATCTGGTAAACAAGAATTGGTACTGATGATCCACTTTTAAATATTTGTATGAGTAGAATTCCCCCGTGTGGTACCCGGGATCTGCAAAGAATAGGACCACTGTACCCTACCATGCAGGTGGAAGGAGAAATGCGTATCAGGAAACTGAGCCCATGAAGGTTGTGGATGAAAGCCAGCCACTGGAAGTCCCCAGCCCGACTGCAGACCTCCTGGAACCTAAAGAAAAGATGCAAATAGGCAGCTGGAATGTAAGAACACTAAACCAGACTGGAAAACTAGCACAAACCATCAAGGAAATGCACAGATACAAACTAGACATACTAGGAATACAAGAAGCAAGATGGACAGGACAAGGCAGAAGGAAATTAACAACACAGCACACAGAAGATACAATAATATGGTCAGGTAAAGAAGATCTTCATGAAGGAGGAGTAGCATTGATTATAACAAAAGAAGCATCAAGAGCATTGCTGAAATGGACCCCAATAAATAAGAGATTATTATATGCACGGTTCAACTCAAGATTCACGAAGCTGTCTATTATAGTTTGTTATGCACCAACAGAAGCAGGTGAAGAGGAATTAAAAGAAGATTTTTACAACAGCCTCCAAGCCACAGTAGAAACAATACCCAAGCATGATATGCTACTCATCTTGGGCGACTTCAATGCAAAAGTAGGTGAAGGAAATGAAGATAGAAGAAGAATCATGGGAAGAGAAGGAATCGGAGAAACAAATGAAAATGGAGAAAGACTGTGCAGTTTCTGTGAAGAAAACATGATGACCATCGGAGGGACAATTTTCCAACACAAAAACATCCATAAGGTGACTTGGAGGTCACCAGATAAAACCACAGAAAACCAAATTGATCACATACTAATAAACAACAAGTGGAAACGGTCACTACAAGATGTGCGAGCAAGGAAAGGAGCAGATATAGGAAGTGATCACAACCTTCTGGTAACCAAAATAAAACTAAAATTAAGGAAAGCCAGAATCGGAGAACACAGAAAGATACATTTTGATACAAGAAAACTGATAGACCAGCAAACAAGAAATGAATTCTCAATAATACTTAAGAACCGCTTCAGTGTCCTACAAGACGAAGCAGAAATGTCCATATTAGAGTTCAATAAAACACTACAGGAAACAGCAAAAGAGGTGCTGGGATATCGGAAAAGGAGAAAAGAGGAATGGATAAGTGAGACCACATGGGAAAAGATAGAGCAAAGAAAAGAAATCAAGAAAAAATTACTGAACACCAAATCACAACGGCTTAAAGAACGAGTTTTAAGTAATTATGCACAAAAAGACAAAGAAGTGAAGGAATCATGCCGTCAAGATAAACGTCAGTATTATGACAACTTAGCAGAAACAGCAGAGAAAGCAGCATATACAAATGACATGAAAACCATATATAAAATCACAAAGCAGATGACAGGTAACTTCAATACAAGATGTGAAAGTGCAGTAAGAACACAAAATGGACAACTGATCAGTGGAGAAAGAGAAAAAATTGAAAGATGGAGGGAACACTTTAACACCCTACTAAACAGAACACAAGCAGCACAAGCAATAGATATACCTGAAGCAAAAGCGGAACTAAACATCAATACAGGACCAATAACAATAAATGAAGTAAAAGAGGCGATAAAGATGCTAAAATCAGACAGGGCACCAGGTGAAGATGAAGTGCTGCTGAGATGTTGAAAGCAGAAGAAACAGAAACACCAAAACAACTTTGCCGGATATTACAACAAATTTGGGATTTAGAAAAAGCCCCAGAGGAGTGGAAAACTGGTCTTATAGTAAAACTACCAAAGAAGGGTGACCTCAGAGATTGCGGGAACTGGAGAGGCATTACCCTACTGCCACTCACTAGTAAAGTATTTTGCAGAATAATCATCAACAGAATTGTACCAACACTTGAGGAAAAACTTCGGAAAGAGCAGGCAGGATTTAGGAAAGGAAGATCATGCATAGACCATATATTTGTACTTAGACAAATATTAGAACAGGCAAATGAGTGGCATAGCACAACATATGCATTATTCATAGATTTTGAGAAAGCCTTTGACAGTGTCAACAGAGATGCACTGTGGAAAATCCTAAGATGGCATGGCCTCCCCCATAAAATAGTTAATGTAATCAAAGCCCTATACGAGGGTTTTCAGTGCAAAGTTATCTGTGGAGAACATACCTCCAGCAGCTGTAGGGTACAAACAGGAGTGAAACAGGGATGTGTACTATCACCAACATTATTTATCTTGGCAGTAGACTGGTTAATGAAGGAGGCAACATCAGACAAACGCAGAGGATTACAATGGACCCTTAACACAGTGCTGGAGGACCTTGACTTTGCGGACGACATTTGTCTATTATCAAGCAGTCACAAAGATATGCAAGATAAAATAAACAAGTTAACCCAGAATGCAAACAACATAGGACTAAAGATCAACGTAGGAAAGACAAAGTTAATGAAGCAAAATGTGAACAACAGAAATGTACTCAGAGTAGATAACAAGTTAGTGGAGGAGGTCAACGAATTTGTATACCTTGGCAGCAGAGTAGTAGAAAATGGAGACAGCACAGAGGACATCAACAGCAGACTTACTAGAGCAAACCAGGCTTTTGCAATGCTACAGAATATATGGAAATCAAATAAACTAAGCATAAATATGAAAATCAGGATATTTAAGAGTAATGTTCTAAGTGTACTACTCTATGGAAGTGAATGCTGGAAAATCACCAAAACCATAGAAAACAAGTTGAATTCTTTCCAGACTAAATGTTTACGTAGAATTAAAAAAATATTTTGGCCAAACACCATAAGAAATAACATCTTACTGGCAGAAATGCAGATGAAACCACTGACAACAATTATTGAGGAAAGACGCTGGCGATGGTTGGGACATGTGCTCCGAATGACTGACAACTCACTACCAAAAATAGCACTAAGATGGACACCACAGGGGAGCAGAAGTAAGGGTAGACCAAAAGAGACATGGAGAAGAACAACAGAAAGGATGTTGAGCAACAGAGGGCTCACATGGGCAAGAGCAGAAAAAAAGGCGAAAGACAGGCATTTGTGGAAAACCCTTGCAGAAGCCCCATGTGCCCTGGGCACTTAAGGTTCAGAGAGATGAGTAGAATTTGTTATACACTATTCTATTCTGCTCTGTTTATTATGTCTGCTTAATTTGTATGTCTGACATTTCTGACATTTCACTAGTCTACCTTAGTAACTCTGAACTTAACCTCCACTGTAATCTGACTCCATAGTTTTAACCAAAGACAGACAGTCAAGATTTCTTTCTTTCAAATAGTCGAGGTCCATCTCTTTTGTCGTTGCTTCCTTGTCGGCTTAAGCCTGCTTGGAGTCTGGTGGGTGTCTGCTTGGTGTCTGCTTACTATACGCTTACAGACTAACTTCCCCAGGAACGAACAATCACTCAGTGGCAACGCAAGTAGCAGCTGTGTAGACTAGGTGGAAATGATGACATAATGGCGATGGCGATCAGTGGAAAACAGCGGCAGTGACAATTCTAAATAACACGACATGACGATACTTCAGCAAGACAACATATGAGATTCAAGCCGTCTACTAACGTCAAGAAGACTTCCACGCCAACAGAATCCTACCACATACTAGATTCACTATTATATAATACAAAATCCACCACCGACAACTAAGACACAAAGTTCCCACCCTACAACATTACATCCACTCTAACAAAAACAATCTAAGACTCTCACTCAAAGCCTAACTTGCCACTCTTGATCTCCTGATTAGTCTCTACTTTCGCGATCTCTACGGCCAAGCATGTCTTATGCAAACATTAGATTAAGAGGAACTGAAACGTACAAAATTAGTTAAGAATCTGTGGGGCATAAAAACTTTGGTTTTACCCAACTTTTAGATTCCAAAACCTTACTAAGTTACAAAATTCCATATACAGAGTGGGAGTGGATGTCACGTGGTTGTGCTGCCAAGCAAATCTGATACAGAATGAAATTCTGCAGAATATGTCTCTTCAAGAAGTTGTTGGAAATGTTCGTCAGTTGGAATGGAATGAGTGCATGAACAATGGCAGGCGTAGCTTGCCGGCATTTGTCATCGTATCGAAGTAATAGCCATTGCCACTTACTTCTGGGACTACCTTCATAATAAACGTAGTCACCAAATTAATCCAGTGAACACCTTGTCCAGCTGTAACGCAGGACTGACTGGTTACTTGACTTGTGATGTGCTAACAATAGAGGTTATAAGAACCTGGCTTGTTCTGAAAATCAGGGCTTAACTACTTGAGAGAAAGTTCACAAACAGAAACATAGAGACCAGAATAAAGCAACATCCTGCTTGATTCTCAGTATTCCAAATAAAACATACAAACAACATTTTTAAAGAAAAGTTTGTAACAAACAATGCAAAATGTATTACATTTCTGTTATCCATTGTAACAACTATGGAACAGATGATGTGAGGACAGTAGAAAATTAGAATGAAAGAATTATCTGAGAGCTCACACAAGACCGTCATTAGCATCGTGAGCCGCCTCTCTAGGAAAAGGTTGCTGTCGCGACCTGTAAGCTACTCCGTGGCGTGCTTTCACAGCGCACACTGCTAACCTGAGTCTAGACCAGTGGTTCTCAACCTAAGACCGCGACACAAATCTGGCCCGTGACGCGAGAATTGTGGGGTGCGGTGAAGCCTCAACGCAGCACACACACAAAAATGGAGAAAATATATAATAAGATACAATAAAAATTTATTCTGCATTTTTCACGCAATGCATAGCTACAGACTGCGCGGATACGAGCCGTGGGATTGTAGGTCAGTTGATTAGTATGTCCGTATTGCGGCTATTGGAGAAAGGATGGCCAGGATTGCGTTATTCCATCATCAAACAGAAATGTGACGTACATAAAAAAGATGGCATCACTTTTGAAGTGCGACATGAGCGTCTTTCCGCCAGTATTGCTGAAACTTGCAGTTTTACCATGTAATTGTAGAGAACAGTCGGCGTAGATTGTGTGAGAGAACAGAAGTGAAATATCATTCTCAGCAATTGTGTTTTAGTTTAAAAATCATATTTCGTTGTCTTTAGAGCCACTATTCGGTCTTGGTGCTGTGTGTAGTTCGTTCGTATTGTATTACTCAATGTCTTCAAGTGACCCACGTAGTGATCGTGGCGACTTTTTGGATAGCCTTTTTATTATTTAAACGTTAAAACTTTAGGCGCTAAAATGGATCAGTTTGTGAAACGTAGGCCTTCGACTTCGCGCAAACTAATTGATAGTAGTGGCAGGGAAGTGACTGTGATCGAGAAAACGTTAACGTTAATACTTGTAAGAAAATTAAATACGCTCGAGAATATGATGTGGAGTATATTAAGTACGGTTTCGTTCCATAAACATACGACCAAAATCTGGCACAGTGTGTTATTTGTTTGCAAATCGTCTCTAGTGAGACAACGAAGCCGGCGAAAGTGCGTGGTCATCTAACTACAAGACATCCAGATCTATAGAATAAAAAAAAGAAATTTTCGAAGGTAAAGCCAAGGAATATAGTAAACAGAAGAGAGTGTTAAAAACAAGAGCCACTCTCAACGAAAAAGCTCTTAAAGCATCGTACCTGATTGCCCAGAGAATCGCAAAATCAAAGATACCGCACACGACTGGAGAAGATCTTATCATATCAGCCGATATTGAAGTTTGTGACGTATTGTTCGGGTCAGAATACGCTATAAAACTGAAAAGCATTCCCTTCCCGAACGATATAGTCAGACAAAGAAGAATATCAGAAATGTCCGAGGACATTGTCGAGCAGCTAACGGAACGATTACAATCTTCTAAGTTTGCTTTTCAGTTAGATGAGTCAACTGACATCGCCGGCTAGTCACAAATGCATGTTTATGTTCGTATATATTGGCAACAGGAATTTCTTATGTTTTCAAGTCACTGCCAGCGAGAACGACGGCTGATGAAATATTTCGTGTTGAAAACGATTTTTTCACAACTTTTGGACTTCAGTTGACAAACTGCATCGGTGCTTGCAGTGACAGTGCTGCCACAGTGACTGGCCACTTCAGTGGTTTTGTAACTCTCATGAACCAAGTATCACCCGAGATTGTGGGCACCCATTGCATGATCCATCTGGAGTCACTCGTTTCAAAAAAGTTGAATGAAACTCTTTGATCTGAACTCGAAGTCTGTGTTCGGATTGTGAACTCAATAAAAACTAGAACAGTGACAGTCGATTATTTGCTCAACTTTGTATTGAGTCAGATGCAGAACACAAGCATCTCTTGTTGCACTAGGCTGTGCGTTGGCTGTCCGGTGGAAAAGTTCTTGCAAAAGTGTTTGAGCTTAGTTTAGAATTGTTGCAGTTTTTGACAGAACAAAATCTCGACATAGCAGGTAAGGTCGCTGATATTGAGTGGCTTGCTATGCTTGCATACCTTGCTGAGATTTTTAGCCTTTTGAACAGTTTGAACATATCACTGCAAGATAAAGATACAAGTATGCTCAAGATATACGACAAAGTTCCAGCCTTTAAGAAGAAACTACGACTTTGGTGCACGCAACTCGAGAACAAATCACAAGACATGTTTCACTTTGTTCTGTGAATTTAGAGAGATTAATGAAGTTAATTGCGAGATTCTGGAAGGGGTCACTGGTGTAATGAAAGGACATCTGACATCTCTTGCTGAATATTTTGACAAATACTTCACGCCCGAAGACATTAAAGCGTACAATTGGATTAGTAATCCTTTTCAGTGTGCATTCTCTGATTTACCAGGTCGTCCACAAGACGAATTTGCGGAACGTCCTTGCTACGACACATTACAAATCAAATTTAACGTCCCCGCTGTGGATATCTCTTCCTTTTGGTGCACTGTTTCGCTGGATTATCAGTTGTTGTCAGTTCTGGTGATAAAAGTTCTTCTAAACTTTTTCAACCACTTCTTTATGCGAAGTTTCATTTCTGCATTGACTGCCATGAAAACGAAATATCTGAATGATCTTCGAGTGTATTTGTCACAAACTCCAGCCAGAATAGACATGTTATCTAACCGGAAACAGTGTTGTCTTTTATATAAATGAAAATAACTTTTGCGTATCAATGTACATGCAGTTAAACGTGTAGAGAAAATATTACATAATACTTTATAAAATTAGATTTATACCTTGCAAATATAAAGCACTTTATTAGTGGGAATAAAAAATGTTTGACTTTTAAATGTGGGCCGTGCAACAAAAGGGTCTGAAAATCGCTGGTCTAGACCACGTCTTTTTGTTTTCCACTCATTTTTATCGTTGACGTCGCCTAGTTCTTTTTTCCTTAGACTTTTCCCTCGGATATGATTTTAGTGATGGAAAAGACTAAGAGCAGAGAGGAATGGAGACAACTCTTGTCTGCAGCAATGAGTCGTAATAACTCGGAAATCTGAATGTATTACTGGCTCTTATTATTGCTTTATATCTCTTGATATGAGTGAAATATTTAACTCTCTAGTTCTTAAGTTTTCTTTTGTTTCCTATATTCCATTTGAACTAATTTTGTACTTAAATTACATAAAACTATAGAACAATGAGTGTTAATTATATCGCATAATTTTCAATTAGTAATTGTTATCTGTCCATTTTAAAAATATCTTAGGCATAACAGTTTTATAGTTCCATACTTTGGTAAAAGTTTTCTTCCTTCTATCGTTTATTATAACACAAACAGGTAGCTAAATAACGCCAGGCGAACAAACGAAACTGATGAAATTTTAATAATACTAGCAGTCAGTTCAAGGGATTTAAAATCCTTTTTACTGCTCAAGCTATATTTTTACATATAAATTCTCTTTCTCTATATAAATTCTCTGTTTTCTATATAATGCTCTGTTTTCAATGTAACTTCCATTTCCCTATACAAACTCTATGTTTTCAATATCAAATCTGTATTCATCAACATCATCATCATCAGGTGCCGTGCCGACTGGCGTTGGCTATTATGCTTCTCCAGAGTACCCGATCCTTCATGCAGGCCATCAGTTCAGTTGGTGATCTCCTCTCACACCATCCCGTCAGACTGTCCAGTATCATTTCTATTGGTCTTCCTCTGTATTACCATGTAAAAACGTTATATCATAGTCTTCAGAAATTCTATATATCCATCGATGAGGAACCAAGATCTAAAGTATACTATGAGAGACTTACTGACAATCATCAAATATACACAAATCAGGCTGAAATAATTGACATAAAATCGCAAGAGAAGAAAATGATACAAATATATGATCATCTGAAGAGATGGAGAGAAAACAAAATTCCCATAAGCGTTATAAAATAAAGAAATATAAGGAACCGAAGAAATATATAAATGTATTCTTCAATACCAGAACAAAAAGGTAATAAAATATACGAAGCGGAGTATAAACGTGTAAAATTAAAACTTGACAGAGCTTAAAAGTGCTTAACATGAAGAGAATATATTATATACCACGTTTTCTTATAAAAACATTTCTAAAACAGAGTTGTAAGTCTCTGAACACGTTATGACTGTAAGTATTTTTCATTTTTCAGTAACGAGTTTTGGAGAGATCCCGTGGGACATTTTTGCCTTGCAGAACCAAAAGCGGCAACAGAAGCTAATGACAGCTCTAACATTTCAGTCCATGTACATGATGAAGTCATCAACAACAGTCTTCCTCTTACTACTCAGGCGGATGCTAAAGCTGAGGAAATCGATGACAGACTAAATGAAACGCTGTACATAACAGCTGCTAATTTAGCTCTTGGGAGGTTGGGAAACCAACTATTTAGATAGGCCTCTTTGTTTGGCATCGCCCGTGCACAAGGAAGAACATTAATTGTGTCACCAGGTTCTGATCTGCAGAAAACTTTCAAGTTACAGCACGTTGATGTTAATAACACAATCACAGAGTAAGTAGACATAGAAAAGACACTTCTCGTGGTCACACTGTTCCCTCTACTCTGCGCGCCTGCGCGGCCGCGCACAGAAAAAATCCCACCGCGCACAAACTTTTTGGAGCCGAGCAATAAGAAAAATGAAACTGCTACTTTTATTTTCCAATTTCCAGATGTTACTCCGAGCTATAATTGCGGTGAAGAAAAATACAAAGATGATGCATGTTTTTCCTTTACTTTTTCTTTCTTGTTGAGAAATGACTTTCGGATCGGATGTTTCAACTGGTCTTTTATTTCGGTAGTACTGTAGCAGAATCACTGAATAAGTAAACAAAGAAACCATCACTACAATTAACTAAATACCAGTAACTGAAAGTTACAGCAGGTTTATCCTGTTATTAAATATACAAGCTTTTACGGTGAGTGTATGTGTTTATACACGTTACTACGTACATTTGCACACACATACAATACTTTTTTTTCACATGAGCTGGACATTTTGCACACAGACCGCAAACTCTTAGAGGTAACACTTCTCGTGGACAATAATCATCTTCGAGAAAGTACAAAGTACAGATGAAAGCAGTTCCTGTATATGATATATTTGAATATCATTTTCCATGTGTCCTTTTATTAATCTTTTGTTCTGTTTTTTTCCCATATTCTTTTCAGTTTTGTTTCTTCCTTTTTCCCATACACTTTATTTGTTTTTATAATTTCACTCTTTCCTTCCTTTTTTTTCTTCCTCTTTCTTCTTTTTTATTTTATCTAGTGCCATATATTCTTTCCACTGTATGTTTTGCCGTTTAAAAATGTATTCTTCAGTGGCATGATAGGTACTTGCTGATACTTTTTTATTTTATTTATTGTTACATATCTTATTAAATGTATATATGCTTTATCTTCGTCATGTGCTCGAATTGTTAGTGCATTTACACCTACAACAATTGATTACTGTGCATTTAAGATCTTTACATTACAGAAGAAGAATTTATATAATGTGAGGCAGTGTTATAACAAAATACTCCCTGTTAGGGTTATTTGGCCTCGGAGTTAGACAATTGCCTGGGATTTTCCAAGTCGCTTGTTTCCAATTCTAGCAGAAGTAAGGCAAAGGCAAAATCCCCGTTTCCATGTTATTAATGCATATTTTGGGATACAGTGTTATGCCCAAGACCATTGGGATATGAAGTAGTATTCATTCTGTTGGTCTTTCGGTAGTGTTGCCGACCATCCGGACACATTGTTTTGATGGACAAAATAAGAGACTTTAGACAGATGACCGGACAAAGTTCTAGAATACTCTTCTACCAAGTTTTCCGCAGACGCTTGGCATGTCTATGTTGACTGTGACACCCGTTCTCAAGTGTTAGAACTGGCAGATATGAGAATACCTAGACTACAGTGAAGCCATTTTCGAAAGAAGGAACAGTGTTACAGTAACAAAATTTCTTGTTAGCATTTGTTAATTTTATTTTCAAAAGAATCCATTACAATGTGTATTTTTGTTCTCTGCTTGTGGATTGTGAAAACGCACAGCAAAAGAAAAAGCAATGATAAATCATAATACTCGTACTTCCTACAAAATGTCACTGCTTCCAAAGTATTGACTGTATCATTTCTCTCATACTGACCATTAAGTGTATCATTTCTGTAATGAATACAAAAACTTTTAACTGATGGGCAGACAGAAGAAGTGTTTTTGGTTTGTTGATAAAGCATATCTTGTTTATTACGTTTTGCATATATTGCGCTTTTTTCAGATTATTCATGTTTATAGTTTTCAGAACAAATCTTATTCTTCTGATGAATTTTTGCTGTAACATTGCATGAATGTGTCGATAAACGATGTTATTTTTACCGCATTTGCATGCTTCGAGTCTCCATGTCACAACTTAGCAATATTTCAAACTCGTTTATTTTTATCATATTGTGTATAGAGAAAATAAGACTAAAATTAAAAAGCCAACACAATAAAGCAATAATCAGAAAGATAAACAGTCATAGTCTACAAGATGAAAATATTTAGAGTGAATTTACCAAACAGTTCGCTCCATTCAGTGAAGTTGAGGAGACAGGTATAAAGAATTATGGCATTCTAACAGCACAGCCTTAATTACATTACAGCAGCTAAAACAAGTGCTGGACTGCAAACAACAAGTAGAAAAGCATGGATATCAGATAAAACATGGAAATCCGTACACGAAAGACAAGCAGCCAAATTAGTCATATTGAATGTAAAGGTAGATCTTGGAAGAGATTTGGCAAAAGCAACATAAAAAGAACTAGATTGATAGATAGTCCCATAGCAAATGCCGTAGGAGATGAAGCGTTAGAGACCTCATTATGCTGGGCTATCAGCGTATGAGGTAGGGTGACCAGTTCCTTTCCTCGCTGCCTTTCCTTCCAAGATTTTCTCTGGTACCTATTTTACGAGACTGGATCGACCTCGATATCGCGCTTAGCTGAAGATTCGACCTCTCCAAGAAGAAATAACACCCGAAATGATAGAAGCTATTACCATTGACAACATGAACCAACTACAGAGAATGTTTAATAAAGTTTGGAAAAAAAGAAAAAGTCTCTTCTAAATGGAAAAAAGAGTCATTATTAAAATACCGAAAAAGGCAACTTTAGCGACTGCAATCACAGGAGAGGAGTAACCTTACTATAAGGTGTGTCAAAACTGTTTTGCAAAGTTAGTCTATATAAAATTCAAGATACAGTGGATGCTACAAAGAAAGAAGAACAAGCAGGATTTCAAAAAGAGAGAAGCTGTCTCGACCAGATATTTACTATAAGAATAATACTTGAAGAACATATTTAAAAGCAAATACCATTAATCTTAAATTAATAGACTTTAAAAAGGCATTTGATAGCATAAAGAGAGAATCATTATGGAGAATTTTAATAATATATTGAATACCATTTAAGATTGTCAACATTATTAGAGACCTCTACAAAGGATATGTTTGTGCAGTCAACACAGAAGAAGGAATGAGTGAATGGTTTCAGATTGAAACAAGCGTGAAACAAGTATGTATATTATCTCCTTTGCTTTTTGGAATTGCCATAGACTTCATAATGAAAAAATGCTGCACAGGTAAAAATGACGTTGGTTGAATATGTGAGACTCAATTAGAAGATCTTGATTTTGCAGATGACATAACTCTAATCAGTGTCACTGTGAAATCAATGCAAGTAAAAACAGAAACGCTGTCTTTAATCGCTAGCAAAATAGGTCTTGAAACTAAAAAGGATAAAACATAAAATAATGAAACTTCTCATTAACGACGAAGGACACATTTACGTAGAAGGAACAACTGTTGAAGAAATAAACCATTTTGCGTATCTCGGCAGCCACATAGACCTGCATGATGACACACGAAAGGAATTTAGAATTAGAATTGAAAAAGCAGCATTGACCTTCAAGATGATATTGTTAAGAGAGGTCAGTTCAGTGGTCATAACAACCCTTGATGAGATTGAAAAACTCAACGAAGACAGGAAATCTTGGAGAACTACCATGCCGCCCTATGTTACGTTTAGCGGCACGGGAAGGATGAAAGATGTAAGTAGTATTTTCCTACCTAAGCTTACGCGCATCTAATATTTTACAAATGTAAGCATGAGTTTATGCTTTTACGTTGGGCGGAAAGCTTCCAAAAGTTCAGATATGACTCGTTTTAATTCGATAACGCTCTGTTATAACGGTATAGAACCGGGTAGGAAAGAACTCTGAAATATGCCTGAAATATATGTGCATACTCGTCATCATCATCATCATCATCAGGTGATGTGCCGACTGGCGTTGGCTATTATGCTTCTCCAGAGTACCCGATCCTTCATGCAGGCCATCAGTTCAGTTGGTGATCTCCTCTCACATCATCCCGTCAGACTGTCCAGTATCATTTCTCTTGGTCTTCCTCTTGATTTCTTCCTTCTATTTTTCCTGTTCTTATAATATTTTCAATGCCCCCTCTTCTCATTGCATGTCCTATGAAAGTACATTGTCTCTCTCTTATCTTTTAAACAAGATTTTTTGTCTCTCCAGTTCTTGTCATACATTTTTCATTAGTTATTTTTGCTGTCCAGGGGATTCGCAACATTCTTCTAATAAACCACATTTCTGCTGCTTCCATTGATTTTTGTGCAGACTTGCCTATTGTCCATGATTCACTTCCATATAACAAGATAGGTTCAATATAGCATTTTAGGACTAGTTTTCTAACATTCATTGATAAAGATGTGTTAGCTAATATGTTTCTCATTCTCTGAAATGCAGTCTTTGTTTGACCTATTCTGTTCCTTATTTCTTTTCTGCATTTCCCATCTGAAGTTATTACTGCTCCAAGGTATTTGACTTTCTTCACCTGCTTTAGAATAGTTCCGTTTAATTTAATACTGCATGCTGGTGGATTCCGTTTCTTAGATATAACCATAATCTCTGTCTTTTTGATGTTCAAAGTAAGGCCTTTCTGTTCACTTTCTTCGGCGACTTTATCTAAGAGATTTTGCAGGTCTTGTTGGTTCTCAGCTATCAGTACTGTGTCGTCAGCATACCGAAGGTTGGTAATATTGTAGACTCAAATTTTTATGTCTGGTTCTGTGATGATTGTTCTTAGAATATTCTCGCTGTAAAGATAAAAAAGGTCTGGAGATAGTACACATCCTTGTCGCACCCTTTGTTTTATAGGTTGATATTTTCCAATTCTATTTTCAACTCGAACTGCTGCTTCTTGCTGCCAGTATAGATGTTTTACAATCCTCAGGTTTTTGCCGTCTATATTGATGTCTTCAAGCATTTTAATAATTTCATTATGTTTCACCTTGTCAAATGCCTTGCTGTAATCAATGAAGCATAAGTAGAGATCTTTCTGTACTTCTAAAGCTCTTTCTGTTAGTGTTTGTAAAGCATAAATGGCATTGTGTGTTCCCTTTCCTTCAACAAATCTAAACTGTTCATCTGCTATTTCCATTTTTATCTTTTTCCTTGTTCTTCTCATAATTATTCTCAGAAGTAGCTTTGTTATGTGACATGAGAGGCTGATAGTCGGTGGTCGTCACATTCCTTTGCACCTGGCTTCTGTGGTAGTGATATAAACGTGGATTTAATCAGGTCACTGGGAATATAACCACTGTTGTAAATGTCATTCAGTAACGTGGTTATTATTTTTATTCCTGTCTCCTCTAGTGCCTCTATTTCTTCTATTGTTATATTATCCAGTCCAGTCGCTTTTCCCTTCTTCATGTGTTTGATGTCATCTATGACTTCATCTTCAAGTATTGGCGGTCCATCACAGTTTTCAGTCTCTGGTGTTAATTCTGGTCTTTCTCCTCCATATAGCTCCTTAACAGTTTGGTGGATAGAATCTCTTAACATTTCCCTTTCTTCATCTATACTATTTATCTTTGCTATTGCATTGTATCTATTTGTTATAATAACTTTGTATTGTTCTCACAGTTCTTGGTCATTTTTAAGAAGTTCTGTATTCAGTTTGATGTTTCTCACTTTTCTGCTTGTTTTCTTTAGCTTTATTATAACTTTTCCACAGAGTGGATCATGGTCACTATTGCAGTCAGCTCCTGACATGGTTTTTGTTGTCAGTAATGCATTGCGGAATCGTTTGTTGATTAATATGTAGTCTAACTGGTTAAATGTCTGTTTGTCTGGGCTGCACCACGTTGCCAGTCTTCGAGGATGTTGTTTAAACCAGGTGTTTCCTACAACCATGCTGTGTATTCTTGCACATTCAATGAATTTATAACCTCTGTCATTCCTTTCCTCCAGTCCATAGTCACCAACGATGTCTGAAGTTCTTTCTTTACCAACTTTGGCATTAAAATCTCCCATGACTATGGTAACTTCATGTGACTTTGTGTGTTTTAGGGCTGTCTCTATGTCATTATAAAATATCTGTACATCTTCTTCAGAACTTTCAGATGTTGGAGCGTACACTTGTATAATATTTATGTTTATTGGTTGTCCTTTCAGTTGGGCTAGCAGGACTCTGTCCGAGATGTTCAAATATTCTACAGCTGTCCTTGCCGTTTGTTCATCAAATATAATTCATACTCCTTGTTCATGTTTCTCTCTTCCTGAATATATTATTGTATATTTATCTGAGTTTATCTTCCCTGCACCTATCCATCTAACTTCACTCATTCCTAATATGTTAATCTTCATCCTTTCCATTTCCATCTTTCCATTTTCTAATTTTCCAGCCTGGAATAAAGTTCTAACACTCCATGTTACTATTTTGAACTTGTTAGTTTTGCCACCAGTAGCTTGATGACGATCTGGCCTCACCTGTGGGTCGTGAGCTGCCCTACCGGACATTAACGTCGTTCATGATGAATCGATTATTCTGTTCAAGCATAACTATTCTTGTGAACTACAACAGTGGTTTCCCGTTGCTTTCTGTCGGTTTGTGTACGGACTCTCCGCTAGCCTTTGGACTCCCTGTCCTACCCGCAAGGCAGCGGGAGCGAGAGGTTTTAAGGCGCCTCTGATCCGCCTTGTATTCCCTTCACTGAGTACCTGAGGCACGTTATAAGAGTAGTAGAGCCACCTACTACCCCACCTCGCTCTCTGAGTCTACCGCCAGCTGGTCCGCGCCTGCTTATTTGGACAACTCCTTATTCACAGGGATCCTCCATATCTGTAGGACTTTCACCATCCGCCACCTGTGACGCGCTGGGTTGGGGATGGTCGCCCCAGCTTTACCCAGATATACTCGTAGTATGTATAATTTTTGTTTCTGCTTTTGGCAGTGACGACTAGTTCGTCCTATCATGGTTATATTCACTGTTGAAATTCTTAACTACACAACACACACACACACACACACACTCTTTCTCTTTCTCTGAACCGTGCGTATGGTCGAATTTTCTACACTTCCGGTGGTCCTGTGCGTGCGTATGGTCGAAAATTCGACAATCATTGTTCCATTAAAACAGGCGGTGTAACATTTATATTGTACGGATTTTGTCCGCGATTCCGGTGACACTTTCAAAATGGAGAATGCGTGCCTAGTTACGAGCGATGCCGAGCGAGAACAAGGACGCGAAGCATGGAAAGTTTTCAATTTTTGACGATGTAGATAGGGGTATGGACATAGCCTATGGCCACCCCGCTGCTCTTGAGTGTTTCTAAGTAGATTTAGACATATTTAGACGACTAGAGAAGTAGTTAGGAGTAGTTAGGAGGTTAATGGAAGTAAATGGAAATGTTGTTTTCCTTCCCATTTTACAACTAGACCCCCTTACAGACAAGACCCGCGTTTTACTCCCGCACGCAAAGACACGTCCGTGTTTCTTCATCCAGCACGGGAAGAGTGTGCCCAGGGCACATGGGGCTTCCGCAAGGGTTTTCCACAAATGCCTGTCCTGTGCCTTTTTTACCGCTCTTGCCCAGGTGAGCCCCCTGTTGCTCAACATCCTTTCTGTTGTTCTTCTCCATGTCTCTTTTGGTCTACCCTTACTTCTGTTCCCATATGGTGTCCATCTTAGTGCTATTTTTTGGTAGTGAGTTGTCAGTGATTCAGAGCACATGTCCCAATCATTGCCAGCGTCTTTCCTGAATAATTGCTGTCAGTTGCTTCATCTGCATATATGCCAAAAGATGTCATTTCTTATGGTGTTTGGCATGACACAAACATACATATATTCATACACCTTTTATCTTTATTTTTTTTCCCATCTTTAATTCATTTTTCTAAATCTGAAAACTTATCTTCGTGGCTCTTTCATCTTCTTGTCGCGATCAAAACCTCCAATCTTTTCATCATAAATTTTCAGTTCCTTTCAATAGCCTCTCAAGAATGTTTCTCTCTTGAATGATCTTAATTACATATTCGATTTTATTGTTATTCTAACCATCAGCATTTTTCTTATCTACTTTACTAATGTGCTAACTGTAGTCGCAGGCCACATTTTTAAAATTAATAATTAACTGTAGTCGCCATTCATCTTTTTACTAATGTATTAACAGTAGTCGAAATTCATCTCTTTACTGGAGTATCAACTGACCAGTTATTAATGACTACGCCTACAAACACTTTTTTTTTGGATGTGCGAGTTAGCGCAAATCGTTAGTACGCTGTTCTATCATGGCTAAAGTCTGGTCGTCCTACCGGAGTCCGAGGTTCGAATCCCATGTAATTCTCTTGTGATTTTTCTTTCTCTCACGTCTCACTATAGTGCTTTATCTACAGTTTTTTCGAGGTCTAATCCTACAAGACCGTATTCTCTTAATTTATATAACGTAAGGCAGTGTCATAACAAAATAGTGCCCTGTTAGGGATATGTGCTCTGAGAGTTAGACATTCGCCTCGGATTTTGGAAGTCGCTTGGTTCCAATTCTACCAGAAGTAAGGCAAAGTTAAAGTCCCCATTTCCGTGCCATTTAGGCATATACTGGGATACAATGGTAGGCCCGTATTTGCAAGACCATCGGGATATAGAGCAGTATAAATTCTCGTGATCTTTGGGTAATAAGGCCTAGCATCCGTCCGAGGAAGTTAAACTGACAGACCAGAATCCATTAGTTATTGGATTTTTGCACCGTAACCCAGTCACATCATCCACTTCACGACTATGATGGGTAAGGTCTCAGCCTTGAAGTTCAATAATATTATCATTCTTGGAGGAGACTTCAACATAGACCTATCACAATCAAATCCAACCTGGAGGAATATTATACTATCTTAAAATGTTTCCCAAATTTTCACCAAAGCTAATAGAATACCAGAAGTATCATCCACATTATTAGATCATACATATGTACCCCACCCAGAAAACATCATTGAATTAACATGGTTCGTTGAGTGATCATTATCCAGTCTGCTGTATGTGGACGAAAAATGGGTATGAACACAATCACACCAGTATGAAATTTAGAAGTTTCCAAAAAAAAATTAACCTAGAATTATTGCTTTATGGTCTGCAAGCATCTTCACTTACACACGTGTACCAACTAACTGACCCTGATGAGGTAATAGAATATTGGCTAAAGATCTTCAGAGATATATTAGACAAGCATGTCCCCATGAAAGAGGTGAAAGTAAAACACCAGACGAAGTCATCTTAGATAACATTCGAAATATTACATGCCATGAGAAAACGCCACCAGGCGCACAAAATAAAAGACTTCAGGACCTACCGTTCATTCAGAAAAACAGTTCAATATTTAATAAGACAGGAACAAATGATTACTTTAGGAATCTGGTAGAGAATAAATCAGACAGTAAATCAGTTTGGAGAGCCATAAATACCCTATCATATAAAAGGAAAGAATTTGACTTTTAAACCAGTAATCATGCATACATTAGCGCACAAATCAGCTCTCATTTCACACCAGGCACTGCCGTAAAGCTGTGTATCAAAATGTATAAACGCCGAAACGTCACAACTTTGTAGTCGTTAAATAATAAAGATGTTCCTTCCTTTTTCCTAGTTTATTCATTTCAGAGAAGAAATCAATATTTTAAAATCTTCAATACCAGCTCCATTATGCGACTTACATGATATACAATCATCATCCCCTGATAACAGATGTACTAAACTTAAAAAGTTACACATCCCATTCTTAACAGGCAGTGAAGTTTACAGTTATCTCTTATCCTTAAAAAAACAACAATACAGCTGGACCTGACGATATTAGCAATGCGATCTTACGTTATGGTGTACCTGTCATTTCACATGCACTAACATACATTTACAACTAGTGCGTTGCAAAATGTTTTTTCCTTGAGGATTTTAAAACCGCTAAAGTGTATCCTCTGGCTCATCCAATAATCTTAACAACTATAGACCAATATCCATACTATCGCCATTATAAAAACAACTCGAAAAATAAATACGCAAAATAACTCTACGACACATACAATTTACTCATAGACAATCGACACATACAATTTACTCTTAGACAATTAGTCAAGTTTTAGACCCAATCATTCCTGCCACATAGCTCTCAACAAAATGACAGATAACTGGTTACTAAACATAAATGACGACAGACTATGTAATGCCATCTTTGTTTACTTTAAAAAGGCATTTGACATTACTGATCATGATATTCTATTAAAAAAGTAAAGACTTATAGACTGCAAACTGACGTAATAAAATTAATTGCATTATTTCTTTCAGATAGAGAACAGGAAGTATTCTTCAACAATTCTCTATCAAATTCTGCTATAGTTGACAGTGGCGTTCAGCAAGGTTCTATTCTAGGCCCGTTGCTCTTTGCTATCTATATCAGTGATCTTCCACTTCATCTTAAACACTCTTCTTGTGACGTTTTTCCGATGATTGCACAGTCTACACTAGTGACTACAACTGTTTTAAAATAGAATCAACTCTTCAGGTCGAATTAAACAATCTAATTAAATGGAGCAACAACACTGTCATAGTTATAAATACTGATAAAATAAAATCAATGCTCATAACAACAAGGCCGAAACTACAAAACGCGAAAAAAAGAATACTGCCTTTTAAGAACAGGTTCCTCTTTAACAAAGCCAAGTTGGTACATCAACTTTTTTCACAGCATGCTCCACCTTATCTGTGGAACATGTTTAGATTTAACCAAAGTATAGCCAATGCTTAAACAACATATGTCTTTCAAAACCTAGACTTGAGCTTTACAGCAAAAGCTTTACTTATTCTGCTACTCATCTTTGGAATATCCTTCCACCCTATTCATTCATTCATTATTGTGCATGTCCCTTTCAGAACTTTGCCTCCATAACAGCACTCCTGTAGGCCTCTCAGCTGTGGGCAAGACGGCGTGCTGCTGATTCATCCATTTGCATTTCATCAACGATTTCTTGCAGCCAACTTCGCCTTGAACTTCCTTTCTTTCTTTTTCCCGTTATGTACCCTTCCATGACGGTTTTCTCGAGATTATCATGACGTTTAATGTGTCCAAATTATTTACGTTTTCTCTGTTTATTCCTCTATACTAGCCGGCCGTCTTCAATATTAAGTTCTTGTAGTATGGATAAATCGTCTTTTTGTAGTTCTGTCTATTCCTCTCTAGAGCTTCTTTAGTTGTTATACTTTCTGAAGAGCAATAGATGCCATCATTTTAATTTCCCTCATTGTATCGCCATTATTAGTTTGCAGTGATCCAAGATATTCAAAACTCTCCACTTCTTCCAGTTTTTCCTCATTGATACATATATCAGCTGCCTTGTTTATTTTGTCAGTTGTCATCAATTTAGGTTTTGCTCTTCACTATTCTTACTTACTGACATAATTAGTTTACCAATTCTTTTTGTGTGATGGACAGTAATACTGTGTCATCAGCATATCTAATCACTGGTATTTCATAACCTCCAATTGTTATGGCATCGTAATATTCTTTGTCTACATCTTCTCTAACATTCCTCATTATATTTTCAGTATACAAGTTAAATAAGTAAGGTGACAATATGCACACCTGACGGTTTTATGTCAAACCAAGTTGTTGTTTAACCATTTATTTTCACTGCTGCTTGTTGGTCTAGATACAGCAGTGATGTTAATTGTATCATATATTTTGGAAATTCCAATTTCTTTTTCAATATTTCCCAAAGTTTCTGATGCTGTACACAATCAAATACTTTTGAGTAGTCTATTAAGACTAAATATAGATTCACATTAAACTCTCTGCATTTCTCTATTATTAATCTTTGGACTGATTCTTTCACTCTTAAATGTGACGTATAATTCTTTCTTGGATTAATTCTCTCACTCTTAAATGTGACATATCATTCTTCCTTGAACTAATTCTTTCTCTCCTAAATGTGACGTATCATTCTTCCTTGAACAAATTCTTTCACTCTTAAATGTGACGCATCATTCTTCCTTGGACTAATTCTTTCACTCATAAGTGAGACGGGTCATTCTTCCATGAACTAATTCTCGATATCAGTATCATCCTTCAAGCCATTCTGAATGGGCTATTTGTGTTTTGTTTCCGTCCAAATTTTGTTTTCTCTCATACTTCGTCATGAAGACTCTTGACATCCTGTTTCATCTCACTCATTTTACTGAATAAGTTTGGTGGATCACTAAGCTCCACACACCTTTCACTCAACGTGTCATCTTTCGAATGTTTTAGTGTCCCCCTTTAGAGACTGGTTCAGTCTCCTCTGTGTGAGTTAGTTCTGCTACGAATTGTCCGTTGTAATTCACGCTCATACTATAATCACTCACGTTGCCTTCTGCCAGTGTGGCTGCTTTTCTGCTGACATGGTTTGATGCTTTTGATATCATCTACTGCTGATCTGAACGTCTGATATCTTAAGCATACACTCTTTGATCTTGTTCCTGTAATTTGATTTTTTTTAATTGTAAAAGCTACGGGACTCATTACTTCGATAATAAAATGACCTGGTTTCCTCTTCTTGTCATGATTTAATAACATATTGTGATTCTTATAGTAAACTGGGTCTCCAATTCTTAATTCTTCTGCTGTGTTGTTTTGTGTTAAGATGAACTGTCTCTTTTCTTTATCTCTTTCAATGTGTTTTGTAACTTTTGTGAGCGCCTTATGTTGTCACTGTGACACGTTTTCAATTGTGTCGCTTTTTCCCCATGAATTTCTTTCGGGGTTTGTAGGATTCTGTTAATAGATAGTATGGATGTCTCCAATATAACAGACAAAATGGAAAGTACCCAGTACGTTTGATTGTTATCTTCATGATATATCTGCCATTCTCTTGTTCCTTCTGTATATCGAGGAGGATGTGGAACGATAATGATTGGGGTTTCTGATCATACAAAGATGACTATAATGTGTATGTGTCAGAGGGTGACTGCAATATGTCATCATAATGGAAATTCGAAGAATCGATCGCACTTGCTTTTAACATGTTTCTACACGCTGTAGATTCATGCTCCGGTGGTCCATTGGAACCTCTTATTTATTGGTGTCAACTCAATAAACGTTTCGATAATGTCACAAAATTGTGCTACAAACCTCCGATAGTAAGAGGCCATGCCTATATAAAACTATTCACTTGTTTTATGTTCTTTGATTTCTTGTGTGCTGTTTTTCGCCATTTTTCTTCTTTTTGCAATCGATGATGTGATCTTGTTTGGTTATTTACATCATTCAATGAATATATTTAAAAGAAGGTATTCAGTTTTCGCGTATAATGACGTTTTCTGACTGTCTGAGGATAGATTAGGTCAGGTCTATAGAACCTTGGCTTACGGCACCACTTGTGGGGCGGTTCACAACAGACCACGCACCTGTAGTTGTCACAGAAAAACTAGATTACACGTATCAGTGCCAGATCAATTTAATCACTCATCAGTTACCGAACACACTATCACTTATTATTTCAACTGTCACCTCATTTAATGTATATGACGCAGACCTATGATTTTAAGCCTACATACTCACTAATTGCAGTAGCTTTCTGTTGCCATTCATCTCTTTACTAAAGTAGTAATTGTAGTCGCTATTCATCTCTTTACTAATATTTAACTGTAGCTACAAGCCATCTTTTCACTGGTGTCATTCCGAACTGGCCATAACTTTATCATTCATTAATTCATTACTGCCTCACAAATAGCCCTCATGAAGGTTACTCTGTTGTAAGCAAGATGCAATGGTGCTTACGCAAGTTATCAATAATGTCTTGATGCCATCATCGCTTTGGTCTTCCTCCTCTCTTCTCTTTTCCCTATTATTGATGTTTTCTTCAATTTGTTATATAATCCTGTAAGTGTGAGACTGAAATATAACTTGTCTAACTAGAGCCTGTGCTATCATTTGAACATCTGAGCAGGACGCACTACTTTGATATAATAGAGAATACATGTAAGAAATGAGTTAGTCTTGCGAACGTTTGTAATGTAGCTAGTACCATTTCTGGACATAACATACAAACACTAAGAACAGAAAACACATCTAGTGTATCAAATGTTCTAGTGTTAATTTTTCTATTAAACGTTTGCAATACACGTAAATTGTCTTGTAATTTTATTTTCAGCTGGAAAGTTATCCGTGAAGCAAATGCATTGTCTTTTGATGAAAAACTGATGAATTTACCTTTCAAGGACTTCAAAATTGCTGGCTATTTACAATCCCACAAATATTTTCAAGCGTTTTCGGACGAACTACGGCAAGAATTCATTTTCCATGATTCTATAGCCAACAGAGCTGATAAAATTCTTCACGATGTATATGCTGAAAACAGAGGCTCAATGGTTGTTGGTGTTCATGTGCGTCGAGGGGATTTTCTTCGAAAACGTTATCAACAAGCTGGCTACATTGTTCCAGAAAAGTCTTACTTTACAAAAGCATTTGCGTGGATGAAATCGAAGTTTCCTGGCAGAAATATTACTTTCCTTGTTGCAAGTGATGATCTCCCATGGTGCAGAAAAACCCTGAAAGCGAATGACGTCATTCTAATGCCTAAATCATCTCCATCAGTCCATATTGCTACCTTGGCCAGCTGCGATCACGTGATAATATCAAGCGGTACTTTTGGTTGGTGGAGCGGTTGGTTGGCGGGTGGATATGTCATTTACTTTGCGGGCTTTATGCCTAAGAACACTTCCTTGGGAGATAAGTTCGTAGCTGAAGATTATTACCCACCACTTTGGATTGGACTTGAAAACTAACATCAGGAAGAGATGGTGCCATCTCGTTACTTCCTTTGTCTATGTGCAAGAATAGAATTCTGACAGATGGTGTAGATTGAATGTTTGGGACACCTGAAAGTAACTGCACAATAGTTGTATTTAAAACTGGTGAAATATTATTTATTCATTACACAGTTTATGTTAAAATGCGATCAGTTTGTACACAACATTCAAACTTAATAAAAACAAAGATTTCAAAACTTTCAGTCTTTTATCATGATTATAGGTGTTAAAATAATTTCCTTGTACTCCGCATTCAAATTCACCAAACAGTTTGCTCATAGATCAATGATATATTCGTTAAAATTCTTTTATGTGGATTTTTAGCAGTGCATAGAATTACTGTGGTGACAGTTGGAATGAACAGTTTAGTTTTTAAAATATTTTTTACGTCTGCTTTAACATAGTCGTTGAATATTTTTTTAAAAATTGAAGATTGTTTTATTATTTATTTTACTAAACGATTTTTAGACTATCAGTGCTGCCATCTATATGTACAAAATATAAGATTGTCTTCATTATATAAACATATCAGAATGCATGGAAACCTCTGCAACGTTTTATATTAACCAATATTTTCTTCACTCTAATACGGTCTCTGAGCCAGAGAAGCAGCACTTGTTATGGACTACAGCAAAGCCAATATTGCTTCTTATACGTTCTCCCACAGAGGGGTTTTGTGGAATCACAGTTTCCAACTATCGGCTAGACACATCCGATAAAGTAATTTCAGGACTTGGTTTGCCTTCATTTTCTGTCAGACACTGGGTTGAAGTATTTCAGTCAGTCATTTGCATGTCCCTTTACGGAACTAGTCACCACAACAGCTCTCTTGTAGGCTTCTCTGTTGTAAGCAAGATACCCTGCTACTGATGCGTCCATTAGCATATCGTCAACGATGTCTTGCAGATATCTTCTCTTTGGTCTTCCTCCCTTTTTTTACATTATGTATCCTTCCAGGACTGTCTTCTCTAAATTCACATGACCTTTAATATGTCCAAAATATTTAAGTTTTCTCTGTTTAATCCTCTCTACCGGCCAACCTTCTTGAATATTACGTTCTTGTAGTATACTTGTTATTTTCTTGTTTAAGGAAATACAAAATTAAATATATAAATATAAAAAAAGCTTTTAAGTCCAGTCTGTAGTCATTACAACGACTCCAGTCAGAGAGGAAAGCCCCGATTTCTTGTAACAGCCATTAAACAGCATCATTCTGACGACAGAAGCCTCCTGACGTCTGAGAATTGCTACATGCAGGAACAACCGAGGTCCTGTCTTAAGGAGACGCCATCGCCAAAACTGACTTCTCTGGGCCAACCACCATCGGACCTGGACAACTGACAATCAATGGAGACGTGTCCGGTCTAGTGACGAATCTTTCTTTTTGTTGCACCGCCATGATATGCGGATAAAGGGTCTACCGTAGGCCAAATGAACGTTTTGCCAAAAACTGCGTTGATGAAGCTCCCCCGCACGATGGTGGAGGTGTAATAATATGGGAAATGATCAATTTTAACCATTGGTGCAGATTGAAGGAGGTTCGAATGCGCAACGATACGTCAATGATATTCTTCGACCCCATGACCTTCCATTTTTGGCTGCACATAGGTCTGCGTTTCAACAGGACAACACCAGACAACATTATGTACGGTTCGCCACACAGTTCCTAACTGCCAACAACATTCTCACCTTTCCCCGGCCATCCATGTCTCCAGACATGAATCCGATCGAGCACCTATGGGATGAGCTGCAAAGACGTGTTTGTCGCCGAAACATTTCTCCAGCCAATCGTTGTTATATGTAGCAGGCACTCCAGGAAGAGTGGGCAGCCATCCCACAGGCGCACATCAGACATCTTGTCGCCAGGAGATGCCAGTGGGTGATCGATGCAAGCGGAGGCCACACACCATACTAACTTGATAACCCCTTGCACTAAAGATTTTCGTCATGCAGATTCAAGAAACTGTCAAGTAAGTGTTCAAAGTCTTAGGTATTATTGTGTGCATTTTGAAAATGTTATTCATTCAATTTAATAGGCTGTAGAATATCAAATTTATGGCTAAAATTAGGTCATCAGTAGTTATGCGTTTCCGTTTTTTTTTGTGCGCACAGTATACATTCTGTTAACGTTTTCTGAGATCAGATGCACTGTTTAAATGATATAGTGTTGCCTTGGTCTGCTTAAGATCGCTAACCCTGATAAGAGCAGTCAGCAATTCTTACATACCACAACGTCTTACAAGTAGAGCAGCATATCTACTATTATATTAAATATATCATGGCTTTGACTTCATTCAGTTTGAGTACAGCGTCTTGGACTCCAAAGCCCCTATTGATTAAAATGAAACAAGGAAAGTAAGTACACGGTAAGAGAAATTTTAAAAGTGAAATGGGCTCTGTTTTAACAACCGGCCCTCCATGTAATATTCCAGACCATCCCTTCGTCAGATGACAGGAGAGATAATACATGTTATAAGAAAAGAATGAAAACAATGTGCAATTTTAAAACAAATAAGATGTTTTCTATTTTTTATCACTGCTTGACATCGCCTTCTCTTTGAACCACTGACACGTTGTATCAATTGTTGAAGCATATCATTCCATTCTTCTTGCAACGCTTGGGCTAATTCTTGGCGGTTTCCAGGACGATTGTGTCGTCTTCGATAGGTTACAGGTCCGGTGAAACTGCTGGCCATGGGAAGATAGTAATCTGATGCTGCGTGCGACATCTGGACGAGTGATATTCTGCTTCAGTATCACGCCTTGTCCATTTACATTCAGAAAAGTCATTGTGTGGCGTGTAATGATTTCGTCCCTATATCGTAAACCTGCAAGGTTGCCATTCAGGTTCGGCCAGCATAGGAAATTCCTCCCCAAACCACTACACTGCCTCCACTCCTCCTATCCACCTCTAGAACACAGTTATTCCCAAAGCGTCCTCCTCTTGGGGTGTACACTACAGCACGCCAATAATGGCCTTGCAGACATAATCTGGACTCATCAGTGAATAGGATCCGTCTCCATTGATGATAGAGCCATGCCACGTGATTGCTGGCAGTCCATGTTACCTGGAGAAACCTTTTACGAAGGTGCATGAGGTGCATATAGCAGTCTTGTGCAAGGGTGGTAACTCGTGATCTATCGCTTCTATGGTGGTCAGCAATGGAACCATTTTGGTTAAAACGACTTCATAGGCGAGATATTGTGTTTCTCTGAACATTAAAATAAAATGTTGAGATAATACTGTTACTGTTGATCCAGCAATTAACATCCTAACAGCTATTTCTCGGTGATATTCGTTCAGTCTTAGCATGATGAAAAAAGATGTTTATGTTGGAATTACACTACATTCATTTCTTCAACGATTACATGAAGAGGTCTCTGAGAACAGAGTTACACACTTACCCTCATTTTATCCGTGGTCAGTAACCAAGCATGGATCACTACACTTGATTTCACTGGAGTTTTGGTTATCTTCCCATGAATACGTGCGATCAACTTCGTGCAGCATGGGGAAGTGGACAACACACAGACAAAACTTCCTGCCAAATTTGATTTAATTTCACTCATGACAACGTGATTGATGCACTTGACACCACTGCACACTTACTTTTTTCCGTGAGTATATATACTTGAAACATATACATAAAATACACACATGAAAGACGAACAGCCAAATTAAACATGTTGAATGTAAAGACAGATTTTGGAAAAGATCTGGCGAAAGCACCATACAAATAAAACAGGAGACAGCAAAACTTTATATAACATACAAAAGAGGCTAACAGGTACTATTACATCTAAAGAAAGACCAGTCCTTAGCAAAACTAGAATCCTATTAACATTAAATAAAGACCAAAAGCAAAGGTGGGCGACTTAATCGACCATACCTAAAATAATTTATAAACCTTGAAACCGACTTACTAACTCCACAACTAAATGTCAACTTAGATGAAATTAAATTGCATGAAATTGAAACAGCAATGAATTTAATGGCTAACAACAAAGTTGTCGGAGAAGATGAAACAACACCCGAAATGTTCAAAGCTATCAATAGTGACAACATGAGACAACTACAGAGAATATTTAATAAGATTTGGAAAGAAGAAAAAGTCTCTTCTAAATAGAAAACAGGAATTATTGTTAAAATACCAACCAAAAAAAACATGGGAACCTTAGTGACTGTAACAATTTCAGAGGAGTAACCTTAATATCAGTTGTGTCACAATATTTTGCAATGCTATTTTGAATGGACTTAAGGATATAGTTGATACCGCAATGAGAGAAGAACAAGTAGGATTTCGAAAAGGGAGAAGCTGTCTCGACCATATCTTTACTTTTGAAGAACATATTGAAAGCAGACACCATTAATACTGAGCTTCATAGACTTTAAAAAGGCATTTGATCGCATACACAGAGATTCATTCACTGTGGAGAATTTTAAGAATATATGGAATACCATCTATAACTGTCAACATCACTAAGGACCACTAAAATGGATAAGTTTGCTCAGTCAAAATAGAAGAAGGGATGAACGAATGGTTCCAGTTTGAAACAGGCGTGAAACTAGGATGTATACTGTCAAGTTTGCAGTTTCTAATTGCAATAGACTTTATAATGAGAAAATGCTGCACAAGTAACACTGGTATTGATAGGGTACATAGGACCCAACTAGAAGATTTGATTTTGCTGATGACGTAACTTTTATCAGTCACAATGTGCATTCCATGAAAGAAAAAAAACAGATATTCTGTCTTCACTTGAAATTAACAACAACAAAACAAAAATAATGAAACTTCCCATCAATCAAAATGGAAAAATACACTTAGAAGGAACATTTGTTGATGAAATAAACCAGTTTGCATACCTTGGCACTTAAACAGACCTGGATGGTGAGAATAGAAATGGAGTTAGAATTGCAAAAGCAGCATTGTCCTTCACAAATCATGAGAACATACTGCATTTACAAAAGCCAAGTTAAGACTATTCAATTCAAATGTAATATCAATCCTTATTTATGCATGCGAAAGCTGGAAAACAACTAAAGAATTAGACAATAAATTCTTTTGAAAACAAAATGCCTAAGGAAACTACTCGGCGTCAAGTGGAACGAATTCAAGAACAATGCAGAGATAAGACAGATGACTGACCAACAACCAGTCTCATGGGTGATCAGGAAAGTAAGATAAACATATGTTGGTCACGTGATGAGAAGAAACGATAAGAGAATCCCAAAACAAGCTATCAAGTGGAACACAACCTGCCGAAGAAAAAGAGGCAGACCGTGTTAAACTCTGAAGAGGACATTGTTAAGAGAGGAGAAATTAATAGGCTCGAGCCTACGATAAAATCTCACAGACGCTAACGTCATTCCACAGAGAATACAACATTATTATAGTAGGACATTTTAACTGTGTCCTACACGAATTCGATCTGTAGAAAAGAACAGTCAACACAAGCACTAACCGAACAAACAGTGGTGAACTCAAACAAACAGACATACTACACAATATCATAGACCAGCACGGACACGTAGACATGTACAGAAAGACGAACCCACATGGTAGGGAAACCACACACGAACACAGTCGACATAAACACAAGACGATCAGCCCGACCTGACAGAATATATGTCCCAGATAACCTTCAAATCAACCAATTCATCAACAAAACATCATGTCAAATGATATCGCATGACTGACTTGACTTCTGTATCAGCTTTAGGTTTTAAAAGAGCCTGGAAGTGAAGGATGGCTGGAGACAGTGAATAACTAATCCAGAAACACTTAGCAAACACGGCTTCAGCTAGTGTCCCAACAATCTATTCAGTAAGAACAAATAGTAACCAAACACACCAGCACATACGAGTTCAGAAGTAAAAAAATAATACAAGGAGGAAATAAGGACACGAGCTGGAAACAAGAGACTGGACCGTGTAACACATTGTTTGCTGTTACCATGGTCAGTCATGAAGCTCCAATATTGGTAAGTACGTTCATGAGCTGCCTGGGCCTTGGAAGAAGCGGATGGTAAATTACAACTGTTACAAACTATACGTTACAACTCTGCGGGACGAGATGGTTTACAATTCGTATACTGTAGTCTTTGTCATTAAAAACTAGACACAGAAATTAACGAATTAAACAGAAAATCACACTGTATTTATAAAGCTGCAAGCGCCGGTACCAAGTTTGTGAGATCCGAAATAGTTTTACAAAGTTTGAACTGAAAAATCTATCCTAATAATTATTTGATAAGGGAAACAACTGTTATTTTAAAATAGTCCTGCACACCTTGAGTAATTTCCCCCTGTCTTGGGGGGAATAGTTCAGAATCACAGAGACGTTAATTACAAAGGAAATAAATACCTGTAAAACATCTCAGTACTTTTAAAGACACAATAATACAAGTATTAAAATGTTTTATTTGTTCTGTTTAATCTTTCAGTGGTTTTTACAAATAACCAGTCAAAAGTTGTAATTTTAAAAGTATTAATTATTTCAAGCAATAACAATGTTCACATGTCGTAAGTGTTCCCTGATAAAAAAGTGTGGCTTCACATTAGAATAAATAGTGTGATAACATCCGAGATCTAAATCTAGACTGATTGGTAACTGTAAGCCGTCATCTGTGACACATGAATGACAAATGAAAGTCACTAGTCTGTGCAATTGGTGGCACACACATACACACGCGCGCCCGTGGAATTCTTGAAAACAGCAACTTGGGTAGTCTTTATTTCTGGTAAGAACTCCTATTTTACAATTAAATATGGTTCAGAGTGATGGTAATGATTTCTACACGTGGTGGAGCCTTTTGCAATTGGAAAACTAAAGAATTTACAGAAAGCTCTCTTAGTGCGATCCGCTCTTGTTCTGCTGATGTAAGATCTCGGAGGGTCCTTGAACAGCGCCTTATTTTCTAAGCTGGCTGTCTCCACCCAGCTGGAATTAACAATGTCTTCAGCTTTCTGTAACTTATTTAGTTTTCCACTGGCCCTTTTTTAAAACTCTGGTTTCTTTCTCTATGTCACCCCTCCCTACCACCGCCCTCCTTTCTTCTCTGCCAACATATTGGTGTCTATAGTGTCTTGTCCTATTCACCAGTTTCACATTTTCTCCCTGCAGGTGTTTATGTTCTTCATTCATTATCTCTCCGCGTCCCCTTTTCGATCCACCAGATACCTCCTCTAGCGGCTATCATGTTTCTATTGCCTTTCCCCTCACCTCTTTTTACCACTTGTTTTCCTCCTCTCTCTCCACCTCTTCTTTACGATTGGCTCTATCGGGTATCCTTTGTTGTGGTCAGCGTAGTCCTTCCTTCTACTACACACATTTCTGTTTTCTACTTCTGGAGGAAGACACATTCGGATAAGTTCTTCGTTTTTTGTCTCGTTATATATGTAATCCTCGAAAAAGGCTCACGCCGAGATATCGGATGTTGTATATTTTTCATTTATACATTCTCATACTTTCTATTCGTTTTTTTCCTCACCTTACTCACTCCCTCCCGTACTTTGTAAAACACCTCAATCTACCTTTTTTTTAAAATTAAATCAGTTTTAAATCAATCGCCATCCCTTTTATCCGTCACATCCTCTCAGGTACACATCCGGCCGTAGACTAACTGCCCACTCACATGATCTCCCACAATTCTCTGTTACAGGTTCCTTAGTCCACGTGACGTTCTAAAAGGATCTCGACTGACCATGGAAAAGTTCAAAAGTGAATCATAACAATTGCCCTTTGTGTAAAAATACCAGTTATCTCACCTATACTGCTACAGTTGTAAACCACGAAGAAGTTAAAACAGAAACAGAGCAACAAATTTATTTTCCAAACTTTGCCATGACACCTTACACAGCCACTCTTCATCTGGAAGAAGCTGAGACTCTTCTTCCAAGACTTCTCCTGGGCGTTTAGTAAACATCGAACATCAAATCTGTAAACATCTCCTTACTAACAGTTTTAAAAAACCTGTACAAATAAATGGAATGTATTATTGAACAACACAGAGTGATCAATTATACTGCAGTAAAACATGTAACAGATAAAAGGGATGGCGACTGCAGTAAAACTGGTTAATATAAATAAGGTAGATAGAGGCAACGTTTTTTTTTCCTCCTCCTCCTTCTTCCATACACATTTCCGCTTTGCTGAGAGCAAAACGCTTCAGATAAGTTATATATGTTTGTATTTTGTTTTTGCATGTATCCTCGAATAAGGCTCATGCCGAAATATCGGATGTTGTATGTTTTTCATTTATACATTCTCATACTTTATATTCGTTTTTTTTCTCACCTTGCTCACTTCCTCCCTCACTTTGTAAAACTGCACCATACACCTCTATCTACCTTAGTAAAACATGTACACTGCAATAAAAAAATAATACACTTATATTGCAGTCTTATAAGCAGCAAGTACGACGAATTTGCATAATAAGCAATTGAGAATGAAGGAAAGTCAGAAGAAAAAGCAGAAAAAAATATTGGTGCTGATGGTGTAGAAATGAGCAGTGGAAACTAAGCTTTGCTTCTTAAAGTCGGCCTTCTCTGGCATAATAAGAGAAAAATGATGCTCTTTCGAGTTTCAATGTCACGCATAGAACGTTTGATCGAATCCAGGAATGGAAATTTAAGAAAAAGTATAAAATGACTTGTAGACCAGTAGATTTCTTCACTTAATAATCTGTAAGATGTTCGTGAATGCTATTGTAAATATCCACTCTTTTTTTCCTAATTATCAAGACCCATGTGTCGACGCTTTGTTACAAGAAAAGTTAAACACATGGACTCTGGTTACAGAATAAGTGTGACTATAGCCTGAGTAAGATTGATTAACGTTTCATTAAAACCTTCTAAACATTTGGAAACAAATATCTGATGAAAATACTATGTATACAATTGAGCGAATTCAAGACCAGCGGAGAGTTAAGGATGATGAGCGCGTCATCGGTGATAAAAAAGGCAATGGATGAGAAGAAACAAACAGAGAATCCCAAAACAAGCTATGAAGTAGGACACAACAGGACAAAGGAAAAGAAGTCGACCATGTGAAGCTCTAAAGAGAACAATGTTGAGAGAAGCTAAATTAGTGGGCCTGAGATCACGTGACGAGGTTGAAAAACTCGTTGACAACAGAAACATGGCGAACTAGAAAGCGAATCCTATGTAACGTTTAACAGCATGGGACGATTGTTAGATGTAAAGATGTGGTCAGTCAGTTAGTCAGTCATTTGCATGGCCCTTGTGGAACTTTCCCTCTCTATCAGCTCTCTTGTATACCTCACGGTTGTAAGCAAGATGCTTTGCTGCTGATGTGTCCATTTGCAGATCATCAACGATGTCTTGCAGCCATATTCTCCTTGGTCTTCCTCATTTAATATATAAAACTATTCGTATATAAAATGCACAAATTCCGGATAAATAAGTATATCAAATAACTGTTAATTAAGAAAAACTGTCAAAATATTAGACTTGAGTTACAAGCTAAATGAAGCAAGTGGACGTTGCTACTATCTCTAAATGCTGGTAAGCTGTATCTCTGCACTCTTTTTTACATGTGAATTAGCATGACTTCATCTGTTACATCATCGTTTTCATTATTTCATAATAGTTTTGCCGTGTAATAGATTAATGCAGTCTTCTTTCTGTCATGCTCATGTACACGCTCCTCATTTATCTTCATTTTATTTCCTGTCTGATGAAGGCACAAGCTAAAATATACAAGTGTTGTTAGGCTACCAGGTAAACGTTGCTCCTACGAGTTGTTACGACTGATGTAGGAACTAAAATGTGGAATATGTGTACACTGAAGCATTCGGTCTCAATCGTTATCAACGTTTTATAGTTCCCTGGGTGGTGACGTTTAAGCTGGTAATTAACCCGGAAAAATGTTGTTTCGTTTAAACAATAAATCAGAATTTTATATATTTTCCATTCTTTAAAGTGGCCAATTTTCAAGAAAATAACTTTATATCGATTAGCCAGATGCCAAAACATAACTGACGAAAACAAGATTTAATGAAATAAACAACACTATTTTTGTCTGAAATAAAAGTGCTTTTTTCAGGTTCTAAATTGCATCAAAATATCGTATTAAACTGATTTTCACTTTAATGGTGATTAGTAAATTGTCTTTACATGGTTAAAATTTGTGAGCAATTTTATCTACCTTTAGTAACTTTCCGCTGCACTAAGGTACTCGGGTGCCTGAATAATCTGTTGTGAAAAGCAGGAAGTAAAATACACTTTTGGTTTTCTCCGTTTTACACAATAATGACATCTGTGTGATAGTTCATACAATAAAATAACAGTAAATGAATGGATAATTCAAATCTAAGTAAATGTTTGACATGTTTTGAACATTGCACAAAATAATTTTGTAAAAAAACTGCGTTTGTTTTGACCAAAATAATTTTGATAGAGGGTAAAAAATGCGTTTATTCACCTAGTTTACCGCATAAATAAAATCCAAAGTATGTAAAATGATTCTACAATAAAACAATTCAAATATGAATACAATTCCAGATTTCAGCTTTATATGATTTACAGTTTACATTCTACATTCAATATAATGCACCATGTTGTTTGTAAAAAGATGCATTTACATTTATTATAGTACAGTTGGAAACCACGGTGGTATATGATACATGGATATTTACTGAAGACTCATCTATTATATGCATATAATGTTACTCCATAACAAATGTCTGGTATAGATTATTCAAGAATGGCTTGTTTAGCTGTTGGCACAGTTAACATAAATCCACTTTACAACAGGACTCCACTTTACATGTCCCGTCCATGTTCTGTACAGTACTGTGCTAGCATGTGTGTGTGTGTGTGTGTGTGTGTTGCAACAAACTGAGACTTGAAGTAAAGAATCTGTATTCTTCATTCACTGTGTTACATAACGTCACTATTTACTGAGTTGATTTGTTTAACTGCTTCACACGTGACACCAAGATGTTACACTGATATACACCATGCGACACAAAAAACATCCAGTATAAAAAATTAACACCACACTTCAGTACACGAATATGACCTGTTATAGCAGTAACAGCTCGTCTAACACAACAGCTGGCACAGTTATCACGAAATCCAATTTACTATACGATTCCAGCTCTGACAATCATATGATGAAGTGAACGTAATGATGAAGGTGAGGTTGATCATCGCACCACTCATTTAAAAAACATTCGTGAACTAACGCTCATCGAGCTCATACTCCGGTAAGTATGCTACTGGTTCATGGACACTTTCGTTAAACTTGTCTAACGCTTCCCTAGCTTTTTTGGATGATAATAATATTTTATGTTTTTTGATAAATCAGTTGAGTTATGTTCATTTGACATTGCTGTGTCGAAGTTCGTTATAACATTTAAAAAATCAAGTAATCATGATTGTCAACTTTTTGCACGAATTTTAAAAAAATCATATAGGAAAAATAAAGGATCCACTTGGAACCACGTCTTGAAAATATTATTTGAATGAATTCTCTTTAATTTAAAAAAAAAGTTCTTTAAAACTTACACACAGAACAAAATAATGCTGAAATCTATATCGTCGATAGTTTCCTCGTTTAGGTACACAAAGCTGACCCGAAAAACGATGCAGTCGTTCATATGACCCTTCATCATCATCATCATCAGGTGCCGTGCCGACTGGCGTTGGCTATTATGCTTCTCCAGAGTACACGATCCTTCATGCAGGCCATCAGCTCACTTGGTGATCTCATCTCACACCATCCCGTCAGACTGTCCAGTATCATTTCTCTTGGTCTTCCTTTTGATCTTCTTCTTTCTATTTTTCCTGTTGTTATAATATTTTCAATGCCCCCTCTTCTCATTGCATGTCCTATGAAAGTACATTGTCTCTCTCTTATCTTTTTGATAAGGTTCTTTGTCTCTCCATGACCTTTACGAGTTACAAAAAATACTAATTTAAACTATAGCCTTATACATAAGCAGCTGATAGTTTAATATACACTTTTAAACAAGATCTTTTGAAACTAACCCATTTATACTTTCAAATATTGGTAGAGATTAGTAAAGCTGGAGCTAATTTGCTTAAAATTCTCTGAGAAAAGATGGAAGGAAGTCCTGAACCAGCTACATCAGCACTACAACAGGTAATAGAAATACTGAGTTTCCGGCATAACAGATAATAGAAATACTGAGTTTCTGGCATACCACATAACAGAAATACTGAGTTTCGGGGGTAACAGATAATAGAAATACTGAGTTTCAGGCATAACAGATAATAGATATACTGAGTTTCGGGAATAACAGATAATAGATATAATGTGTGTCGGGCATAACAGATAATAGATATATTGAGTTTTGGGTATAACAGATAGATATACTGAGTGTTACGCATAACAGATAATAGATATACTGAGTTTCAGGCGTAACAGATAATAGATATACTGAGTGTCGGGCATAACAGATAATAGTTGTACTGAGTTTCGGGTATAACAGATAATATATACTGAGTTTTGGACATAACAGATAGCAGACATATTGAGTTTAGGGCATCTGCCACTTACTGCCGTCAGGACTACATTTTAAAAATAACAAAATGCAGCTTCGTAGCGGCTACAGAACTGTCATATACCGTTATCCCCTCGGTCAATTCCTGAACTCGTTGACCTGACCCATATTTACGGCTGACAAAATAGTTTATCTATAAAAAAAAACGTCTATCTTAATAAAAGTCAGTGTTTCTAACAAACCTTTCTGCAGTGTATAATAAATTTATAACATGTCAAGTTGATTCCTTCTGTCCACATACCTTAAAGTAACATTCCCTTTTTATACCATTAAGTCATCTTATGGATGCGGTGTTAGGTTCGTATTTCCACGACCTTCGACATATGAAAGTGTAGTCAGTATCGCGCCTGGCCGCGTCTATCTTCCCAGATTTCTCTGGTACCATTTTTAGAGGCTGGGTTGGTTCCAGGGACTTTTTGGTGTGGTGGTACAAGAAAATATCCCCACTGCTGGAACTTGATCCCGGTACCACTGGGCTAGTAGACTGAGCAACTAATCACTCAGCCAACCAGGCTGCCACATATTTTAATACATATAATAAATAAAAAACATAATAATGTATGCTGAAATAAAGTTACGTGTATGATAAAGTTTTACAAAGCGACAGTAGGAGTGAGAAAAACTTAGAAAAAAACACAAATAATGAACATACAACATCCAATATTTCGGCGTGAATCTTTTTCAAAATTACATACAAAAACAAAGACAGCATAAAATACATAAATTAAGAAAAATGAAAAAGAAAAACTTAGCTTTGTGGCATCCCTATTTGTACAGATTTTGTGTTGGTTCTCACTTTTCTCGCTTCCTCTGTAGCTTTTTAAAACTGTACCAAACATCTCTATCTACCTGTATTACTAGAACCAGTTTTACTGCAGTCGTTATCTCTTTTATCTGGCTTGAATCTATGGTATGTATCGGAAACTTCAGGTATTACATTTGTGCTAATGCTGAGAATTTTCCTCGATAAGGATTGGCACTGGGTGAAAGATTTATTGAAAGTAGAAATATCTTCATAGAACTATTTTCTCTGCTTGTTACGAAGATGTGGATGCTTATGAAAGAAAAAGGAAAAGCTGACAGATATGTATCTACATATTATAACATAAAGCAATTCTGTGTATCAAATGTGTCGCCTTTTTGTAATATTCAATATATACTCTAATTCTGTAGTGTTAAATGCGTACAAACATTCTAAAATGTACGGTGTGTTAAACGGTTCTAAAAGTGCAACGCATAGAATAATTCTACAATATTCAGACAAACGCAGGAATTCTCTCACTTGAGATCTCCGACAGGACTTCAAGAGGTTTAGAGTATCGCAGGGCTTTATCTGTAATTTTGGTGGGTCTCTGAAGCGGATTGCGTGACACTGTGGTTTTCGTTGCACTAGTTTAGTCCAGAGTTGGACTTTCTCACCGAAGACCTCAACGTGTTCAGGATATTAGTGCATCTCCGCTGAGTGAGAGGTGGTAGCTCACCCAGGGCAGAGTTGGACTGTATCAACGGAAAACCTCAGCGTGATTAGGATACGCAAACATCCCCGCCGGGTGAGAGGTGGTTGCCTATCAAGACCGCCCTGGTCCAGTGTCTCCGACTTCAGCATTTTATAATCGTGGCCGCTACCCTTCCTAGTTGTGACCAGGATGGAGCTTTTGAATCCTCGCCACTAGTGACTTCCACCGCTGGGTTGAGCCGGTTTAGGCGTATTATCCTAGCACGGGGGTGTTTAGGACGCGACCGACATCTAGAGCAGAGGTACTCTGACATGCATAGCCTTCAAGTTTCACCTCTGGTGTGAGCCGGTTTAGGCATATTTCACCAGCATGGATGTATAACAGGCGTTACCGACCTCTAGAGCGGATGTGGTGTGACATGTCTAGCCATAAAGTTCCACCCCTGGTGTATGCCGGTTTAGGCATATTTCACTAGTGCAGGTGTATTTCGGACGTGGTCGGACTCTAGAGCAGAGGTGCCGTGGTATTGTAGCTCTCGCAGCGATACTAATGGACATACCGATTACACTTCACTTTATCGTTTCCTTCACCTTTTCACATCGGCGCCACACAGCAACCCTTACTTCTTTTCCCCAATTTCTTCCGTAACCGGGAGGAGCTTCACTCCACGCGCGGCATTCGAAGATTCTCACCAGCAGTGTCTTAACCTTTGGGTTAAGCCGATTCAGGCATTTCACTCGATATGAGTGGACTTAGGACGTGGCCGACCTCAAGACCAGAGGTGCCATGATTTTACTGTTTGCTTCGCTTTATCCTTTCTACCACCTTTTCCGCAGTGATGCCGCGCGGCAGCCCCATTTGCACCTTTCTTCATTGGCTCCACACACGGCTACTGAAGAATCTCGAAAGCAGCGCGTGCGACTTCCATCTGCTGCTCATTTGCTTGATCGACTGCCAACCGTTGCAGGCTGTCAGCACAAGCGAGCGAGCGAGCTAGACCCCTAACCCCCTAAAAAAACTCATGAATTGCAAAATAAAGTAAGTGATCAAATGTTACAAAACTTTCAGATATTATTCATAAATTATTGATCTACATATCTGTGCCGGCAGTTCTTTCTTACAGAATTGCATTACTATTTAATACGATTCAGTTTGATATATAACATCGAATTAATTTACCAAGTTTAACCTGGCTCAGTAAAGGGAAGAAGTTAGCTTGGGAAAGACTTTAAAACTCTGGCGCCTGGGGAACTCTCTAGATTATGACCTCCAGAGATCTGTGAGTTGTTGATTTATAACCGCTTCACGAGGCTAACATTCACTTCCGCGGCTTGCCAACGTCCGGTGGATTCGGTATTCTCTCAAATGTTAATGCAGCCATGTAATGTCTAGCCCATGCCCGCACTTGACGTCTGTCTTCCTCGCTTGTCCCGCCCTGCCTGTCTTCTTATCTTATATCCTTCCCGTGCCGCTAAACGTCACATAGTGCTCGCAAACTACTTCGCCAATTTTTCCTGTCTTCAGCGAGTCTTTCAAATTCATCGACGGATTTTATATCTATTAATTTGGCCTCTCTTAACAATGTCCTCCTGAGAGTTTCAAGTTGTCTGCCTCTTTTTTTTGTTTGGCCTCTTATGTTCCACTTGATAGTTTGTTTTTGGATTCTCTGATCATTTCTTCTCATCAAATGAGCAACATATATCAATGACATATGTCCGCGACAGCCCTGCCTGTCACGCTCAGCTATTTTGTATGACACAGCATGAGTTAAGAAAGTCTTGTTCACTGAGAAGATACATACATATATACATGCATACATACATAGATACATATATACATACATACATTTATACATACATGTATACATACATGTATACATACATGTATACATATATATACATGCAAATATATATATATTCATTCATTCATTCATTCATTCATTCATTCCTTTGCATGTCCCTTGCGGAACTTTGCCTCCCAAACAGCACTCCTGTAGGCCTCTCGGTTGTGAGCAAGATGGCCTGCTGCTGCTGCATCCATTTCCAGATCATCAACGATGTCTTGCAGCCATCTTCGTTTCGGTCTTCCTCTTTTTCTTTTTCCCATTATGTATCCTTCCAATACGGTATTCTCTAAATTATCATGACGTTTAATGTGGCCAAAATATTTAACAATATATATTAACAATATATATTAACAAAATAAGACAAGACATTAGCTTCTTTTTTTAAACAGTACGGGATAGGAGCTGACGATGATAATAACTGGTGATGATGATTACGAATGTCATGAATTCCTCCGTCACTGAAACATGAGTATGAAGATAGGAATAATAAACTGTTGAAAATTTAGAATTAGATATGGTTTCAGATATGTTTTGGTGTCACATTAAAAAAATTCTTCTAAGGAAGCGATTCATTAAAATAAGACTTGACGTTGTCTTCCATAGATCACTAACCCATATTCTAGCTTGCACATCTATGATCCTCTGGTTAAAATAAGACGCAAAGTAGATTGTGCATATTACTAACTAAAACCAAATCCAAAATTTACCAAGACTAGTTTATCTCTGTATATAACGTCAACGTTGTTCGTTAATACGATATATATAAATACATACACATCTTTATTTATATACGTGTCATTAACATCTGTAGGGCTAGGAACAGCTTTCTCGATAATAAAAAATAAATGAAGAAAAGCTGTCACAGAAAAGAGAAAAATAATATATAGAATAATAGGATTACCCATGTAATATAGTGTATTAGCTTATGTTCGGACTCTTAGGGCTTCTGTATACAGTCCTAGGCCTTCTTACAGCAGTCTGAATTACGCCGTTCTTCCGTGCACATCCGACTGTCATAAGGAAAAACGGCTAAACCAGGCTGCCACATGTCACTGAGGCCGTTGCGTTGCCAGCCACGCAATGCTAAACTATACGTATCTAAGTTATAAAACAATACTGTACTAATCTATATATAGGTGGCCTAGTTTACTGAGCGGCTAAGCTCTCGGTGTAGCATTCTGGTACAAGTAACTGGTTCAAACCCTAGCAATGTAATTTTTGTTGTGATACAGCAAAGAGTCCCCGGGCCCCACCTAGGTAAATGGGGCCAGGCGTGATACTGAATACTTCACGTTGTGATGTACTGTTATCCCCAACATGCCTGAATGAAATGGGAATTTTACCTTTACTAATATATATTTGAATGTTGGTGTTTATGTACGTTTTTTGTAAGCTAGTGAAGTGTTATTAAATATGATTTTAAAAAATTTGTTGTGATTCAGATTCTGTAATTAATTTCCTTTAAGTTATGCAAATGTCAATTTTCTTAGCACACTAAACTATTTTTTCCTCTGAGTTATTTCTCTCTCTCAGCTCTCTCGTTTTCTCAGCTCTTTCTTTACCTCACTTCTTTTTCTTTTTTAGTTCTTTCTCTCTCTCTCTCTCTCAGTTTTTTCTCTCTCTCTCAGTTCTCTCTCTTTATTTCTCTCAGTTCTCTCTCTTTCTCTCTTTCCTTCAGTTCTTTCTCTCTCTCAATTCTCTCTCTCAGTTCTCTCTCTCATTTCTCTCTCTCATTTCTCTCTCTCGCTCTTCTTCACGCACTCTCTCTCTCTCTCAGTCCTCTCTCTTGGGTCTCTTTCTTATTTCTCTCTCTCATTTCTCTCTCTCGCTCTTCTTCACTCTCTCTCTCTCTCTCTCTCTCGCACTCTTTCTGCCAGTTCAAATCCGCCTCATTTATTTTTATTTCTTTTTCAGATCCTTCAACATCATATGACCATTGTGTTAACTTCTCGGTAATTATTGGCCCCTCTACATCGAATGAAAACTATTCTTTCAGTTGTGTTAACGGTTTTCCTGCGCATTCTGTTCCAAGAAAAAATTTACATTTTATAAATAAGCAGAAGACTAGTGAATGTTGGGTTTAATATACATACTTTGCTTGATGTGTTGGAATATTAGAGAGTTAGCATCTAGTCACTCCTACTACTAACATTCTTTACTTGTAACAGAAGTTGCATAGTTATTATTTTACAGGTGACTGAGCTGTGAGCCTCCTGCAATGACAGAAACAAGCTATGGAAGTGACGCAGACATTTCATGTATACATGCCCTTGGGCATAACACATGTACACAATGTACATTATATATCAATATTGATAGCGCCAGTTGCTTTTCAATGTCCAGCGTACGTTGTTCAAATATGAACAATCTGCATGGGCAACATACAATCCTGCGATGCTGTTAGGAATGTCAAGGGAAAAACAGCCGACATTTCCTGCCTTGTGAGTAATCCCAAAGTTAAAAATGCTATTCTGAGGCCTTCAGTTGAAAAAAAGCAACATCAGTCGATACTAGAGCAATTACAAAACAGTTATAAGTGAGGAAACTTACTTGAAAGAAGAAATAAAAGTAAAAATATTTATACTGGGTATGTTAGTAAGAAACTGTTCTTAACAATAAGTACTGGAAGATCTCTGACATATTATTTTCCACTTCATCGATAAAATGATAATACAAAATCTATGACACGCAGCATTTTCATGGCGTAGCGAGGTGTGAAGTGTTAGTGCCTTCACATTTGTAGACTACTACAACATTTGAGGTAAGAATGCTATCACCTATCCTCGCTTTCTCAATTTTTCTAGGGACCCCCTCCCCAATCATACCCATTTTTTTGTGACTGGGTTGACCTTGATACCAGTCGGTCGGAAAAATTTCCGCGAATGAGAATTAAAACAGAGACCTTCTGATCGGAAGCCGAGAGTAATAAGCACTACACCACGGCCGCGAACGTCGTAAAACTGGGTTTATCAATTGTCTCATTTTTAAGTTCAGATGTTTGATAATCTGATGAATGCTACAGTTTTATGACTCCCAATTCTTTTTTTACACAACTTTACGTAATAATGATTCTCCGAATTTAAAATCCATCGGTACTTAAAAACACACATGTCCATACAACTGAAATAATAAATTGATAACTCTCTTGATGTTGTGATTGTATTCAGCCCAAAGATTGCGAAGTATGACAGCAAGTAGATGCCTTTATCTGAGTAATTTCCTATGTTTTTTAAACTGAAATAATAAAAATGAATTAGAAGGCATGACTGGTGACACCAGAAAGGAAGTTAGCATTCGAATTGCAAAAGCAGCATCGATCTTCAAGAATCTTGATAACATATCGCATTCAAACGTTATAAGTATAAAACCAAGTTAAGACTATTCAATTCAAATGTAATATCCACCTTCATTTATGCATGCGAAAGCTGGAAAACAATTTAAAAAAACAGACAGGAAATTGAACTCTTTTGAAAACAAATGCCTAAGGAAAATACTCAGCATCAAGTGGCACGAATTCAAGAACAATGTAGAGATAAGACAGATGAGCAAACAACAACCAATCTCATGGATGATCAAGAAAAGAAGATGGACATATGTTGGTCACGTGATGAGAAGAAACAGTCAGAGAATCCCAAAACAAACTATCAAGTGGAACACAACAGGCCAAAGAAAAAGAAGCAGACCGCGTGAAAATCTGAAGAAGACATTGTTAAGAGACGTCAAATTAATAGGCATAAAATCCCTTGATGAGGTTGAAAGGCTCGCCGAAGACAGGATAAATTGGCGAACTACCGTGCGAGACCTATATGATGATTAACGGCACGGGAAGGATATAAAATATAAGAAGATAGGAAAGCATGATAACTTATGTTATTTGACCAAAGAATTAGGATCTACATGCAAAATATGAAGAAAAAAAAACGTTACAGTCTGAACAATTGAAGGTTTAGAATGAAATAAAATAAAACAGAACTTAGATTGTGAGGGAAAAAAAGGAGGGGGGGGGGAGGGGGTTGAAAAATGGAAAATTTCTAACGTAAGCTCAAAACTTAATATCAAAGCTTAAAAATAAATAAATCCTTCGAAAGCTTCACGAGAACAATTCAGTCACGCGGTTTTCAAGTAGAGAAATAAACACATTGGATAAAAACACCAGCATCGTTAAGCTCACAATTATTTACTTAATCCCCACCGAGACACGTAACTGCACATGTTATTGTGCCCTTCATAAATACAAGGCCATAGTTTTGATGACAACATATCATCTGTAATATGTGATCTGGTGTGTTAGTTTTCAGGCTGTATGTGAAAATGCAAGCAACAGGAAGAAGGTTTTTCATATTTGCTGGGTCTTCAGTCATCGCTGTGATGATGTTGTTCTATGGATACTATCAACTAAATAAGTAAATGAAACATATCTATTTACATGTGATTCCGTATTGTATATATTACAGCTAAAACTACGCAGATTTTTACTAGTGTTTCTGTGTGCTTAATAAGAGTAATTAGTGCTAGCTCTTCTTACACATATCAATACTTGTACTTTCAGATTAAGATATCAGTTCACAAATACAATTGTTCAAAGATCGTAATTGATTTGAAAGAAGTAATAATAGAAATTTACATTTACTTTGTAGTTCAGTGAAAAGTTGTCACTGTTAGAAGAAATCAGGTATGGAATGTCAATTTCTGAAATTTCAGTTTAATGTGTTTGGAGGAATGTTTTATGAAGCAAACTTGCATAAATAATTTCATATAGTTGGAGTTCACTTAAGAGCTCACTTGAAGGCTTCACGGTTGTAAGCAGGATGCTCTGTTTCTAATGTAATTATTCGCAAACCATCAACATTATCTTGTTGCCATCTTCGCCTTTGTCTTCATGTCTTTCATTTTCCCATAGTGTACCCTTCCAAGTGTATTCTCCAACTTCTCATGACTTTTAATATGTCAGAAATACTTAAGTTTTCTTTCTTTAATCTTTACTAACCAACCTTCTTCAATATTAATTCTTGTAGTATGGATATAATAATAGAGAAATGCAGAGAATTTAATGTGAATGTATATTTATCTTTTACAAACTATTCAAAGGCATTTTATTCTGTACAAGACTAGAAACTTTGGAAAAAATGGAAAAAATGCTATTTCCAATACATTTGATACAATTAATATCATTGTTGTATCTAGACTAAAAGGTAGCAGTAAGAATAAATGGTGAAACAACCTCTTGGTTTGACATACAACAATGGAAACGTCAGGGGTGCACACTGTCGCATTACGTATTTAGCTTGTAAACTGAAAATATAATGAGGAATGTTAGAGAAGATGTCGACAAAGAATATTACGATGCCATAACAATATCAGGTTATGAAATATCAGAGATTAGATATGCTGATGACACATTATTACTGTATACCACACACAAAATGAGGGAAAAAACTAATTATGTCAGTCTGTAAGAATAGTGAAGAGCTAAACCGCTATCTTAATGGGAATAAAACTAAACTGATGATTGATTTGATTGACATTAATTTAGTGCCAAAATTGGCTCATAGAGCGGAAATCATATCTTTCCATGTCTGACGACTCGCCGCCGCCCGCTGTAGGTCTTGGATAGACTTGAATCCCAAAGTTGTACTCTCTCTAGTGATGGTTCTACGTAGAGTCTCCCTTGGCCTGCCTTGCTTTCTTTTGACCTTCTATGAACATGTGAGGACCTGGCGAGAGAATCTGGATTCGTCCATTCTGAGAAGGTGGCCGAGAAAGGCCCTACGATGTCTTTTGATATATCTTGATACGTAGGCTTGATTCGATTCCTAAAATATAAATTGTGACAGAATAGAAATAGAAATTGATGATAGCTAACAAAATAAATAATACAGCTGAAATATGCATCAATAAGGGAAAAAAGTGAAATAAGTGGAGAGTTTTGAATATCTTGGATCCCTACTAACTGATAATGGAGATACAATGAGGGAAATTTAAAGGAGGATATCTATCGCTCTTCAAAAAGTAAAACAAATAAAAAAGCTGTGGAAAGGAACAGACAGAACTACAAAAATAAGACTTTTTATTGGCATCCATCTTTCCCATCACAACATATGCCTGTGAGACCTAGACACTTAATAAAACAGCTGAGAAACACATGAATGCCTTTAAATGTAAATACTACAGAAGAGTTCTTCAAATATCGGGGACACAAAAGAGAACAAATATATAAATGCACTTCTTTTGAAATCCCTCATTGTATGTCCACCTTTTGATCTCCTCATTGTGTATAAGTTGCTATTAGTGATACAAGATATGGAAAACTCTACACCTCTTCCATTTTCTACTCATCCATGTAATTTCAGTTTCTATAGTTTTTTGTGTTACTTGTCATCATTTTATCTGTGGAGAGGAGCAGACAGAACCACAAAAATAAGATTTTTAAGGGCATGCATCTTTCCCATCGCAACATATGGCTGTGAGACCTGGACACTTAACAAAACAGCTGAGAAACACATACATGCCTTTGAATGTAAATGCTACAGAAGAGTTCTCCAAATATCATGGACACAAAAAAGAACAAATATATCTATACTACAAGAGCTTAATATTGAAGAAGGCTGGTTAGTGAAGAGGATTAAAGAGAGAAAACTGAAATATTTTGGACACATTAAACGTCATGATAATCTAGAGAAACCGTATTGGAAGGATACATAATGGGAAAAAGTAAAACAAATAAAGAAGCTGTGGAAAGGAACAGACAGAACTACAAAAATAAGACTTTTTATTGGCATCCATCTTTCCCATCACAACATATGCCTGTGAGACCTAGACACTTAATAAAACAGCTGAGAAACACATAAATGCCTTTAAATGTAAATACTACAGAAGAGTTCTTCAAATATCGGGGACACAAAAGAGAACAAATATATAAATGCACTTCTTTTGAAATCCCTCATTGTATGTCCACCTTTTGATCTCCTCATTGTGTATAAGTTGCTATTAGTGATACAAGATATGGAAAACTCTACACCTCTTCCATTTTCTACTCATCCATGTAATTTCAGTTTCTATAGTTTTTTGTGTTACTTGTCATCATTTTATCTGTGGAGAGGAGCAGACAGAACCACAAAAATAAGATTTTTAAGGGCATGCATCTTTCCCATCGCAACATATGGCTGTGAGACCTGGACACTTAACAAAACAGCTGAGAAACACATACATGCCTTTGAATGTAAATGCTACAGAAGAGTTCTCCAAATATCATGGACACAAAAAAGAACAAATATATCTATACTACAAGAGCTTAATATTGAAGAAGGCTGGTTAGTGAAGAGGATTAAAGAGAGAAAACTGAAATATTTTGGACACATTAAACGTCATGATAATCTAGAGAAACCGTATTGGAAGGATACATAATGGGAAAAAGAAAAAGAGGAAGACAAAGACGAAGATGGCTGCAAGACATCGTTGACGATCTGGAAATGGATGCAACAGCAGCAGGCCATATTGCTCACAACCGAGAGGCCTACCGGAGTGCTGTTTGGGAGGCAAAATTCCGCAAGGGACATGCAAATGAATGAATGAATGTCATCATTTTAGTTTTCTTTGCATTAACATAAATATTTGTCAATTCATTGTTCTTACTGACTGACATAAGTAGTTTCTCAGTTCTTTTTTGTGCTGTGGACATTAATGCTACTGTTACTTTGGCTCTATTTATACAAGTATCTCTACCATGACTGTTATCTACTACAGTAAAAACAGAAATAAGTTACAGTAGGGTATGTAATACATTACATTCTGACTGATGAAGAGAACACACACAAAAAAGAGTTAGAGAATGGCTCAACATTGTTTGCACTAATGAGTCTTGCAAACTAGATCACGAACTTAGATTTCCCTACAAACAGTCGTAGTAACAGTATAAAGGGGAATAAATCTGACATTTATTTTAGGGCGTTATCGCCCCTGTTTGGTGTCGTTAAAATAGCAACAGTTTAAATTTCCTGGTAAATTCTGGATGTTTCGAGATTTTTCAGTCACGAGATCGGAAAATTGCTTACAAGTGTGGATATTTTTTGAGTACTGCTTGTTCAGTCAGAGTATGTTTGGATCTGGTAAACACGTACTGGTGCTTTTAAATACTTGTATGAGTAGAATTTGTTATGCGCTATTCAAGAAGAGAGGAGAGGAAGTTGAGATCTGGCAGGATGATAATGGACTTCTCCTGATCAACCAGCCAATGGATCCCCCAACATTTTACTCAAGGGCTTGGCGTACAACCTCAATACCAGTTCTGGCATTCCATTCTCCAGATCGGAAGTGGAACATTACACGTGAATTTGGAAAACAACTTGGAGGTAGCGACCATCGACCAGTCTTCCTAACAATAGAAAATGAACTCCTTAACACCAGTAGCCCTCTCCCCAGATGGAACAATAAAAAAGCAAACTGGACAATGTACAGACATCGTACAGGTATCCTGGTGGGACAACTGTCAATAGAAGGTAAGGATATTAACAGCATAGTGAAGGAATTCAATGCTTGTATCCATCAGGCCGCTCGTGAAACCATTCCCAGAGGAGCTAGCAGGGACTATAAACCATACTGGTCTAGTGAGCTGGGAAAACTCCATGATGATGTGGAAGCAGCTCGAAAGCAAGCAGAAAATAGACCATGCCAAGAACACCACAATAATTACCAACATTCTAAGGCCAAATTTCAGAGGGCCAAGCTGCATGCCAGACGGGAAAGTTGGAGAGAGAAAACCGAGTCCCTAAACTTTGAAAAGGATGGAAGGAAACTGTGGAAATTAATCAAACAGTTAAATGATGAGAGTACTGGAAGAAGTACAAATATTACACTAATAGAGGATGGGAAATCTCTTACAGGTAAGCAGGTAGCAGATCACTTTGCTCGCATGTTTGCACAGGACTGCAATATTGATATCCATCCAGAGAAAGAGCGTGCAGTGCGCACTGACCCACAGAAAGAAGAGAAACAAGTCAGAAAAGTGGAGGTCATGGATGCACCAATCACACGCAGTGAGTTAGACCTAGCAGTCAGTAAACTGAAACCAAGGAAATCACCAGGACCATATGGAGTGTTCAATGAAATGATCAAGAACCTGGGAATGGCAGCAATGGGAAAGTTGTTGGATATTTTCATTATATGGTGGAGCACAAGTAAGTTACCTCAAATCTGGAAGGAAGCAAGCATGGTACCACTGCTAAAGCCAGGGAAAAACAGTGATACTGCCTCCAGCTACAGGCCAATCAGTCTCACTAGCTGCCTATGCAAAACGATGGAACGCGTCATTGACCTGAGGCTAAAATGTTACCTAGAAAGTGAAAACCTTCTCGTTCCACAACAAGCAGGATGTAGGCAGTACTACAGTACAGAAGATCAAGTGACCTATCTCTCTCAAGAGACTGGGGATGCATTCCAAGAGAAAAACATTGTACTAGCAGCGTGGATAGACCTAAAGAAAGCCTTTGATAAACTATGGTAAAAAGGTCTGCTGTGGAAACTAAGAAACTGCAATGTGAATTTAAGACTGTACAACTGGATATTTACACAATAGAAGAGCTAGAGTAGTAATGGATGGACACAAAAGCCAGAAAGTACTTCTGCGACACGGTGTACCACAAGAAGGAGTCCTTTCTCCTACACTATTCCTGGTATTCATTAATGACCTGGTCAAGGAACTTCCCTATGGAATCAAAGCAGCACTGTATTCAGATGATCTGGTCATGTGGTGTACAGATGAATATGCGAAAGTTGCTACACAGAGACTCCAAAGAGCAGCAGACATCATGACATCATGGACAAACAAATGGTGTGTAAGTATCAACACAGAGAAATCAAGTACCACTCTGTTCACTCTCTCATCTAAACAGAAAGCAGGTAGGATCTTTGTAAATGAAATATCCTTAAGGATGGACAACCAACCCACTTACTTATGAGTGACTCTTGACTCAAAACTGACGTGGAAGTAACACATCAACAGTGCAGAAGCAAAAGCCAGAAGAAAACTAGCCATATTAAGAAAATTAAGTGGAACCACATGGGGAGCTAGTGAAAGAATCCTCAAGAATGTATATCAGCAAAGTATTCTACCACATTTAGAATATGGCTCAACATCTTGATGCACAGCATCAAACACTACGCTGCATAATCTAGACAAGGTTCAAAATCAATCACTACGGATTATCACAGGTGCCATGAGGTCCACAACAGTAGTAAAAATGAAGAAAATAATTGGTGTTCAACCGCTAAAGGAACGTAGAGACACAAAGGTCATGACCATGGGAGAGAAATTCCTTAGCTCTGTAAGCATTCCCTGAAGGAGAGATTCAATAACTTGGCATTAAGACGGCTTAAAAGAAGCAGCTTCATTCATCCGGCCAAGCGTATGCGTAAGCTGATACCTGACCTAATAAGCACAATGTAAGACTGTCAGTCAGAGCCTAACTTGCCAGTATTGATCACCTGAGTAGTCTCTACTTTCACGAGCTCCACGGCCAAGCCTGTATTATGTAAACACTAAATTAAGAGGAACTGAAACGTAAACAATTAGTTAACAATCTACGGGACATAACTTTGGTTTTACCCAACTTTTAGATTCCAAAATGACTTACCTTACTTTCTATGTTCACAAATCCTATATACTGGGCGGGAGTGGATGTCAAGTCGCTGTGCTGCCAAGAAAATCTGATACAGAATAGAATTCTGCAGAATATGTCTCGTCAAGAAGTTGTTGGAAATGTTCGTCAGTTAGAATGGAACGAGTACATGAACAATGGGCGGCGTAGGTTGCCGGCATTTGTCATCTTATCGAAGTAATAACCATTTAACTTACATCTGGGACTATCCTCATAATAAACGTAGTCACCAAATTCATCCAGTGAACACCTTGTCCAGTTGTAACGCCGGACATGACTGGTTATTTGACTTGTGATGTGCTAACAATAGAGGTTATAAGAAAATCAAGTTCTGAAAATCAGTGCTTAACTTCTTGAGAGAAAGTTCATAAACAGAAACACGGAGACCAGAATAAAGCAACATCCTGCTTGATTCTCAGTATTTCAAATAAAACATACAAACAACTTTTTTGTTAAAGAAAAGTTTGTAACAAACAATGCAAAAAGTATAATATTCTGTTACCCACTGTAACACTTATGGAACAGATGATGTGAGGACAGTAGAAAATTAGAATGAAAGAACCATCTGAGAGCTCACACAAGACCGTCATTAGCATCGTGAGCCGTCTCTCAAGGAAAGATTGCTGTAACGACATGCAAGCTACTCCGTGGCATGCTTTCACAGCGCACATTGCTAACCTGAGTCTAGACCAGTGGTTATCAACCTATGGCCGCGACACAAAGCTGGCCTGTGACGCGATTATTGTGGGCTGCGGTGTAGCCTCAAAGCAGCAAACAGAAAAAGTAGATACAATAAAACATTATTCTGCATTTTTCACGCAATGCATAGCGGAAGCGAGCCGCAGGATTGTAGATCAGCTTATTAGTATGTCTGTAGTGCGGCTATTGGAGAAAGGATGGTCCAGACAGCGTTTCTTCCAGCATCACACAGAAATGTTACGTACCTAAAAAGATGCTTTTGAAGTGCGACACCGGCGTCTTTCTGACCGTGTTGCTGAAACGTGCAGTTTTACAATGTAATTGTAGAGAACAGTCAGCGTAGGTTCTATCAGAGATAACAAAAGTGAAATATCATTCTCAACAGTTGTGTTTTAGTTTAAAAATCGCATTTCGTTGGATTGATGGCCGCTATTCGGTCTTGGTGCTGTGTGTAGTTCGTTCGTATTGTATTACTCAATAGGTTCTAGTGGCCCACGTAGTGACCATGGAGACTTTTCGGATAGCCTTTTTTAGGCGCTAAAATGGATCAGTTTGTGAAACGTAAGCAATCGACTTCGCGCAAACTAATTGATAGTAGTGGCAGCGAAGTGACTGTGATCAAGACAACGTTAACGCTGATACGTGTAAGAAAATTAAATACGCTCGAGAATATGATGTGGAGTATATTAAATACGGTTTCGTTCCATAAACATATGACCAAAATCTGGCACAGTGTGTTATTTGTTTGCAAATCGTCTCTAGTGAGACAATGAAGCCGGCGAAATTCCGTCGTCATCTAACTACAAGACATTCAGATCTACAGAATAAAACTAAAGAATTTTCGAACGTAAAGCCAAGGAATATAGTGAACAGAAGACAGTGTTAAAAACAAGAGCCACTCTGAACTAAAAAGCTCTTAAAGCATCGTACCTGATTGGCAGAGAATCACAAAATCAAAGAAACTGCACACGACTGGAGAAGATCTTATCATGGCAGCCGCCGTTGAGACTTGTGACGTATTTTTCGGCTCAGAATACGCTACAAATCTGAAAAGCATTCCCTTCACGAACGATAAAGTCAGAAAAGAAGAATATCAGAAATGTCGGAGGACACTGTCGCGCATCTAACTGAACGATTACAATCTACTAAGTGTGCTATTCAGCTTGATGAGTCAACTGACATCGCCGGCTAGTCACATCTGCATGTTTATGTTCGTATATATTGGCAACAGGATTTCTTTTTTTTGCAAATCACTGCCAGTCAGAACGATGGCCGATGAAATATTTCGTGTTTTAAACGATTTTCCACAACTTTTGGACTGCAGTGGACGAATTGCATCGGTGTTTGCACTGACGGTGCTACCGCAATGACTGGCAATTTCACTGGTTTTGTAACTCTCATGAAGCAAGTATCAACCTAGATTATAGGTACCCATTGCATGATCAATCGTGAGACACTCGCTTCAAAGATGTTGAATGAAACTCTTTGATCCGAACTCGAAGTCTGTGCTGGGATTGTAAACTCCATAAAAACTAGAACAGTGATAGTTGATTTATTGGTCAACTTTGTATTGAGTCAGATGCAGAACACGAGCATCTCCTATTGCACTCGGATGTGCGTTGGCTGTCCGGTGGAAAAGTTCTTGCAAAGGTGTTTGTGCTTTGTTTAGAATTGTTGCAGTTTTTGACAGAACACAATCTCGACCTGGCAGGTAAGGTCGTTGATATTGAATGGCTTGCTATGCTTGCTGACATTTTTAGCCTTTTGAACATTTTGAACATATCACTGTAAGGTAAAGATACAAGTATGCTCAAGACATATGACAAAGTTGCAATCTTTAAGAAGAAACTACGACTTTGGCGGACGTGACTCGAGAAAAAATCACAAGACATGTTTCAATTGTTCTGTGAATTTATAGAGAGTAATGAAGTTAATGGCGAGATTCTGGAAGGGGCCACTGGTGTAATAAAAGGATATCTGACATCCCTTGCTGAATATTTTGACAAATACTTCACGCCCGAAGACATCAAAGCGTAAAAATGGATTCGTAAACCTTTTCAGTGTGCATTCTCTGAATTAACAGGTCGTACACAAGACGAATTTGCGGAACTGCCTAGCGATCACACATTACAAATCAAATCTGGTTATGATTTTCGTGATGAAGAAGACTAAGAGCAGAGAGGAATGGAGTCTCGTCTGCAGCAATGAGTCGTAATAACTCGGAAACCTGAATGAGTGACTCTCATTACTGCTTTATGTCTCCTGATAGGAGTGAAATATTTAACTCTCTAGTTCTTATGTTTTCTTTTGTTTCCTCTATTCCTTTTGAACTAATTTTGTACTTAAATTACATAAAACCATAGAACAATGAGTGTTAATGATATCGCACAATTTTCAATCCGTAATTGTTTCGTCTAAGTTTTAAAAATATCTTAGGCATACCAGTTTTATGATTCCGTAATTTTGTAAAAGTTTCCTTGCTTCTGTCGTTCATTAAAACACAAATAGGTAGCTAAATAACGCCAGGCGAACAAACGAAACTGATGAGAATTTAATATTACTAGCAGTCAGTATTGATATATATTGATATATACTTTTCCAACGAGGAAAAACCGGAAGAAGTGGAGGGTTTGAATATCTTGGATCACTGCTAACTAATAATGGCGATACAATGAGGGAAATTAAAAGGACAACATCTATCGCTCTTCAGAAAGTAAAACAACTAAAGAATCTGATCTGTGTAGATGAACAGACAGAACTACAAAAATAAGATTTTTAGGGGCATGCATCTTTCCCATCGCAACATATGCCTGTGAGACCTGCACACGTAACAAAACAGCTGAGAAACACATAAATGCCTTTGAATGTAAATGCTACAGAAGAGTTCTTCAAATATCATGGACACAAAAAAGAACAAATATATCCATATTACAATAACTTAATATTGAAGAAGGATGGCTAGTAAAGAGGATTAAAGAGAGAAAACTTTAATATTTTGGACACATTAAACTAAATGATAATCAAGAGAAGACTGTCTTGGAAGGGTACATAATGGGACAAAGAAAGAGAGAAAGACCAAAGGGAAGATGACTTCAAGGTATCGTTGATGATCTGCAAATGGATGCATCAACAGCAAGCCATATTGCTCACAACCGAGAGGCCTACAGGAGTGCTGTTAGGGAGGCAAAGTTCCGCAAGGGACATGCAAACGAATGAATGAGTGCTCGGCTCAGGGGTTTTAAAATCCTTTTTACTGCTTAAGGTTACATTTTTTATATATAAAACTATCTTTTTTCTATAGAAATTCGATGTTTTCTATATGTCTCTCTGTTGTCTATATAAACACTCCTTTTTCTATATAAACTCTCATTCTCTGTATAAATTCTCAATTCTGTATATAAACTATATTTTCTATATAAATTCTCTGTTTTCCATGTAAACTCCCTTTCCCTATATAACATAATGATACAAATTTATGAGCATCTGAAGAAATGGGCAGAAAAAAAGTGTTATAAAATAAAGAAATATAAGCAACCGAAGAAATACATAAATGTATTCTTCAATACAAGAAAAAAAGGTAATAAAATATACGAAGCGCAGCATAAACTTGTAAAATTAAAGCTTGACCGAACTTAAAAGTGCTTAAGATGAAAACAAGATATTATATAGAGTGTTTTCTTAAAAACAGTTCTAAACAAGTTTAGTGTAAGTCACTGAACACGTTATGACTGTAAGTATTCTTCATTTTTCAGTAACACGTTTTGGAGAGATCCCGTGGGACATTATTCTCTTGCGGAACCAAAAGCGGCAACAGAAGCTAATGACAGCTCTAACATTTCAGTCCATGTACATGATGAAGTCATCAACAACAGTCTTCCTCTTACTACTCAGGCGGGTGCTAAAGCTGAGGAAATTGATGACAGACTAAATAAAACGCTGTACATAACAGCTGCTAATTTAGCTATTGGAAGGTTGGGAAACCAACTATTTATCTACGCCTCTTTGTTTGGCATCGCCCGTGCACAAGGAAGAACATTAATTGTTTTACCAGGTTCTGGTCTGCAGAAAACTTTCAAGTTACAGCACGTTGATGTTAATAACACAATCAAAGAGTAAGTAGACATAGAAAACACACTTCTCGTGTTCACACTGTTCCCTCTACTCTGCGCGCCTGCGCGGCCGCGCACAGAAAAAATTCCACCGCGTACAAACCTTTTTTGGAGCCGAGCAATAAGAAAAATGAAAGTGCTACTTTTATTTTCCAATTTCCAGATGTTACTCCGAGCTATAATTGCGATGAAGAAAAATACAAAGATGGTACATATTTTTCCTTTACTTTTTCTTTTTGTTGAGAAATGACTTTCGGATCGAATGTTTCAGCTGGTCTTTTATAGCGTAGTGTCGGTAGTACTGTAGCAGAATCACTGAATAAGTAAACAAAGAAACCATCACTGCAATTAACTAAATACCAGTAACTGAAAGTTACAGCAGGTTTATCCTGTTATTAAATATACAAGCTTTTACGGTGAGTGTATGTGTTTATACACGTTACTACGCACATTTGCACACACATACAATACTTTTTTTTTCACATGAGCTGGACATTTTGCACACAAACCGCAAACTCTTAGAGGTAACACTTCTCGTGGAGAATAATCATCTTCGAGAAAGTACAAAGTACAGATGAAAGCAGTTCTTGTATATGGTATATTTGAATACCATTTTCCATGTGTCCTTTAATTAATCTTTTGTTCTATTTTTTTCCCACATTCGTTTCAGTTTTGTTTCTTCCTTTTCCCATACACTTTATTTGCTTATATAATTTCACTCTTTCCTTCCCTTTTCTTTTCTCTCTCTTCCTCTTTCCACTTTTTCTATTTTATCTAGTGCCATATTTTCCTACCGCTGTATGGTTTTGCCGTTTAAAAATGTATTCTTCAGTTGCATGATAGGTACTTGCTGGTACTGTTTTATTTTATTCATTGTTACATATCTTATTAAATGTCTATATGCTTTATCTTCGTCACTTGTTCGAATTGTTAGTGTATTTACACCTTCCACAGTTGATTACTGGGACATTTAAGATCTTTACATTACAGAAGAAGAATTTATAAATGTAAGGCAGTGTTATAAGAAAATAGTGCCCTGTTAGGGTTATGTGGTCTCGGAGTTAGACGTTCGCCTGGTATATTCTAAGTCGCTTGGTTCCAATTCTAGCACAAGTAAGGCAAAGGTAAAATCCCCGTTTACATGCTATTAAGGCATATTTTGGGATCACAGTGTTATGCCTAAGACCATTGGGGTGTGAAGTAGTATTAATTCTCTTGAATGTATAAAATAGGAAAAAAGTAGGAGCAGCTTTATTACTTAACGATTACAAAGTTGTGACGTTTCGTCGTGATCTTTAATCATACAAAAACATACATGACGAAGAAATAGGGAGAGGAGATAAAGTATAGATTCACATGAATAATATTAAAAAATAAATAAATAAATAAACAAAAATTTTTTTAAAAGAGTACTTAGCTGAAAACTGCACGGTGTGGCTTGTCCGGCGGTGTGTGTCAGGAATGGATCTAGTGGGACGTGGAGACTGTTTAAATATTATTAATTCTCTTGGTCTTTCTATAGTGGGGCCGACCATCCGTACGCATTGTTTTGATGGACAAAATAAGAGACTTTAGACCGATGACCAGGCAAGGTTCTAGAATACTTTTCTACCGAGGTTGCCGCAGACGCTTGGCGTGTCTATGTTGACTGCGACACCCGTTCTCAAGTGTTAGAACTGGCAGATATGAGAATACCTAGACTACAGTGAAGCCATTTTCGAAAGAAGGAACAGTGTTACAGTAACAAAATTTCTTGTTAGCATTTGTTAATTTTCTTTTCATAAAGACTTCATTCATTACAATGTGTATTTTTGTTCTCTGCTTGTGGATAATGAAAACGCACAGCAAAAGAAAAACAATGATAAATCTTGTACTTGCTACTAAATGTCACTGCTTCCAAAGTATTGATTGTATCATTTCTCTCATACTGACCATTAAGTGTATCATTTCTGTAATGAATACAAACAGCATTAACTGAACGACTGACGGAAGAAATGTTTTTGGTTTGTCGATAAACATTACCTTGCTTTATTACATTTTGCAAATATTGCGCTTTTTTCAAATTATTCATGTTTATAGTTTTCAGAACAAATCTTATTCTTCTCATGAATTTTTGCTGTAACATTGCATGAATATATCGATCAACGCTGTTATTTTTACCGCATTTGCATGCTTCGAGTCTCCATGTCACATCTTAGCAATATTTCAAATCGTTTATTGTTACCATAGTGAAATTGAAATTATTAATAACCATACGATGGTCTCTAACTGCACCAGCAAAGAGCCTTACAGAATGGGAACCAGTGAACAGTCGTATACTAAGAGCATGATTCCTAATAAGATACGGAAGAATAACAATCAAACAATGATATGCACCCACGCACGATGCAGATGATGAAACAAAAGATAATTTCCATCACCAACTACAACAACTCATTAACAAAGTCCCTAAACACGACATCTTATTTGTCATGGAAGACTTCAACGCCAGGGTAGGAAAAGATAACAGCGACGTCAAGAAAGTAATGGGGAGAGAAGGGGTTGATACGGTAAATCAGAATTGAGAAAGACTAATTGAATTATGTCTAACAGACGGCACGGTCATTGGAGGAACATGATTTTCACACAAAGAGATACATAAAACAACATGGATATCTCCAAATGATATAACCAGAAATCAGATAGATCATTTTTGTATTAGAATGCGATTCAGAACATCTCTCAAAGATGTAAGAGCACACAGGAGTGCAGACGGCAATAATGATCACAATCTGTGTATAGAGAAAATAAGACTAAAACTGAAAAGTCAACACAATAAAGTAATACTCAGAAAGATAAACATTCATAGTCTACAAGATGAAAATATTAAGAGTGAATTTAATCTGGAACTTACCAAACAGTTCGCTTCATTTAGTGAAGTTGAGGAGACAGATATAGATGAAATATGACTTTCTGACAGCACAGCCATAATTACAGCAATTAAAACAAGTGCTGGACTACAAACAACAAGTAGAAAAGCATGGATATATGATAAAACATGGAACTCCATACATGAAAGACAAGCAGCCAAATTATCCATGTTGAATTTAAAGGCAGATCTTGCAAGAGATATGGCAAAAGCAACATAGAATGAACTAGATAGACAGATAGTCCCATAGCAAATGCGGTAGGGGATGAAGCGTTAGAGGCCTCATTATGCTGGGCTATCAGCGTATGAGGTAGGGTGGCATTTCCCTTTCCTCGCTGCCTTTCCTTCCAAGATTTTCTCTGGTACCCATTTTACGAGGCTGGGTCGACCTCGGGGTCGTAATGGTCTAAAAAAAAATATCGCGCTCATCTGAAGAGAACCCTCCAAGATGAAATAATGATAAAAGCTATTAACACTGACAACATGAACCAACTACAGAGAATGTTTAATAATGTTTGGAAAGAAGAAAAAGTCCCTACAAAATGGAAAAAAGAATCATTATTAAAATTCCATTCACAGGAGATGAGTAACCTTACTATTAGGTGTGTCAAAAATATTTTGCAAAGTTAGTCTGAATAGAATTCAAGATGTAGTGGATGCTGCAATGAGAGAAAAACAAGTAGAATTTCGAAAAGAGAGAAGCGGTCTCGACCAAATCTTTACTCTAAGAATAATACTTGAAGAACATATTTAAAAGTAAAGACCACTAATGTTGGAATTAATAGACTTTAAAAAGACATTTGATAGCACATACAGAGAATGACTATGGAGAATTTTAAGAATATATTGAATATCATCTAAGATTGTCAACATTATTAGAGATCTCTACACAGAAGAAGGTTGAGTGAATGGTTCCAGATTGAAACAAGCGTGAAACAATGATGTATGTAATCTCCCTTGATTTTTGGAACTGCCATAGATTTCATAATGAAAAAATGTTGCACAGGTAAAAAAGGCATTGATTGCATATATGAGACCCAAATAGAAGATCTTGGTTTTGCTGATGACATAACTTGTATCAGTGGCACTGTGAAATCAGTGTAAGTGGAATGAATTCAGGAACAATGCAGGGATAAGACAGATGACTGAACAACAACAAATCTCATGGGTTATTAGAAAAAGAAGATAGGCATATGTCGGTGACGTGATGAGAAGAAACACTCAGAGGATCCACAAACGAGCTATCAAGTGGAACACAATAGACCGAAGACAAAGAGGTCACTCACGTGAAACTCTAAAGATGATATTGTTAAGAGAGGTCAGTTTATTGGTGATAACATCCCTTGATGAGAATGAAAAACTCACTGAAGACAGGAAATCTTGGAGAACTATCATGCCGCCCTATGTTACTTTTAGCGGCACGGGAAGGATGTAAGATGTAAGTAGTATTTTCCTACCTAAGCTCACGCGCATCTAATATTTTACAAATGTAAGCATGAGTTTATGTTTTTACATTGGGCGGAAAGTTTCGAAAAGTTCAGATATGACTCGTTTTAATTCGATAACTCTCTTTTATAATGGTTTAGAACCGGGCAGGTAAGACCTCTGAAATATATACGTACGAACTAGTAGTGTGCATAATTTCGTTTCTGCTTTTGGCAGTGACGACTAGTTCGTCGTATTTTGGTTATGTTCACTGTAGAAATTCTTAACTACATAACACACACACACACTATCTCTCTCTCTCTCTCTCTCTCTCTCTCTCTCTCTCACTGAACCTTAAGTGCCCAGGGCACATGGGGCTTCCGCATTGGTTTTTCAGAAATACCTGTCCTTTGCCTTTTTTACTGCTCTTGCCCAGGTGAGCCCTCTATTGCTCAACATCCTTTCTGTCGTTCTTTTCCATGTCTCTTTTTGTCTACCCTTACTTCTGTTCCCCTGTGGTGTCCATCTTAGTGCTATTTTTTGGTAGTGAGTTGTCATTCATTCGGAGCACATGTCCCAACCATCGCCAGCGCTTTCCTCAATTATTGCTGTCAGTGGCTTCATCTGTATATCTGCCAACAAGATGTTATTTCTAATGGTGTTTGGCATAACACAAATATACATATGGCCATACATCTTTTATCTTTATTTTTTCTCATCTTTAATTCAGTTTTGTTTTTAATCTGAAAACTTTGTTCTAAGAGTTATCTTAATGGGACCTTCATCTTCTTATCGCGATCAAAATCTCCGATCTTTTCATCATAAACATTCAGTTCCTTTCAATAGCCTCTGAAGAATGTTTCTCTCTTGAATGCTCTTAAATAAATCGTCTATTTTATTGTTATTCTAACCATCAGCATTTTTCTTATCTTCTTTACTAATGTGCTAACTGTAGTCGCAGGCTACATTTGTAAAATTAACAGTAGTCCCCATTTATCTTTTTTACTAATGTATTAACAGTAGTCCCAATTTATCTTTTTACTGAAGTATTAACTGTAGTCCCCATTTATCTTTTTACTAATGTATTAACTGTAGCCGCCACTCATCTTTTTATTATTGTATTGACAGAAGTCGCCATTCATCTCTTTACTGGAGTATTAACTGAACAGTTACTAATGACTACGCCTACAAACACCTTTTTGGAGGTGCGAGTTAGAGCAATTCGTTAGTATGCTGTTCTATCATGGCTAGACGTCTGTTCGTACTACCGGAGTCCGTGGTTCGAATTCCATGTAATTCTCTTGTGATTTTTCTTTCTCTCACATCTCACTAAAGTGCTTTGTCTACAGTTTTTTCGAGGTCTAATCCTACAAGACTGTTTTCTCTTAATTTATATAATGTAAGGAAGTGTTATGACAAAATACTGTCCTGTTAGGCTTATGTGCTCTCGGAGTTAGACGATCGCCTCGGATTTTGGAACTCGCTTGGTTCCAGTTCTACCAGAAGTAAGGCAAAGTTAAAGTCCCCATTTTCATGCCATTAAGGGATATTCCAGGATACAATGATAGGCCCATATTTCCAAGACCATAGAGATATGGAGTAATATAAATTCTTGTAATCTTTAGGAAATGGGACCTAGCATCCGTCTGTGCAAGTTAAACTGACAGAGTCCATTAGCTATTGAACTTTTGCACCGTAATCCAGTCACATCATCACTATGCTACGATCACTTCACGACTATGATGTGTAAGGTCTCAACCTTGAGGTTCAGTAATATTATCATTCTTGGAGACTTCAACACAAACCTATCACAATCAAATCCAACTTGGAGGAATATTATATTATCATACAATGTTTCCCAAATTGTCACCAAAACTACTAGAGTAACTTCTTATCATCCACATTATTAGATCATATATATGTAGCCACCCAGAAAATATCATCTAATTAATATCCCTCATGTTTCGTTGAGTGATCATTACCCAGTCTGCTGTACATGAACGAGAAAGGGGTATACACATCCAAAACCAATCATACTAGTATGAAATTTCGATGCTTCAAAAGATTAATCTAGAATTATTGCTTAATGATCTGCAAGCATCTTCACTTACACACGTGTACCAACTAACTGACCCTAATGATGCAATATTGGCTAAAGATTTTCAGAGATATATTAGACAAACATGTCCCCATAAAAGAGATGAAAGTAAAACACCAGATGAAGTCACCTTAAATAACATTCGAAATATTGCATGCCATGAGAGAACGCGACCGGGCGCACAAAATCAAAGACTTTAGAATCTACCGTTCACTCAGAAACACAGTTCAGTATTTAATAAGGCAGGAAAAAAAGATTACTTTAGAAATTTAGTAGAGAATAAATCAGACTGTAAATCAATTTGGATAGCCATAAATACTCTATCAAATAAAAGGAAAGAATTTGACTTTCAAACAAGTAATCATGCGTACACTAGCGCACAAATCGGCACTCATTTCATAGAGTAATTAGTGTATAAGTACACAACTATACACGAAACACTGCAGCGAAGCTGTGATAACAAAATGTATAAAATGTATAAACGCGGAAACGTCAGAACTTTGTAGTCGTTAAGTAATAAAATTGTTCCTACTTTTTCCTAGTTTATTCATTTCAGAGAAGAAATCAATATTTTAAAATCTTCAATACCAGCTCCAATATGCGACTTACATGATCTACAATCATCATCCCCTGATAGCAGATGTACTAGACTTTATTAGTTACACATTCCATTCTTAACAGTCAGTGAAGTTTACAGTTATTTTTTGTTCTTAAAAAACAACAATGCAGCTGAACTTGACAATATTAGCATTAAGATCTTACGTTATGCTGCACCGGTCATTTCACATACACAAACATACATTTACAACTAGTGCATTGCAAAATGTTTTTCATCGAGGCTTTCAAAAACCGCTAAAGTGTATACTCTAATCTGGCTCATCCAACAATCTTACCAACTATAGACCAATATCGATACTACTGTCATTTTCAAAACAACTCGAAAATCAAATACACACAATAACTCTACGACACATACACGAGAACAATTTACTTATAGACAGTCAGTCAGGCTTTAGACCCAATCATTCTTGCCACATAGCTCTCAACAAAATGAGAGATAACTGGTTAGTAAACATAAATGACAACAGACTATGTGACACCATCTTTGTCGACTTTAAAAAGGCATTTGACATGAATGATCATAATATTCTTGTAAAAAATACACGCTAAAGTAATGCAATTAATTGCATTATTTCTTTCAGATAGACAACAGGTAGTATTCTTCAACAATTATTTATCAAATTCTGCCATTGTGTAGCCCTTTGCTATCTATATCAGTGATCTTCCACTTCATCTTAACCAGTCTTCTTGTGGCCTTTTTTGCCGATGATTGATATCACATATACAAACACATTTAGACTACTGCTCAACAATCTGGGATGATTGTTCAGTATTAAATACAAAGAGTCTTTATTCCATTCAACAGCGAGCAGTAAAATGTATTAATGGCAAAGATCAAGCACAACCAACTGATCAGCACAAACGTATTAGAATACTGCCTTTTAAGAACAGGTTCCTCTTTAACAAAGCCAAGTTGGTACATCAACTTCTTTTCACAGCATGCTCCACCTTATCTGTGGAACATGTTTAGATTTAACCAAAGTATAGCCAATGCTTAAACAACATATGTCTTTCAAAACCTAGACTTGAGCTTTACAGCAAAAGCTTTACTTATTCTGCTACTCATCTTTGGAATATCCTTCCACCCTATTCATTCATTCATTATTGTGCATGTCCCTTTCAGAACTTTGCCTCCATAACAGCACTCCTGTAGGCCTCTCAGCTGTTGGCAAGACGGCGTGCTGCTGATTCATCCATTTGCATTTCATCAACGATTTCTTGCAGCCAACTTCGCCTTGAACTTCCTTTCTTTCTTTTTCCCGTTGTGTACCCTTCCAAGACGGTTTTCTCGAGATTATCGTGACGTTTAATGTGTCCAAATTATTTACGTTTTCTCTGTTTATTCCTCTATACTAGCCAGCCGTCTTCAATATTAAGCTCTTGTAGTATGGATAAATCGTCTTTTTGTAGTTCTGTCTATTCCTCTCTAGAGCTTCTTTAGTTGTTATACTTTCTGAAGAGCAATAGATGCCATCATTTTAATTTCCCTCATTGTATCGCCATTATTAGTTAGCAGTGATCCAAGATATTCAAAACTCTCCACTTCTTCCAGTTTTTCCTCATTGATACATATATCAGCTGCCTTGTTTGTTTTGTCAGTTGTCATCAATTTAGGTTCTTCGCATTACGATAAAGGATTTGCTCTTCACTATTCTTACTTACTGACATAATTAGTTTACCAATTCTTTTTGTGTGATGGACAGTAATACTGTGTCATCAGCATATCTAATCTCTGGTATTTCATAACCTCCAATTGTTATGGCATTGTAACATTCTTTGTCTACATCTTCTCTAACATTCCTCATTATATTTTCAGTATACAAGTTAAATATGTAAGGCGACAATATGCCCACCTGACGGACTCCTTGTTTTATGTCAAACCAAGTTGTTGTTTGACCATTTATTCTCACTGCTGCTTGTTGGTCTAGATACAGCATTGATGTTAATTATATCTAATATTTTGGAAATCCCATTTTCTTTTTCAATATTTCCCAAAGTTTCTGATGTTGTACACAATCAAATACCTTTGAGTAGTCTATTAAGACTAAATGTAGATTCACATTAAACTCTCTGCATTTCTCTATTATTAATCTTATATTGAATATTTGATCTCTTGATCCTCTTCCTTGCCTGAAGCCAGCATGGACCATATTGTCTTCCTCTTCTATTTTCTTCCGATGTTTACCCATTATGATTTTTAACATATATATATATATATGTATATATATATATATATCATTCCCTATATAAACAAATATAAACTACATTCCGTCCAACAACTATAGACTTTTCCGTTATATATTTGATATCGATTATATGCCTCAGTGATTCAAAAAAGTTATTCTAGACTGCTCTTATAGCCGTCGAACTCGTTCAGTTGCTTATTATGAATAATACCAAATTTATGTTTGGTAGATAGTCAGTTATATATGTATTTAGTTACTTTCTGTAGTCATTTATATATGTATGTAGTTACTTTCTGTAGTCATTTACATATGTATGTAGTTACTTTCTGTACTGAGTGCATAGGTAAGAGTGAAATGTGAATGTTATACTTTAATTTTATTTGATGTCTCTCAGCTTTCCAATGTTAGTTATGTTGGTTATATGCGCAGGATATCTATAGAATGTCTGGAACAGAGTGAAAGTTGAATGATAAAGTGCAGAATGTCAGACGGGCCTGCGAGGCCAATTCTTAACCCTTTGGAAATGAAGATCAATCAATCTCTCTCCCTCGCTCTCTCTCTCTCTCTCTCTCTCTCTCTCGCGCTCTCTCTCTCTCTCTCTCTCTCTCGCTCTCTCTCTCTCTAATCTCTGACCTCATACTTCCGCCAGTCGTTCACATTCACTCGACACGCCCCTCCCCCCATATTATCAAGGAAAAAAATGGAATCATCTTACCGCTCTACATATGTAAATAACATTCGTCGTCACACGGGCAAACAAACAACAACAAATTAATTACATGATCTAACAATAGCTTGGTAATCTCGTGCCACGCTTTTAACATGTACCTTTCTTTAAAATGACACATATCTATAGGTTAAATATATACATATAATCACAAGCATCATACTTTAATATTATGACATTGATATGGTTGGTATCATAAATTTATATATCCAGTACATCAAAAGGAAAAATAAAATATATTTTTAAGTGGACTAATTCTTTCACTCTTAAATATGACGTACCATTCTTCCTTGGACTGATTCTTACACTCTTAAATGTGGTGTTAAATTCTTCAGCTAATTCTTTCACTCCTAAATGTGATGTATCATTCTTCCTTGAACAATTTCTTTCACTCTTAAATGTGACGCATCATTTTTGTCAAATACATAAAGCTTTGCTCACTCCAAAAGCGAGCAGTAAAGCTTATTAGTGACAAAGATCAAGCACAAACATTTAACCAGCACAAAGGTATCAAAATACTGCCTTTTAAGAACAGGTTCCTCTTCAACAAAGCCAAGTTAGTACATCAAATTATTTTACGGCATGCCCCGCCTTATCTATGGAACCTGTTTAAATTTAGCCCAAACTGCAGCCAACGCTTGAACAACATATGCCTTCCAAAACCTAGACTTCATCTTTACAAGAAAAGCTTTAGTTATTCTGCTGCTCATCTCTGGAATACCCTCGCATCCTGTATAAAAAATAAAATTATTCTCCTTCCTACAACTACAATCTTTCCAAATATCTATTTGAAATCGATTACATGCCTCCATAAGTTATAAAACTTAAAATATATCTTAAATTGCTCTTACAGACACCGAATACAATTAATTGTTTTCTGAATAGTCTCGAAAATGTTGTTTAGTAGATAGTCATTTATATATGTATGTAGTTACATCTGTACTAAGTGAATGTTTAAGAGCGAAACGTAAATGTTATATTTTATTGTATGTCTCTCAGCTTCAATGTTAATTAAGTTTGTTACATGAATAGCATATTTGTAGAATTCTAGAATAGAGTAAAAGATGTATAATAAAGGGCAGACGGGCTTGCGTGCCTAATTCTTAAACCTTTTGAAATAAAGATCAATCAATCAATCTTTGGACTGATTCTTTCACTCTTAAATGTGACGTATAATTCTTTCTTGGATTAATTCTCTCACTCTTAAATGTGACATATCATTCTTCCTTGAACTAATTCTTTCTCTCCTAAATGTGACGTATCATTCTTCCTTGAACAAATTCTTTCACTCTTAAATGTGACGCATCATTCTTCCTTGGACTAATTCTTTCACTCATAAGTGAGACGGGTCATTCTTCCATGGACTAATTCTCGGTATCATTATCATCCTCCAAGCCATTCTGAATGGGCTTTTTGTGTTTTGTTTCCGTCCAAATTTTGTTTTCTCTCATACTTCGTCGTGAAGACTCCTGACATCCTGTTTCATCTCACTCATTTTACTGAATACGTCTGGTGGATCACTAAGCTCCACACATCTCTCACTCAACGTTTCATCTTTCGAATGTTTCAGTGTCCCCCTTTAGAGACTGGTTCAGTCTCCTCTGTGTGAGTTAGTTCTGCTACGAATTGTCCGTTGTAATTCTCGCTCATACTATAATCACTCACGTTGCCTTCTGCCAGTGTGGCTGCTTTTCTGCTGACATGGTTTGATGCTTTTGATATCGTCTACTGCTGATCTGAACGTCTGATATCTTAAGCATGCACTCTTTGATCTTGTTCCTGTAATTTGATTTTTTTTTTATTGTAAAAGCTACAGGACTCAGTACTTCGATGATAAAATGATCTGATTTCCACTTCTTGTCATGTTTTAATAACATATTGTGATTCTTATAGTAAACTGGGTCTCCAATTCTTAATTCTTCTGCTGTGTTGTTTCGTGCTGAGATGAACTGTCTCTTTTCTTTATCTCTTTCAATATGTTTTGTAACTTTTGTGAGCGCCTTATGTTGTCACTGTGACACGTTTTCATTTGTGTCGCTTTTTCCCATGAATTTCTTTCGGGGTTGTAAGATTCTGTTAATAGATAGTATGGATGTCTCCAATATAACAGACAAAATGGAGAGTACCCAGTACGTTTGATTGTTATCTTCATGATATATCTGCCATTCTCTTGTTCCTTCTGTATATCGAGGAGGATGTGGAACGATAATGATTGGGGTTTCTGATCATACAAAGATGACTATAATGTGTATGTGTCAGAGGGTGACTGCAATATGTCATCATAATGGAAATTCGAAGAATCGATCGCACTTACTGTTAACATGTTTCTACACGCTGTAGATTCATGGTCCGGTGATTTCTTTCTCACATTTTTCGGCGCATAATTGTGTTCTGACAGAAAATCTCATATATTTAATTCTCCAGGTAATATATAGTCAAATCTGAAATCAATCTGAAATTCAACATCCGGATCGTATGCAAGAATTTGGTGTGACCAGCTCTGCACAATTCAATTCTTGTGGTCAGATTTTAACATGTTCTCTACACCTTTCTGTCGGTGCGAATTATGTACACATAATTATGTGGTGTTTGAGGAGCATACGCGATCGCAAAAACCCTTTCTCATGTATGTGTCAGTTTCTTTGTGACTTGCTGAAAGAATATTATAGGAAATAAACAGGTCGCAGCTTTGGCCGTGCTATCTCTTCTAATTGTAAACTGTCATCAGCGGGTTGTGCCAGCACTGCATCCACTGTCATGTCACCTGCATTTTTGTAGAAAAACATTCGTTTTATTACATCAGGAAAAGCAAGCATCCTAAGGCCACACTACTCCTTTTTAAGCTTTTGAAATACTCTCTGTCATAACCCAGTCCATTGCAACCTCTTATTTATTGGTGTCAACTCAATAAACGGTTCGATAATGTCACAAAACTGTGCTACAAACCTCCGATAGTAAGAGGCCATGCCTATATAAAACTGCTCACTTGTTTTATGTTCTTTGATTTCTTGTGAGCTGTTTTTCGCCATTTTTCTTTCTTCTTTTTGCAATCGATGATGTGATCTTGTTTGGTTATTTACATCATTCAATGAATATATTTAAAAGAAGGTATTCAGTTTTCGCGTATAATGACGTTTTCTGACTGTTTGAGGATAGATTATGTCAGGTCTATAGAACCTTGGCCCACGGCACCAATTGTGGGGCGGTTCTCAACAGACCACACACTTGTAGTTGTCACATAAAAACTAGATTTAACGTATCGGTGCCAGATCAATTTAATCACTCATCAGTTACCGAACACACTATCACTTATTATTTCAACTGTCACCTTATTTAATGTATATGACGTAGACCTATGATTTTAAGCCTACATACTCACTAATAGCAGTACCTTTCTGTTGCTTTTCATCTCTTTACTAACGTATTAACTATAGTTGTTATTCATCTCTTTACTAAAGTATTAACTGTAGTTGTTATTCATCTCTTTACTAAAGTATTAACTGTAGTCGCTATCCATCTCTTTACTAAAGTATTATTTGTAGTCTCTATTCATCTCTTTACTAATCATTAACTGTAGCTACAAGCCATCTCTTCACTGATGTCATTAAGAACTGGCCATAACTTTGTGATTCATTAATTCATTACCGTGTCCCTTGCAGAACCTTGCCTCACAAACAGCCCTCATGAAGATCTCTCTGTTGTAAGCAAGATGCATTGGTGCTTATGCAAGTTATCAATAATGTCTTGATGCCATCATCCCTTTGGTCTTCCTCTCTTCTCTTTTCCCTATTATTGATGTTTTCTTCAATTTGTTTCATAATCCTGTAAGTGTGAGACTGAAATATAACTTGTCTAACTAGAGCCTGTGCTATCATTTGAACAACTGAGCAGGACACACTACTTTGATATAATAGAGAATACATGTAAGAAATGAGTTAGTCTTGCGAACGTTTGTAATGTAGCTAGTACAATTTCTGGACATAACATACAAACACTAAGAATAGAAAGCACACCTAGTGTATCAAATGTTCTAGTGTAAATTTTGTTTTCTATTAAATGTTTGCAATACACGTATATTGTTTCGTAATTTTATTTTCAGCTGGAAAGTTATCAGTGAAGCAAATGCATTGTCTTTTGATGAAAAACTGATGAATTTACCCTTCAAGGATTTCAAAATTACTGGCTATTTACAATCCCACAAATATTTTCGAGCGTTTTCGGACGAACTACGGCAAGAATTCATTTTCCATGATTCTATAGCCAACATCGCTGATAAAATTCTTCATGATGTATATGCTGAAAACAGAGGTTCAATGGTTGTTGGAGTTCACGTACGTCGTGGGGATTTTCTTCAAAAACAATATCAACAAGCTGGTTACATTGTTCCAGAAAAGTCTTACTTTACAAAAGCATTTCAGTGGATGAAATCGAAGTTTCCTGGCAGAAATATTACTTTCCTTGTTGCAAGTCCCATGGTGCAGTAAAAGCCTGAAAGCGGATGACGTCATTCTAATGCCGGAAGCATCCCAAGAAGTCCATATTGCTACCTTGGCCAGCTGCGATCACGTGATAATATCAAGCGGTAGTTTTGGTTGGTGGAGCGGTTGGCTGGCGGGTGGATATGTCATTTACTTTGCGGGCTTTTTGCCTAAGAACACTTCCTTGGGAGATAAGTTCGTAGCTGAAGATTATTACCCACCACTTTGGATTGGACTTGAAAACTAACATCAGGAAGAGATGATGCCATCTCGTTACCTCCCTTGTCTATATGTAAGCATAGAATTCTGACATATGCTGTAGATTGAATGTTTGGGACACCTGAAAGAAACTGCACAATATTTGTATTTAAAACTGGTGAAATATTATTTATTCATTACACAGTTTATGTTAAAATGCGATCAGTTTGTACACAACATTCAAACTTAATAAATTTAAGATTTAAAAACAAAGATTTCAAAACTTTCAGTCTTTTATCATGATTATAGGTGTTAAAATAATTTCATTCTACTCCGCATTCAAATTCACCAAACATTTTGCTCATAGATCAATGATATATTCGTTAAAATTCTTTTATGTGGATTTTCAGCAGTGGATAGAATTACTGTGGTAGCAGTTGGAATGAACAGTTTAGTTTTTTAATATGTTTTGCGTCTGCTTTAACACACTCGTTGAATATATTTTTTTAAAAATTGAAGATGGTTTTATTATTTATTTTACTAAAAGATTTTTAGACTATCAGTACTGTCATCTGTATGTACAAAATATAAGATTGTCCTCATTATATAAACATATCAGAATGCATGGAAACCTCTGCAACGTTTTATATTAACCAATATTTTCTTCACTCTAATACGGTCTCTGAGCCAGACAAGCAGCACTTGTTATGGACCACAACAAAGCCAATATTGCTTCTTATACGTTCTCCCACAGAGGGGTTTTGTGGAATCACAGTTTCCAACTATCGGCTCGACACATCCGATAAAGTAATTTCAGGACTTGATTTGCCTTCATTTTCTGTCAGACACTGGGTTTAAGTATTTCAGTCAGTCATTTGCGTGTCCCTTTACGGAACTAGTCACCAAAACAGCTCTCTTGTATGGCTCTCTGTTGTAAGCAAGATACCCTGCTACTGATGCATCCATTAGCAGATCGTCAACGATGTCTTGCAGACATCTTCGCCTTGGTCTTCCTCTCTTTCTTTTTCCCATTATGTATCCTTCCAGGACTCTCTTCTCTAAATTCACATGACCTTTAATATGTCCAAAATATTTAAGTTTTCTCTGTTTAATCCTCTCTACTGGCCAAACTTGTTGAATATTACGTTCTTGTAGTACACTTGTTTCCTGTTTAAGGAAATACAAAATTAAATATATAAATATAAAAATAGGTTTTAAGCCCATTCTGTAGTCATTATAAGGACTCCAATCAGAGAGGCAAGCCCCGATTTTCTTGTAACAGCCATTAAACAACATCATTCTGATGACAGAAGCCTCCTGACGTCTGAGAATTGCTACATGCAGAAACATTGGACCTTTGAATTATAGAACTTGAAATTTAGCTGTACTTAAACATTCCCTTTCTCAACAGTCATGTTCTCTCGCTACTATGTTCTCCTCTATTCTTTCTTGATCTGTACAAGAAAAGCCTTGCATAATCTGCAGTACAGCTCTGGAACACCCTCCTCTACCATTTAAAATCCATTGGTAATACTTCATCCTTTAACTCAAACCTGTTTAATTATTTACTTGCTTGTAATTATATGCCTCCATAAAATAACCAGCACTCTCTCAACACGTGACTCGCCAATTATCAAATATTAAAATGACATAGTTAGAAAACCAACTTGTTGGATATTGTTAGAAATTATTTTAATGTCTGTTTAAAACCATATGTTAGAAGATCTGTATTTACAATGTATTTTTGTTTATGTATATGTCTGCGTATGTATGTGTGCGTGAGTGCTATTTTATTAGGTTAATTACTTCTTCTCCTTTACTTTGAATGTAGTAGTTAAATCGTATACTCTTTTGATACGTTTTTTTCCTAATTTAATTTGTATATTTGTAATAAATCAAGTGTGTGGGAAGAATGAAAGATGGAGTGATGAAGGGCACGTAAGGATTGTAAGACGGGCCTGCGTGCCTCATTCTTTACCCTTGAAAAATAAAGATTATTCATTCATTCGTTCATTCATTACCTCACCTATTGTTGATATTCCTGACTCTTAACTGCAATACATTGAAAACCTTCTACCCCAACCACATCCACCTATTCCACCCATCCTTGTATCGAGTGGTATCACGTCTGGCAAGTCTGCCTGACAAATCATTCTTAACAATTCATCATTCGCGTTCTCCGACGTTCTTGGAATTCATATGTAAGTGGCCTCTATTTTTTCTGTTCTTATTTGTTCCGTATCATTCACGTGGATTTATGTATTCTCCTCTTTTCCAATTTCCCTGTCCTGTCTGTTTTTTTGTATGATTAAGGTGTAAACCTAAACCTTGCAACGGTGTCCTCATTAGGTAGTACATCTGTTCCTATTTTTTAAAAATAATAGTTTAGCACTTTGTCAGGGGATTAATTAGTGTATAAGTATATAAACTAAGTATATAACTATACACAATGCCACTGCAGTTAAGCTGTGATAACAAAATGTATAAACGAGGAAAATTGTAGGAAGAGTTTTATTACTTAACAAGCACATAGGTTTGACGTTTCTGTGTGAATCGTAATCATAGAAAAACACACAGGACGAAGAAATAGCTTCTTACAAGTCACACTTTCTTACAGGATTCAACATCTTACATACCACAACTTCTTACATACCACAGCTTGTTACACGTAAAGCAGAATATCCACTATTATACTGTCGCCTGAACTGTTAATACTGTCACATTGATGTAATGTATAATGTCGTGCTCTATAATTATGTTCAGCTGTATTAGCTGCAGCATGTTATATTGTGGATATGTTATGTTCACACATTGGGTATTACTTCTGCTTTTCTTAAGATATATGATTTCCGCTTATGTTACAAGTTAATACTACCTTTACTTCACTTACAGTCGGGACTTTATTCTTTCAACTACAGCCGAACTCAGTCTCTTTCTACGTCTGTTTAATTACTCACTTCACAGAATTACCTTACAAAGAACGATCATTCTCTCAGTGGCAAATAGCAGCACAGTTCATTCATTCATTTGCGTGTCCTTTGTAGAAATTTGCCTCCCTAAAAAACACTCCTATAGCCCTCTCCGTTGTAAACAAGATGCCCTGCTGTTGATGCATCCAGTTTGCAGATCATCAACGATGTCTTGCAGCCATCATCGCCTTGGTCTTCCTCTCTTTCTTTTTCCCATTATGTAACCTTCCTAGACGGTTTTTTCTAGATGATCATAACGTTTAATATTTAAATGTTCTTTGGTTAATTCTCTTTACTAGCCAGCTTTCTTCAATATTAAGTTCTTGCAGTATAGATATATTTGTTCTTTTTTGTGTCCATGGTATTTAAAGAACTCTTCTTTAGAATTTTCACTGAAAGGCATTTTATGTGTTTCTCAGCTGTTGTGTTAACTATCCATGTCTAACAGACAAACGTTACGATAGGAAAGATGCATTCCCTTAAAATCATATTTTTGTAGTTCTGGCTGGTCCTCTCCACAGCTTCTTTGGCAGCAGAGTAGCAGCAATATTAAGTTATGAAGACTTTATTGGTGCACTGGATGACGATGAATGATGTGACGAGTGGCATAAAACATTTAAAGAAGATATGGCAGGACGAAATTTCAGCTCTAGACAACATAGAAATTGTTCGAAGCGATTACTGACGTCCACAGAACTTCTACTACATTTTTAATCTATCACACTACACAACTACATATTTTCACAGATATTCTAGCCTACGAACTGCCCTTTCGCAAACTCAAACTTCAGCTATCACAGACCGTCTCATTTTTGTCTCACGACTCTTCTTTAACATTAGTTATACATTCCCCATTCACAGCACGAGATATTCAAACATATGACTTAAAAGGGGAATAATTCTAAGCACACGGCTATTGAATTCTATGGCACGTAACCCTTTTTTCTCAACGTTTCAATTTTGTGATGCTTTGTCTAACCTTCATTCTATAAATCTATATTCTATTACACAAGCTACAGCTTCTTACACTACCTTACAAGTCACAGCTTCTTTCAAGTCACAGCTTCTTTCAAGTCACAGCTTCTTACACGTCACAACTAAGTACGCCATTCCTTTTATTTTATTCTAATTTTATTTTTCAATCCAACTTCTTTTATAGCATACACGTGAATTTATATTTTATCTTCTCTCTCTCTTTCTTCGTTTTGTGTATTTTTGTATGATTAAGGTTCACATCGAAACATCACAACTGTGTGCTTGTTAAGTAATAAAACTGTTCCTACCTTTTTACTAGTTGTATACTGTCCAAAAAATTTTTAAAAAAGAAACGCATAGTTTATCTCTCTCTCTCTCTCTCTTTCTCTGAACCTTAAGTGCCCAGGGCACATGGGGCTTCCGTAAGGGTTTTCCACAAATGCCTGTCCTTCGCCTTTTTTTCTGCTCTTGCCCAGGTGAGCCCTCTATTGCTCAAAATCCTTTCTGTTGCTCTTCTCCATGTCTCTTTTGGTCTACCCTTACTTCTGTTCCCCTGTGGTGTCCATCTTAGTGCTATTTTTGGTAGTGAGTTGTCAGTCATTCGGAGCACATGTCCCAATCATCGCCAGCGTCTTTCCTCAATAATAACATATGCATTACTCATAGATTTTGAGAAAGCCTTTGACAGATAGTTTATATAAGCTTCAATTTTTATATGTTTTGACAATTTTTTTCCCGGGTATCTCAAACCAAACCAAAAATTCTCACCAAGATATCAGGTCCATGATTTCGTGTGAATTTTGCTATTCTCGTGTATAGTCAGAACGAAGTAGCTGTTCTTGCTAATCACACATTATTTTTACCATAACTCACATTGTGTTATGGAAAAGTCGGAATTTGTGTAGTGAGCACAGCTCATTTCCCACGCAAATAAAACCCTATACAAGTATGGGTTACACAAACAAATTCAGTTAATTTTAAGCGGACAATTATGACGCGTCTATTACATAATTTACGAAACATTGCTGTTGGTCGCCTACAAGCAGGCGAAAGTCAAAGTTAGGTTGCCGGGCATTTAAACGTGCAGCAGAGTAGCATCAGTCGACTTAGGCAATGTTTACAAGCCACTGGCTCAGCTGAAGATCGGCACCGCATTGGACGACCCAGGGTGACAATATCAGCTAATGATCACTTTATTCTGGTTCATCGCCTCAGAAACATGTTTACAACAGCTTCCTCAAGGCCCAGTCATTGCTTGCAGGATATCGTGTGTCTGATCAAACTGTCCGGAATAGACTGCATGAAGCTGGACTGGTGGCACGACAATCTCACCGAGGTCCTGTCTTAAGGAGACGCCATCGCCAAAACTGACTTGTTTGGGCCAACCACCATCGGCCCTGAACAACTGACAATCAATGGAGACATGTCTGGTTTAGTGATGAATCTTCCTTTTTGTAACACCACCATGATATGCGGATAAGGGTCTACCGTAGGCCAAATGAACGTTTTGCCCAAAATTACTTTGATGAACCTCCGCCGAACGATGGTGGAGGTGTAATAATATGGGAAATGATCAATTTTAACCATTGGTGCAGACTGAAGGAGGCTTGAATGCGCAACGATACGTCAATGAAATTCTTCGACCCCATGAGCTTCTATGTTTGGCTGCACAAAGGTCTGTGTTTCAACAGGACAATACCAGACAACATTCTGCACGGTTCACCACACAGTTCTTAACTGCCAACAACATTCTCACCCTTCCCAGGCCATCTCTGTTTCCAGACATGAATCCGAGCGAGCACCTATGGGATGAGCTGCAAAGACATGTTTGTCGCCGAAACGTTTCTCTAGCCAATCTTTTTTATCTGTGGCAGGCACTCCAGGAAGAGTGGGCAGCCATCCCACAGGCGCACATCAGACATCTGGTCGCCAGGAGATACCAGTCGCTGATCAGTGCAAGCGGAGGCCACACACCATACTAACTTTAGAACCCCTGTCACTAAAACGTCTCATCACACAGATGCAAGAAACTGTCAAGTGAGTCAAAGCCTTAGGTATTATTGTGTGCATTTTGAAAATGCTATTCATTCAAATTATAAAGCTGTAGAATATCAAAATTGTGGCTAAAATTAGGTCATCAGTAGTTATGCGTTTTCGTTTCTCTTTTTTTTTTTTTTTTTGACAGTATACGTTCTATTAACGTTTTCTGAGACCAGATGCACTGTTTAAATGATATAATGTTGCCTTGGTCTGCTGAAGATCGCTAACCCTGATAAGAGCAGTCAGCAATTCTTACATACCACAACTTCTTACAAGTAAAGCAGCATATGTACTATTATATTAGATATATCAGGGCCATCACCTCATTCAATTTGAGTACAGCGTCTTCGTCTCCAAAGCCCATATTGATTAAAATGAAACAAGAAAAGTAAGTTCACTGTAAGAGCAATTTTAAAATAGAAATGGGCTCTGTTTTAACAACCGGCGCTCCATGTAATATTTCAGATCATCCCTTCGTCAGATGACAGCATAGGTAACAAATGTTATAAGAAAAGAATGAAAACAATTTGCGCTTTTAAAACAAATAAGCTGTATACTATTTTTTTTTAATTATTTATTTCCAGAAATCGTTTTCATGTCATTCAAGTTAAAATGTGTGTTTATAAAGCTGCAAGCGCTGTTACCAAGCTTGTGAGATCCAAAATAGTTTTACACATTTTAAACTGAAAAACCATCCTAATACTTATCTGATGAGGGAGATAAAACTGTTAGTTTAAAATAGTCCTGTACACCTTGAGTAATTTCCCCCTGTCTTGGTGGGAATAGTTCAGAATCACAGAGACGTTAATTACAAAGGAAATAAATACCTGTAAAACATCTCAGTACTTTTAAAGACACAATAAATACAAGTATTAAAATGTTTTATTTGTTCTGTTTAATCTTTCAGTGGTTTTTACAAATAACCAGTCAAAAGTTTTCAAAATACAGTATTAATTATTTCAAGCAATAACAATGTTCACATGTCGTAAATGTTCCCTGACAAAAAAGTGTGGCTTCACATTAGAATAAATAGTGTGATAACATACGGGATCTGAATCTAGACTGATTGGTAACTGTAAGCCGTCATCTGTGACACATGAATGACAAATGAAAGTCACTAGTCTGTGCAATGGGTGGCACACACATACACACGCGCCCGTGGAATTCTTGAAAACAGCAACTTGGGTAGTCTTTATTTCTGGTAAGAACTCCTATTTTACAATAAAATATGGTTCGGAGTGATGGTAATGATTTCTACACGTGATGGAGGCTTTTACAATAAATAAATCTTGAAAATGTAGTTTACAAGTGTATACTGGTTCCTGTAATTAAGACATTCCAGCAACATGTTTTCATATCTTTTCTGACGATTTCTTTGTTCTGAGACACTATGATGAAAAACGGGAGCATAAACAATAATTTGATATATCATTGCCTACATGAAATACAAGTAGCACAAGTTTATAAACATTAATCTGATATATCATTGAATATATGAAATACAAGTAGTAAAAGGTTATAAACAATAATCTGATATATCATTGAATATATGAAATACAAGTAGTAAAAGTTTATAAACAATAATCTGATATATTATTGAATATATGAAATACAAGTAGTAAAAGGTTATAAACAATAATCTGATATATCATTGAATATATGAAATACAAGTAGTAAAAGTTTATAAACAATAATCTATCATTGCCTGCATGAAATACAAGTAGTAAAAGTTTATAAACAATAATCTATCATTGCCTGCATGAAATACAAGTAGTAAAAGTTTATAAACAATAATCTATCATTGCCTGCATGAAATACAAGTAGTAACAGTATCTCTCCCACAGAATTTTAGAAACGTTTTTCGCTCCAAAAATTCAGACCACAATGTTATAGCAGACTTGATAGCGAGCACATCAGACTTTCGTGTGCCTGACGAAAGTCTTGGAAATACGGACCTAACATGGTATACCTACCTCGCTTTAATGGCTTGGGGAAAGCAGATTTCACCCATACCTTATACATTATTAGAATAATTGTTATCATAATTATAAATATTAATATTTGCTAACACTTATGCTTTTCATATACTTAAAGCCTTTTCTATTTTTCATAAATCGTTCACTTATGCTGTATTCAGTGTTAGAGATTGTTTTGATCAGGACAGATCTATAATAAGATCAGGCCCCGTCTATGGTCGCAACTGAGTTTGACCTTGATAATTCTGAGTAACGTTCTCTAATGTCTGGATTCTTTTCTCCTTCTCCAGAAAAAATCAGAGACGAATTTTGCCCCGCTGTTAGCGCGATAGGATCCGATTTAGGTTAACGCAAATGCCGGGAGAGGTTTGCTGGGCATGGGAGAATAAGATCAGTCAAACTATGAAATGCTAATCTTATATTCTGCTGCCGTTAACCTCCTCGCAGGTGTTTGTCAGAATCCTGTCACAGATTTTGTAGTCTCAGAGGACAACATTGAGGAAGGTAGACGTTGACTTCTGTGGAAATTTACGTGAGGTTTTTTTTTTAATAAGCAGCTTCTCTCATGAACGGATTTACCAATACTAGAGCTTCATGACAGACCATGTTACAGCAAACAATGTGTTACACAGTCCAGTCTCTTTTCTTATTGAATAGATTGCTGGGGCACTAGTTGAAGCCGTGTTTGCTAAGTGTTTCTGGATTAGTTATTCACTGTATCCAGCCATCCTTCACTTCCAGTCTCTTTCAAAACCTAAAGTTGGCAACACACTGATACAGAATTCATGCCAGTCCTGCGTTATCACTTGACACGAAGATTTATTGATGAATAACTGGATGAAAATGTAAATGGTGATGACGATATTCCGACCGCCGGCAGGTTTGTCCTGCCACAATGCAAGACCATTCATCCTTCCAGCAACAGTATAAACATCCATTATCTCGAGACAGGACATAAAATAAACCCATCCTCTCAGGTACACATCTGGAAGTAGACTAACTGCCCACTCACAATATCTCCCACAATTCTCTGTTACAGGTTTCTCAGCCCACGTGACTTTCTGCAAGTATCTCGACTGACCACGGAAAAGTTCAAAAAGTGATTCATAACAATTGCCCTTTGTGTAAAAATACCAGTTATCTCACCTATACTGCTACAGTTGTAAACCACGAATAAGTTAAAACAGAAACAGAGTAACAAATTTGTTTTCCAAACGTTGCCATGACACCTTACACAGCCACTCTTCATCTGGAAGAAGCTGAGACTCTTCTTCCAAGACTTCTCCTGGGCGTTTTGTAAACATCGAACATCAAATCATCTGTAAACATCTCCTTACTAACAGTTTTTGACAAAACCTGTGCAAATAAATGGAATGTATTATTGGCCCTTTCCGAAAGATGAGAACAACACAAAGTGACAAATTGTACTGCAATATAACATGTACGCTGCAATAAAAAAATAATGCAGTTATATTGCAGTATACTACTCAGCAAATACGACGAATTTGCATAATAAGCAATTGAGAATGATGGAAAATCGAAAGAAAAAGCAGAAAAAAATACTGGTGCTGATGGTGTAGAAATGAGCAGTGGAAACTAAACTTTGCTTTTTAAAGTCGACTTTCTCTGGAATAATTCGAGAAAAATGATGCTCTTTCGAGTTTCAATGTCACGCAAAGAACGCTGGATCGAATCCAGGAAGGGAAAATTAAAAATAAGTTAATCACTCGTAGACCAGTAGATTTCTTACTTAATAATCTGGTCGATGTTCGTGAATGCTGTCGTAAGTATCCACTATTTTTTTCCTAATTAGCAAGACTCATGTGTCGACGCTTTGTTACAAGAAAAGTTAAACACATGGAATCTGGTTACATAATAAGTATGACTATAGACTGAATCAGATGGATTAACGTTTCTTTAAAACTTTCTAAACATTTGGAAACAAATATCTGATGAAAATATTCTATATACAATTGAGCGAATTCAAGACCAACGCAGATATACTGATGAAGAGCACACATCCTGACTCATCAGCGATAAAAAAGTCAATGAATATATATCGGTCACGTGATGAGAAGAAACAAACAGAGAATCCCAAAACAAGCTGTCAAGTAGGACACAACAGGACAAAGGAAAAGAAGTCGACCATGTGAAGCTCTAAAGAGAACAATGTTGAGAGAAGCTAAATTAGTGGGCCTGAGATCACGTGACGAGGTTGAAAAACTCGTTGACAACAGAAACATGGCGAACTAGAAAGCGAATCCTATGTAACGTTTAACAGCATGGGACGATTGTTAGATGTAAAGATGTGGTCAGTCAGTCATTATTATGTCCCTTGCGGGACTTTGCCTCCCTAACAGCTCTCGTGTAGGTCTCACGGTTGTAAGCAAGATGCCCTGCTGCTGATGTGTCCATTAGCAGATCATCAACGATGTCTTGCAGCCGTATTCTCCTTGGTCTTCGTCCTTTAATATATAAAACTCTCTCTCTCTCTCTCTGAACCTTAAGTGCCCCGGGCACATAGGGCTTCCGCAAGGGTTTTTCACAAATGCCTGTCCTTCGCCTTTTTTTCTGCTCTTGCCCAGGTGAGCCCTCTATTGCTCAGCATCCTTTCTGTTGTTCTTCTCCATGTCTCTTTTGGTCTACCCTTACTTCTGTTACTCTGTGGTGTCCATCTTAGTGCTATTTTTGGTAATGAGTTGTCAGTCATTCAGAGCACATGTCCCAACCATCGCCAGCGTCTTTCCTCAATAATTGTTGTCAGTGGCTTTATCTGCATTTCTGCCAATAAGATGTTATTTCTTATGGTGTTTGGCCAGAATATTTTCCAATACATAAAACTATTCGAATATAAAATACACAAATTCCAGCTAAAGAAGTATGTCAAATAACTGTTAATTAAGAAAGAGAGTCAAAATATTAGACGTGAGTTACAAGCTAAATCTAGCCAATGGGCGCTGTGACCATCCGTAATGGCTGGCAAGCTGTGTCTCTGAACTGTTTTCTACATGCAAATTTACATGTCTTCATCCGTTTACATCATCGTTTTATTTATTTAATAATAGTTCTGCGTGTAATAGATTAATGCAATCTTCGTTCTATCATGCTTATATACATGCTCCTCATTTGTCTTCATTTTATTTCCTGTCTGATGAAGGCACAAGATAAAATATACAAGTGTTGTTAGGCTACCAGATAAACTCTGGTCCTATGAGTTGTTACGACTGATGTAGGAACTAAAATGTGGAACATGTGTACACTGAAGCATTCAGTCTCAACCGTTATCCATATATGGAGACATTTAAGCTGGTAATTAACCCGGAAAAATGCTGCTTCGATTAAATAATAAATCAGAATTTTATATATTTTCTTTTCTTTAAAGTGGCCAATTTTTAAGAAGATAACTTTATATCGATAATCCAGATGCCAAACATAACTGACGAAAACAAGATTTAATTAAACGAACAACAATGTTTATCTGACATAAAAGTGATTTTTTTCAGGTTCTAAATTGCATCAAAATATCGTATTAAACTGATTTTCACTTCAATGGACATTAGAAAAGTGTCTACAGATGGTTAAAATTTGTGAGCAATTGTATCTAGCTTTAGTAACTGTTCGCTGCACTAAGGTACTCGGGTACCCCATAGTTTTATTGGATATTGTAAAATATAAAAGTTTTTCGTTTCAAAATGTTTCGATTTAGAATAATCCTGTTCATTTTTTAAAATGAATCATGCCTAGTTTCATGCACACATATGTTACTTAACTTTAGATTTTGTTGCACTTGCAGGCATTGAAATGCGGTATGAAATTTATATTAACCCTAAAGGCTGGTATTTTTGAAACACTTTTGCCCGAAGTATTCTGTTGTGAAAAGCAGGGAGTAAAATACAGCTTTGTTTTTCTCAGTTTTTATACAATAAGGACACATGTGTGATAGTTCATACAATAAAATGAAGGTAAATGAATGGATAATTCAAATCTAAGTAAATGTGTGACATGTTTTAAACATTGTACAAAATAATTCTGTAAAAAACTGCGCTTGTTTTGACGAAAATAATTTTGATATACAGTAAGAAAATGCTTTAATTCACCTAGTTTTTCTCATAAACATAATCCAAAGAATGTAAAAGGCTTCCAAAATAAAACAAATCCAAATATGAATACCATTCCAAATTTCAGCTTTTTTATGATTTACAGTTTACATTCTACATTCAATATAATGCACCATGTTGTTTGTACAAAAGATGCATTTATATTTATTATAGTACAGTTTGAAACCACGGTGGCATATGATACATGGATATTTACTGAATACTCATCTATTATATGCATATAATGTTACTCCATTACAAATGTCTTCTATATATTATTCAAGATGGTTTGATTAGCTGTTGGCACAGTTAACATAAATCCTTGAAGTAAAGAATCTGTATTCTTCATTCATTGTGTTACATAACGTCACTATTTACTGAATTGATTTGTTTAAATGCTTCACAAGTGACACCAAGACATTACACCAATATACACCATGCAACACAAACAACATCCAATACAAAACATTAACACCACACTTCAGTACATGAATATGACCAGTTATAGTTGTAACATCTCAAGTCCAACAAAGTTTGTAAGAAAATAAAAAAATCAGGTAATCACAATTGTCAACTTTTTGCACGAATTAAACAAAAATCATAAAGGAAAAACCAAAGGATCCACTTTGAACCACGTCTTGAAAATATTATTTGAATGAATTCCCTTTAATTGAAAAAAAGGTCTTTAAAACTTACACACAAACAAAATAATGTTGAAATCAATATCGTCGATAGTTTCTTAGTTTAGGCACACTGAGCTGACCGAAGAACGATGCAGTTGCTCTTATGACCTTTACGAGTTAAAAAAATCTATTTTAAACTAAAGCCTTATACATAAACAGCTAATAGTTTAGTATACAACTTGAAATACTAACTTTTGAAACTAACCCATTTATCCATTCAAATCTTGATATAGATTTCTAAAGCTGGAGCTAATTGCTTAAAATTCTTTGAGAAAAGATGGAAGGAAGTCATGAAACAGGTACATCAGCACTACAACAGGTAATAGTAATACTGAGTTTGCTGATAACAGATAATAGACATACTGGGTTTGGGAATAACAGATAATAGACGTACTGAGTTTGGGGATAACAGATAATAGACATACTGAGTTTGGGGATAACAGATAATAGACATACTGAGTTTAGGGGATAACAATAATAGATATACTGAGTTTGGGGATAACAGATAATAGACATACTGAGTTTGGGGATAACAGATAATAGACATACTGAGTTTAGGGGATAACAGATAATAGATATACTGAGTTTGGGGGATAACAGATAATAGATATACTGAGTTTGGGGGATAACAGATAATAGATATGCTGAGTTTGGGGGATAACAGATAATAGATATACTGAGTTTGGGGGATAATAGATAATAGATATGCTGAGTTTGGGGGATAATAGATAATAGATATACTGAGTTTGGGGGATAATAGATAATAGATATGCTGAGTTTGGGGCATCTGTCACCTACTGCTGTCAGGACTACATATTAACAACAACACAAAGGCAGCTTCATAACAGCTATAGAACTGTCATATACCGTCATCCGCTCTGTCAATTCCTGAACTCGGTGGCTTGACCCATATTTACGTCTGACAGCATAGTTTATCTATAAAAAAAACTTCCATCTTAATAAAAATCAGTGTTTCTAACAAAACTTTCTGCAGTGTATAATAAATTTATTGCATGTCATGTTGGTTCCTTCTGCCCACATACTTTATACCATTAAGTCATCTTAGGGATGAGGTGTTAGGTCCGTATTTCCACGACCTTTGACACATGAAAGTGTAGTGTAGTCAGTATCGCTTCTGGCCGCGTCTGTCTTCCCAGATTTCTCTGGTACCCATTTTTATAAGCTGGGTTCACTCCATGAACTTTTTGGTGTAGTGGTACAAGAAAATATCCCCACTGCTGGAACTTGATCCCGGTACCATCGGGCTAGTAGACCGAGCAACTAATCACTCAGCCAACCAGGCCGCCACATATTTTAATCATCATCATCATCATCAGGTGCCGTGGCGACTGGCGTTGGCTATTATGCTTCTCCAGAGTACACGATCCTTCATACAGGCCATCATCTCACTTGGCGATCTCCTCTCACACCATCCCGTCAGACTGTCAAGTATCATTTCTCTTTGTCCTCCTCTTGATCTTCTTCCTTCTATTTTTCCTGTTGTTATAATATTTTCAATGCTCCTTCTTCTCATTGCATGTCCTATGAAAGTACATTGTCTCTCTCTTATCTGTTTTGACAAGGTTTTATGTCTCTCCAGCTCTTCTCATACATTCTACATTAGTTATTTTTGCTGTCCAGGGGATTCGCAACAATCTTCTAATAAACCACATTTCTGCTGCTTCCAATGATTTTTGTGCAGACCTGCCTATTGTCTATGATTCACTTCCATATAACAAGATAGGTTCAATATAGCATTTTAGGACTCGTTTTCTAACATTCATTGATAAGGATGTGTTGCATAATATGTTTCTCATTCTCTGAAATGCAGTCTTTGCTTGGCATATTCTGTTCCTAATTTCTGTTCTGCATTTCCCATGTGAAGTTATTACTGCTCCAAGGTATTTGAATTTATGCACCTGCTTTAGAATAGTTCCATTTAATTTTATACTGCATGCTGGTGGATTCTGTTTCTTAAATATAACCATAGTCTCTGTCTTTTTGATGTTCAAAGTAAGGCCTTTCTGTTCACTTTCTTTGCGGAACTTTGCCTCCCTAACAGCACTCCTGTAACCCTCTCGGTTGTGAGCAAGATGCCCTGCTGTGATGCATTCATTTGCAGATCATCGACGATGTCTTGCAGCCATCTTCGCTTTGGTCTTCCTTCCTTTCTGTTTTCCATTAGATACCCTTCCAAGACGGTCTTCTCTAGATTATCATGACGTTTAATGTGTCTAAAATATTTAAGTTTTCTTTGTTTAATCCTCTTTACTAGCCAGCCTTCTTCAATATTAAGTTCTTGTAGTATGTATATATCTGTTCTTTTTTGTATCCGTGATATTTGAAGAACTCTTCTGTAGCATTTACACTCAAAGGGATTTATGTGTTTCTCAGCTGTTTTGTTAAGTGTCCAGGTCTTACAGGTATATGTTTCGATAGGAGAGATACAAGCCCTTAAAAATCTTAGTTTTGTAGTTTTGTCTAATGCTCTCCACAGATTCGTTAGTTGTTTCCCGAAGAGCGATATATGTCCTCCTTTAAATTTCCCTCGTATTCATACCACTGCCAAGAAATTATGCACAAACTACAGAACCGTTGCCCTGATTAGTCATACCAGTAAAATTCTATTCAAAGTCACATGGGTAGACTTCGCAATAAAAAAAAAGAAGAAAAATCAATACAGTCCAAGCTGGTTTGAGACAAGGAAGAGGAGCGAGCGATCAAATATTCAATATAAGATTAATAATTGAGAAATGTAGAGAATTTAATGTCAATCAATATTTATCTTTTTATAGACTATTCAAAGGCGCTTATTTTGTGTGCAACATCGGACATTTTGGGAAATAAATGGAAAAATAATGAGGATTCCAACAACGTGACACAATTAATATCACTGCTATATCTAGACCAACATGCAAAATAAATGGTTTAACATAAAACAAGGGGTCCGTCAGGAGTGCATACTTTCGCCTTACTTATTTAACTTGTATACTTAAAATATAATGATAAATGTTAGAGAAGATGTAGACAAAGAATATTACTATGCATAAAATTGGCTATGGTCATTGGAGAGACAATATTTCCATACAAAGAGATACATAAAACAACGAAGATATCTCCGGATGATATAACTAGAAACCAGATAGATCATTTTTGTATTGGAAAGCAATATAGAACATCCTGATACATATAGGAGCATATAGGGGTGCAGATGTCAACAGTGATCACATTCTGTGTATATGGAAAATAAGACTAAAACTGACAAGCCAACACAAGAAATCAGTACACAGGAAGATAAACAGTCACAGCCTACAAGAAGAGAATACTAAGAGTAATTTCAATCAAGAACTTGTCAGTCATTCAACAACACTCAGTGAAGTAGAGGAGATAGGTATAGATGAATTATGGAATTCCTACAGCACAGCCATAATGACAGCAGCAAAAGCAAGCGCTGGTCAGAGAAAACCAAATAGAAAAACATGGATATCAGAAAACACATGAAAGTACATACAAACAGACGAGCAGCAAAATTAGCCATGTTGAATGTAAAGACACATCTTGGAAAAGATCTGACGAAAGGAACATACAAAGAAATAGACAATAACGTAAAAAGTTCAGCAATATGGCAAAAGAGTCAGAGAAAGCAGCAAAAACAGGAGGAAGCACTACGTTATATAACATGCAAAAGAAACTAACAGGTACTATTACAGCGAAAGAAAGATCAATCCTTATCAAGACTGAACCCTATGAACATCAAGTAAAGACCAAAAGCAAAGATGGGCTGAACACTTCCAACAAATACTTAGTCGACCACACACAAAATAATTTATAAACCATGAAATCGATTTACCAACACCACAACTAAATATCAACTTAGATTAAATTACATTGCATGAAATTGAAACAGCAGTGAATCTAATGGCTAACAACAAAGCTGCAGGTGAAGATGAAATAATACCTGAAATTTTAAAAGCTATCAATAGTGACAACATGAGATAACTGCAGAGAATGTTTAATAAGATATGGGGAGAAGAAAGATTCCCTCTAATTGGAAAAAATGAATCATTGTTAAAATATCCCCAAAAAAGATGCCTTAGCAACTGCAATCATTGGAGAGGAGTAACCTTAGTATCAGTATCAAAAGTATTTTGCAAGGTCATTTTGAATAGACTTAAAGATATAGTGGATACTGCAATGAGAGAAGAACAAGTAGTATTTCTAAAAGGGAGAAGCTGTCTCGACCAGATCTTTACTCTAAGAATAATACTTGAAGAACATATTGAAAGGCAGAAACCATTAATCCATGTGGATAATCCTTGTGTCAATGTGGCAGTGGAGTCCAAACTCCAGAGCATATCCTTCAAGAGTGCTCAAACTATGCAGACCTGAGTCGTGCGACATGTCCAGGGGACACAAGCATGTGGCAAATGCATTGGGGTTACTATCAGGATCTGGCGAGGACCGCAGGCTTTGCCATGTCGACATGAATAAAAATCTGATGTGACCAACAACATCGAACGCAGAAGAAGAAGAATACTGAACTTTATATACTTTAAAAAGGCATTTGATAGCATACACAGAGATTCATTGTGGAGAATTTTATGTCTATATGGAATACCATCTAAGATTGTCAACATCATTAGTGACCTCTACAATGGATATGTTTGTGCAGTCAAAAGAGAAGAAGGGATGAGTGAATGGTTCCAGATTGAAACAGGCGTGAATCAAGGATGTATACTATCTCATTTGTATTTAGGGAATTGCAATAAACTTCATAATGAAAAAATGCTGCCCAGATAACATTGTATTGTAATGTTTTGATTGGGTACATGGGATCGAGCTAGAAGATCTTGATTTTTCTGATGACATAACTCTTATTAGTAACAATGTGAATTCCATGCAAGAAAAAACAGATAGCCTGTCTTCACTGGCTTGCAAAATAGGACTTGAAATTAACAAGGACAAAACAAAAATAAGCAAACTTCCTATTAATTGAAATGGAAAAATACACGTAGAAGGGACAGATATTGAAGAAGTCAATCAGTCTGCATACGTTGGCAGCTATATGATCCAGGATGGTGACACCAGAAAGGAAGTTAGAATTATAATTGCAAAAGCAGCATCCATCTTCAAGAATCTTGAGAACATATGGAATTCAAAAGTTATAAGCACAAAAACCAAGTTAAGACTATTCAACTCAAATGTAATATCCACCCTAATTTATGCAATCGAGCTGGAAAACAACTAAAGAAATAGGCAAGCAAGAGATTAGACTCTTTAGAAACAAATGCCTAAGGAAAATACTCAGCATCAAGTGGAACGAATTCAAGAACAATACAGAGAAATGGCAGATGAGTGAACAACAACCAGTTAAGAGGCCAAACTAATAGGCATAAAATCCCTTGACGAGTTGAAAAGCTCGCCGAAACCAGGAAATATTGGCGAACTACCTTGCGAGCCCTATGTGACGTTAACGGCACGGGAAGGATATACAACATAAGATATAAGATAAAAATTGGAGGCTATGAAATATCAGAGATTATATATGCTGGTGACACAGTATTACTGTCCACAACACAAAAAGGAATGAATGGAAAAACTAATTGTGTCAGTCCGTAAGGATAGTGAAGAGCAAAACCACTATCTTAATGCCAGGAAAACTAAATTGATGACAACTGACAAAACAAATAACGCAGTTGAAATATATATATATATATATATATATATATATATATATATATGAGGAAATATTGGAAGAGGTGGAGAGTTTTGAATATCTTGGATCATTGGTTGGCTAGTAAAGAGGATTAAACAGAGAAAACACTAGTATTTTGGAGAAATTAAACGTTATGAGAATTTAGAGAAAACTGTCTTGGAAGGATACATAACAGGAAAAAGAAAGAGAGGAAGACCAAGGCGAAGATGGCTGCAGGACATAGTTGATAGCCTGCAGATGGATGCATCAGCAGCAGGGCATCTTGCTTACAACCGAGAGGCTTACAGGAGAACTGTTAGGGAGGCGAAGCTCCGCAAGGCACAAGCGAATGACTGACTGATTGAGATGGGAGTAATTGCTGTTTATTAGGACAAACCCTTCTTTCTGAAATTGAGATATGCTGGCAACTGAAATAAGGATTATCAATAACGTGTGTGGCCAATAAAAGCATGCATTGAAACAAGCCAGGAAAACGTTGTCTAATGAATAAAATCAACCTCATGATAGTGTTTTCCGGGGTCGCCTGTCACTCTTGCGCAGGTTTTGAAACAACTGGCTCATTTTGCCATCTGGTCAATGGCTACCTCGTGTTTATCATCTCAGATTGTCACGTGGATCTCAATAGTGCTGAGATCGCGTGAGAGTGCTGGCCTGTACATACTGGTGACATGGTGCTGCTGGAGGAAGTCATTAACAGCACGAGTTCTGTTGGGAACAGGAATTGCCATCTTCGAGTGCAGCACCTTGCGCAATAGCCTGAGGTGCTGGGAGTACAAGAAACTGAACGATACTGTCTCGTATCATCTGTATATCTAAGGTTATAAACAAGACATTTCAAAAGGCCGCAACAGCAGAGAAGAATAAAAGTGTCTGAATAACAATAATGGGGAAATATTATAGTGGGTAAAAAACTAAAAAAACTAAGCATAAATATGATATTTAAGAGAAATGTCTTAGTGTACTACTCTATGGAAGTGAATGCTGGAAAATCACCAAAACCATAGAAAACAAGTTGAATTCTTTCCAGACGAAATGTTTACGAAGAATTCGAAAAAAATATTTTGGCCAAACACCATAAGAAATAACATCTTTTTGGCAGAAATGCAGATGAAGCCACTAACAGCAATTATTGAGGAAGTACGCTGGCGATGGTTGAGACATGTGCTTCGAGTGACTGACAACTCACTACCAAAAATAGCACTAAGATAGACACCACAGGGTAACAGAAGTAAGGGAAGAAGAAAATAGACATGGAGAAGAACAACAGAAAGGATGTTGAGCAACAAAGAGCTCACCTGGGCAAGAGCAGAAAAAAGGCAAAGGACAGGCATTTGTGGAAAACCCTTGCGCAAGCCCCATATGCCCTGGGCACTTAAGGTTCAGAGAGAGAGAGAGAGAGAGATTATAGTGGGTGAAAAAATATGTGAATCTATTCACATTGTAACAGGCAATGCGAAACGTGAAAGTAACGATAGCAGGGAAATTAAAAAAGTAAAAAGTAATTAGAACGTAAAAGAATGAGAAAACAAAGCATATAGAAGTATTTTAGTTTAGAGATCTATTTCATTTTGTATGCATATCAAAAGAATGGACAATATCCAATATAGAAAATACTGTTAAAACCCGTTAAAATGCTGAAAATAGGGGATTTATTTCATGGACTGAAAGAATTAAAACGAAAAGAAGCACTGGAAAACTGAGCATAAAGAAAATAAAAAAAACATAAGAACTAAGCAAATAAAATATATACCGTGCCACAGATCAACAGTAATAATATACTGAAAACAAAAAAAGGCGTGTTGAAAAAGAGATAACTTTGCTATAAAGGCAGAAGTGCTCATTTTACAACATTTTAAGCACTGTTAAAGTAATCCCCTCTACTGGCGACACACCCTTTCCATACTGTCTGCACTGTTGGAAAGCTTGAAAATGGTTAAACAAAACTGTGTGATGGCGCTCACGTCTCTCATTGCATCGTCTTAGTCTCCCCTATGGTTTGGAAACGACTTCTGTGCAAAGTTATTTTAACTTTGGGAAGCAGGGAAAGTCTGCTGGGGCGAAGTCTGGAGAATGGGTTGGAGGGGTACAACGGATGTCTGATTTTGGCCCAGATAACTGGGGATGAGGAGCGGTGAATGAGCCGGAGCACTGACATTGAAGTCCTTTTTTTCCACAGTTTTCGATTCTCCTCCTCCGCATATCAACCATCAGATGCGCTAAAATGTCCTGATACAGCTGTTTGCTTACCGTCTGTCCATGGTACAAATAAATTCATAGTGGGCAATGCCTTTGCAATAAATAAACACAGCCAACAATACTTTGCTCTGTGAACGACTCATCCGTGTTGTTTCTTATTCTGTCGAGAACACCTTTTCCCCACCCACTACGAAGAATGCGTCTTGGCTTCATTACCATAGACATAAACCTACGTCTCATCTCCTGTTATGATGTTCTTAAGAAAATTTAAATCACCATTTGCATCGGCAAGCAGTTCGTGACTGATTTCAACACTGTTCTCTTTCCAATCGTCAGTCAGCAAATGGGGCACGCTTTTTGCACATACTCGACGCATGCGAAAATTCTCAGTCTAAACGTGAATGCAAGATACTATGCTGACGCCCACTTTGTCAGAAGCTTCTTTGAAAGTTAAACAACGATTTCCACTAATCACAGCACGAACTCTCTTATCGTTTGTTGATATGGAAGGTCGTCCTGGCCTGGTATCTTCATCTACCGACGTTCTACCCTCTTAAAACACTTATATAACTGCTTTAGACCCCTAGTCTCCCCCTTCCACCTCCTCCCAGCCCATTATGCTTGGTTAAGCCACTCCCTAGTCTCTGTAAAGTTTTTACACGCGGACTTGCACACATGCGCACACACCGACATGTTGTTTTTCAGTTCTCTTTATTGACATTATTTCTCTAATCATACGAACTGCTTGTGGACGTGCTCACTTCGGCTCGACGACTAATGCTCATAGCGGAACGGAGCAATGACAGTTGCTGTCAAGACCTGTGACAAGATGAATTCATTAGCAGCACCTCGCCCCCTATGCCGGTTGGCGCGTTAATAAAAGGTTCACTCTTTTTTCTTGAATCCACATCGTATACAAAACTGAAATGGAATAAAATCTGTAGTCAAATCAATAGACGCAACTCAAGCAGATTAATGTAGAGGGCAGCTTGCGTCAAGTGTGGCGTATACCAGTTAACAAAGGCATATTTTACCTCATAGTTAAGTTCCAGCTAACAAACATTAGCCTGAACTAATTAGTAATTATCGTAAAGGAAAGGCAAATTTTGATCCTGATAGTATTTCTAAGCGAGATAAGAAGAATAAGAAGAAACAGAAATCAAGAGAATCTTTTTTTCTTCTTCTGCTTCTTCTTCTTCTTCTTTCATGTAAACGATGAATAACAATTGATGTGTATGTGTTTTTTTAACTTCCAGAGATTATCTCTTCTCCACTTTATCTCTGCTTCTACCGTGAACTACGTACAATTCTTTACGACACAGAAGAATTCACTGAATCTATCTCAGGTAGTTTTTTTAGTTGCAGATTAATACATTCAGTGCTACGTAAGCTAAATATAGAACTGAGATTATTTCCTGTGTATACATAAATATACATATATTAACTAGAACTAATATTAGACATTTCATATAGTATAACATTTGCATGAAAATGTTTCCATAGCTTGTTCTCTAGACGACTCTACTCTCTGTCTATGGGTTTTCTTTACGTCAACTCCAGCTTAAGAGAGTATAGCTAATTACATTCTGCCGTTGTTTATTTTCCTTCATGAGCATTATCGGCTTTTAGTTTTTGGCATTCCATAGTTTGTGTATTGAATTTGGATTAAGCAATACTAATCTCTTTCGGGGGTAAATTTTATAAGCTTACGAGTGACACATGTCGATCTCCACTTTATTGACTACAACAGATTGACGTAGGTGGAATGGAAAAACAAACAAAACAAAAGGCCACCAAAAATGAAAAACTATTTTATTTCAGACGTTGAAAAGAGCGTGATGTATAGGAACTATCCAGAAACTGACAAGAACAGCAAAGCGGAAACTACAAATGCGTCTCAGAGTGAAAACATGTTTTCTGTACGTCCTTTCCGTGAAGGTGATTTCCGTGGTTGTTCTCATGGCGTTTGGATTCTATACATACATGTAAATAATAGTTACCTATCTATTCGTGTGAAGGTAATATTTGTAGTGCGTGAATCAAATTAAAATAATTGAAAGGTTAATTAAAACTTCATTTTTTATACGAAACCAACATTTTCTATTTAATGCGTCATCTGAAAGTTTTTCTATAGCTTTTTTTCAAAAAAATTGTCATATTTAGAAATCAATAATTTCCTGCAACAGTCAACGATTCCTGTACATTTGTATGTAGGCAAAGAGTGGAGATTGATTCAATAAGTAGATGAGGACTTGAAAACATCACAACAGCAGAGGGGATAAATGGGGAAAGATTCAGGAGAATACCACGAGGAAAGAACATCGTGGACACTCTAACGTGATAGAACTAAAAATCAGCAACTGAGGAGATGGAAGATATCACGCAACAAGATATGTCGTGGATCATGACCGTCCACCCCACCGGCATAGAAACTGAATTTGATGATGGTGATGATGATGATGATGATGATGATGATGATGATGATGATGATGATGATGTTGACTAGGATGATGATGACGATGGTGAAAGACTATTCTGACAGTTAACAGCACCACTTTGATTTAATAATGGCAAATATAAATTGATTTTACGACAACACCTAGTAACAATCAACATAGTCAAGTACAGTATTTTGCCTGGATCGAGGCAAAAGGGCAGAGTCACGCCAAAACAAAAGTTCACACAGTATGGGATGTGGCGCCCATTGACACCAGTGTACCTATTACGTTGTGCGTACCATAGAGCCAACAGGCGACCTAAAAAGTCTTCAAGGTCTGCCTTTCACATTGCAATGTTTGGAGAAGGTGCTGAAATCTGATTTTACAGCTCTCGACACATGTACTCGCATGTTCATCTGGCGGAGAACTTGTTGGCCACGACAAGCAAAAAGTATGTGCACGTTGAATTTCTATTTGGATACTAGCTACATGAAGGTAAGCGTTGTTCCTGCTGAATTACTCCGGGCTCACTGTGTTGGCTCATAATTTTATCTCGATTCCAGGGTTCTATCAGGATTCCCAGAACGGCCGCCAGACCTGTGGGATGATGTGCACTCAAGCCAAACATAAAGGGCAATAAACATGTCACAGGTCATCAGATTGGAATCTGGAACCTGGACATCGGTGAATATTATATTTCTGTGGCAAGAGCGCCGTGTATAGCTCTACCATTCTCTCCCTGTGGTCGTCTTATGGCATCATAGTTGAATCTGCTCAGATCAGCGATGCCGAAAACAATGATGGTGGTAGGCAGAAGCTGGTTCAGTAAATTAGGTAATAATGTGGCAGTCCCAATGATGAATAGTTACTTGCGGGAAGCCACGTTTGGGCTAGTCGAAGATGCTCTGACGTTTCTAGAATGGTCAGTGCTACATGCTAACTGCTAATATCGTACATCACATTGTCTAGCAGTAGCTGACACAGTGGAGCCTCCTTGCAACATTCCAGCAGAGCCCAAACGATCATTGTACCATGTTCTTGAAATTGCACAGCTGTCTCTAATGGACATATATTAACTGTCGTTTCTTTTTCATGACCGGAGAATTCACCCAAGAGCGGCATACGTAATATTGTGAAGCTTAGAGTGAATACATTTTCCGGTACATGGCGATTGATTTGCATACAAGACAACAAGGGCAGGTTGATCTGTGACTATTTGATATAAACTTGATTTTCCTGTAAAAAAGAACTTTTCTTTTGTGTAAAAGTTCAACTGTGCTGCTGTTCAGTGTCAAGGGTCTAGTGGAGTGAACTGATGTATTTAGAACAACTGTTCAAGAATGTAGATACTAAAGGTTGATCTGTAATATCCTCTTCTACAAGTTTGTTTCTTGTTACACACACAGACACTCAGTCACTCAACTCCACCACTAGACGATAGCAACACAGGATAAATCACAGGCAGTCTTCCAACAGAACCCACACATTACAGTGTTGAGTCTTTCAACAAGAAGATAGTTGTACGGTTTATTTATAAGGAAAAGTAGAAGGTAACTGATGAGGATGACTGACTCAAGAATGTAAATATGACAGTCTCCACTCCCCGGCAAGAACTTATTTTGCCATATGGGGAGGAAATGACAATTCTAATAGCTAGGATAGGACTACGATCATTCAGAATCAAACAGAACGTTGCCATACTTAATAAAAATAAGAATACCTCAAGTAAAAAACAAACACACATCAACAACTACAACTAACGTCAGACCAAAAGCGTAAAAAACTGCTACCAACAAAACTGGGGCTCACTTTCTACACTAATAACTTCCATTACTGTTCTGTCCTAAGAAGGACAGCAATTATTACTTTCAATACTTTAGGTGGAATCACTTAATAATTTCTATATATGTAGTCAATAATACATCAAGTCATCATTAAAAAAACAGACTGAACAAACCTATAAAATGTCTATATCACAAAATTCTGATCAATCATGACCATCTTTCATGCTAACGAAACCTACTGGTCTCTACATATCCTAATCATCAATACTTCTGCTTGGTCAGCTGTATCTCTTTTATATGCCTGGGATTTTCTCAGCCCCATCTAGAAAATTCTGTTTCGAGAAGTCCAAACCTTTATGTGAGAAACGCTGTGTACTTAACCTTAAGCTACTGCGAAAATCTTAGTTTTTAACAAATAATCTTTATGCCCAAATTCACAGTTTGTTGTGATTGTTTTTAATATTATTCCGACCCACCAGCCACTTTTTCATGAGACTTTTGTCTACGTTGGCGCCAAAACATGACCTATAAAATCATAGTATGACAATAATTGATTTTTCATCGTCCGGAGTCATTAAAATTTCGCACTCGCCAGGGAAAATAATTCATAATTTATTCCGATATAGCAGAATTCTGTCACATCAGTTTATTCATGTGGGAAAAAGTGCATATGTAAAACTGGTCAAATACTTTTGCTGGTGTATGTATCTGTGAAAAAAATATATGTATATATATGTATATACAGATATATAATTATATATAAGATATATATATATATATATTACTATATCTACTACAGGGGGCGTCAACATTTGCTTTCTAGTGCAAGTATAACCCGGATGAAGGTACGGGAAACAGCCGTATATGCCACGATACTTACTTTACAGCATCTGCAAAACAAATCGACCGAATTTAATGAAGAAGGAGATAACAGTCTGTACATAACGCCTTCCTATAAAAGGGGAAGGCTAGGAAATCAGATGTTTAGATACGCATCATCACTGGGTATAGCTCGTGCTATAGGGACACGGATGTTTATTTTGCCTGGATCAAGCCTCCAGAAAACCTTTAAGTTGCATCACGTGGCTGCTAAGGAAAACGTTTCGCAGTAAGTGAAATAGAATTAGAAAGGAAAGAACATTTCCTTCTACAAATTCCTTTTCACCTTCTGTCCTCTATAGCCAGATGCTGCGAGATAGCTTAAGTAAATAAGTTTATCTCGAGAGCCAACTTGATCATGTAAAGGGAAAATGCTATAATCTCTGAATACTGATTTATGTATAATATTTTTTTGCAAACAATGTGAGCTGTATTACACAGTAGATCTGTTATCTGAACCAGCAAATAGAATCTAGCACAAAAACCATTTCTACTTTCTATAGTTACACTAGATAAGTATTGCTTGTTTTTTTTTTGCAGCCAAGACTATAGACAGAGTAAATTGTTATCCATTCATCCAATCATCCATGCATTCTTTTGCGTGATGGTTGCGGAACGTTGCTTCTCTAACAACCCTCTTGACGGCCTCTCGGTTGTAAGCAAGATGTTCTCTGCTGAAATTCATCAACGGTGTCTGTTGCCATCTTCGCCTTGGTCTTTCTCTCATTCTTTTTCCCAGTATGTACCTTGCCAAGACTATCTTTTCTGAACTCTCATGACGTTCAGTGTGTCCGAAATACTTAAGTTTTCTGTTATCTATAGTAGTAAATTTATGTTATCCATATTGGTGGATTAAATAGAATATCCTATTTTTATTTAATCTGGAGAATATATTTCTAGATGTTAAGAACATTGCCTGCAATACAATTGACGAGTAAACCCGTATCGTTGTGTAACAATCGAGTACGACCAGTTTGATAGCCAGTCCTTCAAATTAGAAAAGTGTAGCAACATAATTTCTTTATATCCTCAACATTTTGCTGTTATTGAAACACAGTGTCTGTAAAAAAATATATACATTTCTGATTAGGAAACACAAATCTATGGTCGAAGTGGTTGCTACCCATCAGATAGAACTTGGTTGGCGGGGGAGAGAGAGAGAAATAAAAAGATCTACATTATGCAAGGTTTAAAATTTCTTTCATCAAATTGTACTTGTTAAAAACGTAATCATCTTTGAATAATTTACTGTCACAGAGAAATAACCTACAAATACTCATCTCTAACAGAGTTGTTTCTAATTCACGAATGCATATAAAAAATTAATAGATATCTGTTATTTGCAATAACATATGGCCACATCAGAAGACACAATTTTTAGAAAGTTTATTTTCATATTTTGAACTGGAGTGTTTTCAGTGCTCGAAGTAAAATCTGGAAATAATTCAAAGACGTGTATAGATCGAAGCTTGGTCTGACGTGCATCTGTGACGTGAACGCATGAGTTCACATACTCATAGGACTACCTGTAACATAAACAATTGATCATATATTTGAATATTGAATATAAGTGCTTATAAAACACTATCAGAGACTTTCTCCTATTTGTTGCTGTCTCCAGTATGCAATGAAAAAACTACATTTGCCTTTATCTTCACTAACTTGAGATGCATTCCCTGCATTTAAAAACTGCTATTATTATTACTCCAAAGAAACTGAATTTATACACAATATCAGAGTTTAGCTAAGGAAAACATTTGCAAAGCAACATTTGCTTTCTAATGCATGTTTAACTTGTATTAAACGTTTAGCATGATTTCTTCGTAATTTTTCCTCAGTTTCAAACTATCATCATTTTTTGATATTGTTGCTTCTTTTCTTTCATCTCTAATTTTATTGCTCTATTTAACACATTTGATTGTTATTTGTTTGTTAACTGCTTTAATTTTCTGCTTTCAGAGTCGCTTGATCATTCAATATTAATACCGAGAGTTACACATTTTTCTTTGAAAAAATTATTATCACTCTTAATATTTTCACTGTATAGTGCTAAAATGTCAGGTAACAGGAGCCCTACTGTAAGTATTATCCTTTTATAGTGGCCATCAACTGATCACACATTTCGCTTACTTTTTATTTCAGTATATTATCTTACTAATTCTAACATTACTAATGTCTAAATATATTTATGAAGCAATTGCATCACATCTTCATGCCTCACAGAGTGTGGAATCTTGTGTGTAAACGTTGAACAACAATTTATGTCCTTTTTAACTTCCAAAAATCATTCTAATATTGATCTTAATATAATTAATGTTGCCTTGCCTGTCACAAAATCACAGAACGACTTATTCTGTAGTCATATCCATGACTGTTCTACTATTCTTTATTTCTATTTTTATCTTTCTGTACATTAGTTTATTAAAATTTCTGAAATCAATTTTCACAAATTATGGAATGATTGTAGAAAACTGATCAGATTCTGCAGCTATTTGTGATGTCGTCAGTTTTCTAAACAGTTCGGCTGGCTGTTATGGTGTACTGATTTAGAAGTCTGCTTGAAGGTTTGCTACAATCATTATCAGCCTCATCTCTACAGCAACTATTGTAGTGTAATTTATTGTAAGGTCGGTATCTACCATTTTTTACTTTATTTGTCTTTACGCAGAGTGTAGAATGCTAAATCTAGGCAGAACTTATGAATATTAGTGTTTATCAAATACTTGCCAAATCTATCTTATTTAAGCACCTGAAATTATAAATTGAATTTTTTTTTTCAGTTGGGACAGAGCATTCGAAAGAAGCCCGTATTACTTTGACACCAACTTAATGAAACTGTCGCCCAAGAACTTTAGAATTTATGGCTACCTACAGTCATTTAAGTATTTCTCGGCTATTGTCGATGAAGTGAGGCAAGAATTTACTTTCCAAGACTCAATTGTCAACGCATCGTCTAGAATTCTACACAGTCTCCGAGATAAATACGACGGCTCTTTGATGATAGGGGTACATGTTAGACGTACTGACTTCTTAAGTGATAGAAACCAACGGTTAGGTTATCTTGTCCCTAAGAAATCATACTTTATTAAAGCATTTGAAATGCTGAAATCAAAGTTTCCTTATAGAAATATTACATTTATAGTTGCAAGTGATGATCTCTCTTGGTGTAAGAAAAGTTTGGTAAGAAATGACGTAATTATATTACCACCAGCTCCGCCGGATATTCACATGGCCATACTGTCCAGCTGTGATCACGTGATAATATCAGGTGGCTCGTACGGATGGTGGGCTGCATGGTTGGCGGGTGGGCTCGTTGTTTACTTCAAGGAGTATATGGAAAGAAACACCACCATTGGAAAAAACTTCGTTTCGCAAGATTATTATCCTCCTTCTTGGATTGGATTAGGAAATTAATGGCATTTCCAACTTTCAGTTTCTTTATATTATCTCGTTGTGTACTGTTTCGTGTTGAAGTAGGTTTTATTGCACTATATTTGACTGACTGGTTGATTCATTGACTGGTCTCAGTAGGCACACTCACAGTCTATTGTTTAACTATTTTCTATCAAAAGCACAAGATATGATTTGATATATTGTCTCAATGTTTCTCTTCGCAATGTCATCACTCTTTCGATCTGTCTGCTTCCTGCCCGTTCTCTTGTCAGAATCCGTTCATGTTTAGACACCGTACTTGTGCTCATGGACAAGTGGGATTAACTGTCAAACTAGTTCATCTTTTTTTTTTCTTTCAACTCTAGTACAACACCTTCGGTTTTGTTCAGATTATATTTAAGACGTTGTCACTTCTCGTCCCATTTTTTCTTTATTTTCCTAAACATTTGATAACCAAAAATAGATCATTTAGTTAGTACTGATATTTGAAACTGTATAAATGATGAGAAGAAAGAGAGAAAACTGAAATATTTTGGACACATTAAACATCATGATAATTTAGAGAAGACCTTATTGGAAGGATACATAATGGGAAAAAGAAAAAGAGGAAGACCAAGACGAAGATGGCTGCAAGACATCGTTGACGATCTGGAAATGGATGCAACAGCAGCAGGCCATCTTGCTCACAACCGAGAGGCCTACAGGAGTGCTGTTTGGGAGGCAAAGTTCCGCAAGGGACATGCAAATGAATGAATGAATGATAAATGGTGATTCTGTGATTACTATTCTACTTTGTTGTATTGAATGCCTCTTAGTCTTTGTCTGGACAGGTTGATACCTCGGGGTGTAAGCAGCTTAACAACCTTGCTCGTTGTATTCTCGTCGTGTATTCTCTCTCATGTTTATATCTGAAGAGAAGAATCTACCCGGTTGTTAAATCTCGTTCACATGTTTCAGAACCGCGCTGCCAGCTTTCAGGTTACAAGCAGTATTTGTACATCGCTTGTGTTATTGTATTAGATGAGTTTGAAAATTATCTGATAGTTAGATGAGTTTGAAAACTATCTGATAGTTAGATGAGTTTGAAAACTGTATGATAGTTAGATGAGTTTGAAAACTGTCTGATAGTTAGATGAGTTTGAAAACTATCTGATAGTTAGATGAGTTTGAAAACTATCTGATAGTTAGATGAATTTTAACACTATCTGATAGTTAAATGAGTTTTAACAATATCTGATAGTTAGATGAGTTTTAACACTATCTGATAGTTAGAGAGCTCATATATTCCTGCGGCTGGAAGCCGTCTTATCTATCCATTATTCTTTGTACATGCTTAAAGATTGAGAGAATGTTAAGACCGAACCGGTCTGCTCGTGCATTCTTGCTTCTGTCCTCTCTCTCTCTCTCTCTCTCTCTCTCTCTATCTATCTATCTGATCAGCTTCAGTACCAGTGTTATAGAGTATTTAAAGACAAGGAATGAGCTAGTGCAGTCACCAACTCAGAATGAATCCTTTTTCATCTCTGAAGTTTCTTTTGTACGAGGACGAGACAAAAAGTAACCGCAATATGAGAGTTAATAGGAACATTTCATAGATATTTCAATAACGGTATACAATTTAATAAAATACTGCCTTTACCTTTTGACTGCTCTTGTTATTTCAGGTCCTTCCCTTGGTTGTAAGCAGGTTGTTGCAAGAGTATCCTTTAGTCGAAAATTTTCTTATTGTATCTGAAAATAATACGCAGCTGCTGATTATGATTACTTCTTGCTTTTCACTTATCTGGTTCTGTTCAGTACAGCCTCTGATCTTTCTAAATCAGAGCTGAACAATATAAAGTAAGATTCTTTATCAGAACTAACAATAAGATTCTAAATAAGAACTAACAATATAAAGTAACATTCTAAGTCAGAGCTTAAAAAATATAAAGTAAGATTCTAAATCATAACTAATAACATAATATACGATTCTAAATCATAACTAATAATATAATATACGATTCTAAATCAAAACTAACAATATAAAGTAAGATTCTAAATCAGAAATAACAATATAAAGTAAGATTGTAAATCAGAATTAACAATATAAAGTAAAATTCTAAATCAGAACTAACAATATAAAGTATTATTCTAAATCAGAATTAACAGTATAAAGTAAGATTCTAAGTTAGAACTAACAATATAAAGTAAGATTCTAAGTCAGAATTAACAATATAAAGTAAGATTCTAAATAAGAACTAACAATATAAAATCTGATTGACCACAGTCGCAATTAAATAATGTTATAAAGAGCTGTTCATTGTGGCTAAGGAGAGAGATGATAATGTTTGCCTGATACAGTTTTTTTGTTGTTGTCTTTTTTCTTTTAATTCCAACTTTGTATAACAACAGCTTTCTTGGCACGTCTGATTAAAGATATACAATACCAATTTTTGTTTTTTTTTATGCACAATATTGTGATAGGTTCATCTATTATATCATCACTTACCGCTGACTTTATTTATTTATTTTGGATGATTTTGTAATAGGACTGTGCGAGATCAGAGTAATAATTACTTTAATTTGAACATAAATAATGAGAAAAGACCCAAAATTGGAAACTCAAGCTCGAAATTCGCTCAAAACAGACAAAAGGAATGAAGTTAGGAACACTTTCAGTGATGATGGACAAGTATGAACGCTGATTCAGCTCGGTGGGGCATGCAACGAATGAAATGTATGTCCACTGGTGTCTCTCTCTCTCTCTTTCTCCATCTCCCTTTCTCTCTTTCTCTGTTGCATAAATCAGAGTGTGGAGTCTATGAACAAGAGATACGTTTATTATTTATTTATGTAACCATTTAAAATTGTGTCGTCATGATTATTATACCCATTAACAAATGCTGAATGAGTGTGACCGAGTGAAAGCTGTATGATGAAGTTCAGAAGGATGGACTGGGCTGCGTGCCCAATTCTTAACCCTTTGAAAATAAAGTATGTTCGTTTGTTCATTCGTTCTCCCTCCTTCTCTTTATCTTTCTTTTTCTCCCTCTCTTTCTCTCACTCTCTCTCTTGATCTCGCTCTTTCTCTCTGTTTTTCAAATGTAGTCTTCAAAGAAACAAAAGCTATTGACCAGGAATATTTAAAATTTACGGAACACGGAAAAAAATAAAAATGCCTTAAAATAAAATAACGGCAAATACAATAAGTATGTATCTTGTCATAAAGTTTCTGCCAACCAAAGTGCCAATAATATCATTAAAGTTGAAAATACAATTGAAAAGTAGTGTACGTAGAAAGCAAATATACACTGAGACATGCGCACGATACAATCCTTACGTAGAAAACGAGAGAAATTCATAGGAACCTATTAAGTAAAGGTCAGTCAGCCAATCATTTGCATGTCCCGTGCGGAACTTTGCCTCCCTAACAGCATTCCTGTAGGCCTCTCGGCTGTAAGCAAAATTCCCAGCTGCTGATGCATTCAAAGCAAAGGTAACCCTGTTAAGACATGCACACAATTAATGGATATAGCGTTAGTGTTCGTTATATTTTTGTTGAGCTGTCAACACACTAGAGGGCGATGTGACAGAGTTATCTTTCCCTCTTCACCTAAAGAACAAGTCAGGTACTCACTTCTACAACTTGGTGATTCCAGTCGGATTCGAAACACCGACTTTCGTCAACACAGACTAATGCACTATTCACTATCATTTTCCGACCATTTTACGAATGCAAACCATATATTATACACATTTTAATGTAAAGTTTGACTATAGTTGTGAACTGTGTTCGTTTTTATAGCTTCATGTAAATATATTAACTAATCGAAATGTTAGTTTTCTTTGTATAGTGAAGGGGCATACTGAGAGTCATAAGCAAAAAGTTTTTAAAAACCAGATTTTATAGATAGAGAACATATAAATGTATCACCTGAATGTGCATCCTATGCACTTCATGTATAGGTCATATGGCGTCATCATCATGTATCACGTGACCACGCAGAGCAGAAACAAAATGGCGGGTGGTGAAGATTCTTTTCTTCAACGCGCTGTTATTGAGTTCCTCGTTGAAGAGGAAATCCCTGCTGCTGAAATTCACAAAAGATTTCAACTTGTTTATGGAGATGTGTGTATGGGTGCTAGCAGTGTTAGGAGATGGATGAAACATTTCTATGATGGAAACACCAGCATCCAAGATATGCCTCGCAGCGTTCACCCTCGAACTGCCTACACTGAACGGAAACGTGGAAAGGATTGACGACATCATTAAAGAAGACAGGCGTGTCACAATATCTGAAATCAATGCAAATCTTGGAATAGGACACAATGCAGTACAGGAAATGATTGAAACACTAGGCTATAGAAAAGTTTGTGCCCGCTGGGTCCCACGGGAGAGAACGTCCAGAATGCAGTGCGTCTGTGCCGTTGGTCAGCTGAAACGAAATTCTACCGGGAGGGTATTATCAAACTTGTAGAGCAATGTGAAAAATGTGTACCGCAGAGAAATGGAGATTGTATTGAAAAATGGTTGCAGATTAGGTGATACATATATAATTTTTCTATCTATAAACTCTGATCTAAAAAAATTGCTCATGACTTACGGTATCACCCTCGTATGTTATGATTATTGAATAACTTTTATGAGAAGAATTTGAATAAACGAACAGGTATTTCACCTGAATTTATACAGATTTACACATTCACACACACACACATATGTATATATTTTCTTTTGTAGCTTAGTGTTTCTGTAAGCTCCTCGTAACTGAGCCTCTGTTTTCCTGAATAATTTTAATTTCGTTATTCCATTTCGTCTATGAACCTTCATCTTTTAAGAATGATCTATATCAAGCTCAGAATGCAGTTTTTTTTGGTTGCTTCGGCGACCTCTGACTGCCATTGCAAATTCAGCTCCATTGTTGTAAGTTGCCATCAAAGTTTGGTACACAAGTTTTTTTTGTGTTTTTTTTTTTGTTCAGGATTTTATTTGAGTGAAAGAAAGAACAACATAAAGCTTGTGGAAATGTTCTCCAGGCAGGGACAGCCGCTGCGTTTTCATAATTCTTAGATACTGAATTTGTATGGCATTTTGGCCACATCTTCTTGATACAAATAAGCAACTTGTCGTAGGTTAACCTTTGTATCCTGAAGGTAATTACAAGTACCACTTTCCTTAAATTGTAATATTTCATAAATGCAAACATCATTGTGGAAGATACTCAGAGGAATATGTATAACAGCCTTCTGTCAAACAACCAGCAAAGGGCCAGCACTCGGAAAATTTGCTCTTCATTGTACGGTTGTACTTTTTTCTGTCCTGTCAAACAAAACCGACCACTTTCTTCAGTAAACTTGAGGTTTTTTTTTCTTCTTTTTACCTGTAAATTCCGTCCTTTACAAAAAAAAACAAAAAACATGAAAAATGTTTATAAAAATTAATTTCATTCCTTCTTTGTTCAGTGCTTACCAAAAACTACCTTATGACATGTAAAGATAATTTAAAACTTACAGGAAAATTAATTCAGGATACAAAGGATGCCTTATGTGGCAACAAGGAGTATAACATCTGCGAGATAAAGCCTGCGTGATGAGGCAAACTAGCCTAAGTCTGACTAAAAAGGTGAAGCCCTAGGCGAAAGGTTCCGCTGACAGAAATATAATTAATGTGCCAAGGTTGACCAGGTTTCTTTTTCAAACATTAAAATTTGCTCTGAATGATCGAGGCAAACAACTTCCTGGGAATCATGCACCGGAAATTGTTGAGTGTGACCCAGCACAGATATGTAAGGTTTGTTGTTTTCTGAAATCACTGCATTTTCTAAATCAACTTGTTAAGGTGGATCGGCGGGTTTATAATTTGAAGCTGAGTAAATAATATTAAACATAAAATAGAGATAATAATTATGTAAATACAAATTTCGGAACACAGAATGGGAGAACACTTATAGAGAGCGAAAAAGTGGACAACATTAAGAAAGAGTTGGAACATATGGACATTAAACTTCTCGGATTTAACAGACGACAGAAGGAAAGCAGCAAGAGTAATACAGTCAGGAGAAAATAAAACTATACATTTATGAGGAGACACACACGGAAGAGGAGATGGCATAACTAGGGATGAAATTAAATATTAAAAAAAGAATGACTGACAACTCACTACCAAAAATAGCACTAAGATGGACACCACAGGGGAGCAGAAGTAAGGGTAGACCAAAAGAAACATGGAGAAGAACAACAGAAAGGATGTTGAGCAATAGAGGGCTCATCTGGGCAAGAGCAGAAAAAAAGGCGAAGGACAGGCATTTGTGGAAAACCCTTGCGGAAGCCCCATGTGCCCTGGGCACTTAAGGTTCAGAGAGAGAGAGAGAGAGAGATGAAAGGATACTGGACAGTACCATTTAAAATACTGATAATCAAGTTACAGGAAATCCGGTAAATATAAACCTTACTCGAATTTTTGCACCGACATCTAGAAGTACGGAGGAGGAGACTGGAATATTCTTTGCTATGGGACACAGTCTTGGAAAACAATAAAAAAGTTGTATCAGTAACGTTTTTTTTTTTAATTGCTGTCTTCATAAGGCAACAAGAAAAATGATTACAAAATATCAGGGAGAAAAAAATCAGGAGGCAGGTAAGAGCGTTCAGTGCTGATGCAGAAGAACATAATAGTTCTTTTCTTTTCATTTGTCAGTGATAAATTCATCTAAAATAGCTCCCTAGTAAAATTAGTTGGGACAATTTGCATATTGTAATATTACAGTGCCATGTATCAGAGCTATCCCTTCACGTCTTATTATCGGGTGCACAAGAAAATGTCGAAAACTCCCAACTGCATGTTCTTCTTATTATTATTATTACAACACCGGATAAACTTTTGCGATTATTCTTATCCATGCTATGTTGCCTTGATGTCTCCGATTATTTCACGTGCTTATCTTTTTCAACGCTACTTGATCAGTCCACTGACATATTTGTATCATTTCCTTCGTTCTTTCTTTTCCTCTTATCTTTTACTTCATTCTTTCTTTTCCTTATGTTTTCCTTATTCTTTCTTTTCCTCTTGAATTTTACAGTCATTACTAGGTTTTCTAAGTTCTGTCTTCTCATGACAGAAATTATGGCTTTCATTTTCTTATCATTTTAACTAGCTTTAATTGTTCTGAAACTTTCTGAAGACCTCTTCGCTTGATTTTGTCCCCGTCTGTTCAGAGTATTTGTTGCATCTTTTGCCCAAAACCAACCACTTTTCTGTTCTTTCCAATAGCTTTGTTATTTCATTTATTTATTTTTTTGTTAACTGTCCATGTTTCAAAACCATATAGTAATACTGACTCTATATAACACATGATTACTCTTTTACTTTCTTTTACGGATATCTTATTTGTTAGTGCAGTTGGTAGGATGTATTTTTGTTACGAGGATGACGATGATATGATGTGTCTGCCGGTGTGTGACCATAGGTTGTTGTGTGGCCCAGGCGTCAGACACGCTCCTCCGCCATCCACTTATCTTATATCTTATGTCTTATATCCTTCCCGTGCCGTTAAACGTCACATAGAGCTCGCAAAGTAGTTCGCCAATTTTTCCTGTCTTCGGCGAGTCTTTCAACCTCATCCACTACAGAAAAAAAATAAATACAGAATAACAAAGTTTGGTTTGTTATCAGGGGATAGCAATTTTATTAACCCTGTTATCAGCAGGGATTCTGCCGAGATTATCAGCCACAGTGTTTGCACATGCGAATGCGGACAGTGGTACATATAAAATACCTAGAGCAAGGCTCATGTAGCGTCAGATCTATAACAGGAAAGTAGTCAAATTATTATCAAAGCTATAGTACAATCACGAGATGATACTATAGTACATACACGAGATGATACTATAGTACATACACGAGGTGAATACTAAATACTAGAAATTAGCAAACCGTCCCTCCTTAATATGAACAGTTATTAATAAGCACGATATCAAAACTCAACATTACATATATATTGTATGTGTATGAAAACTAAATCAAGATCGCGGAGAATGTATGTCCATGAATGAAACATCGTTCAATTTTTAAATGACAAGCGCGCGTCAGACACATCAAAATACAATGGAGCAGTATTAACTTCAGATGGGAAATGCAAAACAGTAATTAAGAACAGAATAGACAATGCAAAGACTGCATTTCAGAGAATGAGAAACATAATATGCAACACATCCTTATCAATGAATGTTAGCAAGCTAGTCCTAAAATGCTACAGTGAACCTATCTTGCTACAAGGAAGTGAATCATCGACAATAGGCAGGTCTGCACAAAAGTCATTGGAAGCAGGAGAAATGTAGTTTATTAGAAGAATGCTGCGAATTCGCTGAACAGCAAAGATAACTAATGAAGAATGTATGAGAAGAGCGAGGGATACATACAAATCTTGTAAAAAAATAAGAGAAGATAATGTACTTTCATAGGACATGCAATGAGAAGAGGGAGCACTGAAAATATTATAACAACAGGAACAATAGAGAGAAGAAGAGCCAGGGGAAGACCAAGAGAAATGATACTGGAAAGTCTGGTGAAATGGTGTGAGAGGAGATCACAAACTGATCTAACGCCAGTATGCACGACACCTGATTTTATATATATATATATATATATATATATTTATTTATTTATTTATTTATTTATTTATTTATTGAATGCTAGAATTTTCTAATGACAACGAAGATTGATATGCCTGAGGAATACTGACTTTCATATTTTGATTAAGTGATACATTGCTATGGCATTACTTTCTATGTTATGTATACAGGTTTATATATCATATATCTTATATCATTCCCGTGCCGTTAAACTCCACATAGGGCTCGCAAGGTAGATCGCCAATTTTTCCTGTCTTCGGCAAGCTTTTCAACCTCATCAAGGGATTTTATGCGTTTTAATTTAGCCTCTCTTAATAATGTCCTCTTGAGAGTTTCATGTGGTCTGCCTTTTTTCTTCGGCCTGTTGTATTCCACTTGGTAGATTGTTTTAGGATTCTCTGATCATTTCTTCTAATCACGTGACCAACACATGTCCATCTTCTTTTCCTGATCACCCATGAGACTGGTTGCTGTTCTCTCATCTGCCTTATGTCTGCATTGTTCTTGAATTCGTTTCACTTGATGCCGAGTATTTTCCTCGGGCATTTATGTTCAAAAGGATCTACTTTCTTGTCTATTTCTTTAGTTGTTTCTCAGCTTTCACAAGCATAAATGAGGGTGGATATTACATTTGAATTGAATAGTCTTAACTTGATTTTTGTGCCTATAACTTTTTAATGCCAAATGTTCTTAAGGTTCTTGAAGATTAATGCTACATTTTCAATTCTATTTCTAACTTCATTTCTGGTGTCACGATCCTGGTCTATGTAGCTGCCTAGGTATGCAGAATGATTGACATCTTCAACAACTGTCCTTTCTACGCGTATTTTTTTCCATTTTGATTAATGGGAAGCTTCATTATTTTTGTTTTGTTCTTGTTAATTTCAAGTCCTATTTTGCTGTCCAGTGAAGACAGCCTGTTTTTTCTTGCATACATGCAAGATTAAAATTAAGATCTTCTAGTTTGGTCCTATGCTATTGTAATTCCAGAAAGCAAAGGAGACAATATACATTCTTGTTTCACATCTGTTTCAATCTGGAACCATTCACTCATCCCTTTTCTGTTTTGACTGCACAAACATATCCATTGTAGAAATCTTCAATTATGTTGACAACTTTAGATGGTTTTCCATATAGATTATTTAAAATTCTCCTCAATGAATCTCTGTGTATGCTATCAAATGGCGTTTAAAAAAAAACTCTATGAAGATTAGTATTAATGATTTCTGCTTTTCAATATGTTCTTCAAGTATTATTCTTAGAGTAAAGATCTGATCGAGACAGCTTCTCCCTTTTCGAAATCCTGCTTGTTCTTCTCTCATTGCAGTATCCACAATATCTTTAAGTCTATTCAAAATGACCTTGGAAAATACTTTTGACACAACTGATATTCAGCTTACTTCTCGACAATTGTTACATCACTAAGGTTGCCTTTTTTTTTGATATTTTAACAATGATTCGTTTTTTTCCATTTAGAAGGTACCTTTTCTTCTTTCCAAATCTTATTAAACATTCTCTGTATAGTTATCTCATGTTGTCAGTATTGATAGCTTTTAACACTTCCGGTATTGTTTCATCTTCACCTGCATCTTTGTTGTTAGCCATTAAATTCACTGCTGTTTCAATTTCATGCAATGCAATTTCATCTAGATTGACATTTAGTTATGTGGCTGGTAAATCGGTTTCAAGGTTTATCAATTCTTTTGGGTGTAGTCGATTAAGTGTTTCCTGGAAGTGTTCAGCCCATTTTGGGTTATATTTGATGTTAATCGGGTTCCAGTTTTGCTAAGGATTGGTCTTTCTTTAGATGTAATAGCACCTGTTAGCCTCTTTTGTATGTTATATAAAGGTTTGCTGTCTCCTGTTTTTGCTGCTTTCTCTGCTTCTTTCACCATATTTTCTATGCATTCTCTTTTATCCCTTCTAGCTGAACCTTTTTACTTTCTTGTCTATTTCTTTGTATTTTGCTTTCCCCAGATCTTTTTCAAAACATGTCATTATGTTCAACATGTCTAATTTTGCTGCTTATCTTTCATGTATGTACTTTCATGTGTTTTCTGATATCCATGGTTTTCTATTTGATTTTTTCAGTCCAGCGCTTGCTTTTGCTGTTGTGATTATGGCTGTGCTGTCAGAATTCCATAATTCATCGGTATATATCTCCTCTACTTCACTGGGTGTTGCCTGATGTTTGGCAAGTTCCTGATTGAAACTCCTGTTAGTATTCTCTTCTTGTAGGCTATGGGTGTTTGTTTATCTTTGTTTGTACAGATTTCTTGATTTGGTTTTTCACTTTTAGTTTTATTTTCCCTATACATAGGTTATGATCACTGTTAACATCTGCACCCCTATTTGCCCTTACATCTATAGAGATGTTCTGTATGCTTTCTAATACAAAAATGATCTATCTGGTTTCTAGTTCTATCATCAGGAGATATCCACGATATTTTATGTATCTCTTTGTGTGAAAATATTGTGCCTCCAATGACCATGCCCTCTATTAGACATATTTCAATTATTCTTTCTCCATTCTGATTTACCATGCCAATTCTTTCTTTCCCCATTACATTTTCGACCTCCGTGATATCTGCCCCTACCTTAGCGTTGAAGTCCCCCATAGCAATTAGAATGTCATGTCTAGGGACTGTGTTGATGATCTGGTGTAATTGGTGATGTAAATCGTCTTTCACCTCATTACCTGCATCGTTCGTGGGTGCATAACACTGTAATATTGTCATTCTTCCGTGTCTTAAATTGTATCGTGTTTTTATTATACTACTGTTCACTGGTTGGCATTCTACAAGGCTCTTTGCTGCTACATTTGACATAATTATACCTACCCCCTCTTGCTGTTTCCCGTCTTCTTTGCCTGAGTGTATTATTAACTTACAGTTTTCCGCCGATCTTTTACTTGCTTCTGGCCATCGCATTTCACTGAAGCCAAGTACATCTAGGTGGTATCTCTCCATTTATTTGATGACCTGAGTAGTTTTTGTTGGTGCTGACATCGTTCTTACGTTCCAGAATCCAATCTTTGTCACATTTTAGGGGCCAACGAATAAGCTCTTCGGAGTTGGCATCCCAGATTGTCGCTTGGTTTCTGTGGGAGTTTCTGTAACGATATCTTTTTTCCCCATCTGGAGTTGCCTCTAGGATAAAGTTGTTAACCTTAGGTCCAACTCCCGGTACAATATATATGACAGATCAAGCCGAATTCCGCTGAATTATGCATGTCAATGAGAGCGTTAAAAAAACGTCCGCCATATTGCACGTCGCACCGGAAGTATATACTACTACTATATAATATATTATATACTACAGGGTTATATATAATACTATTTATAAGTCTGTGAAACATTAAAAAAAATTAGCAACAAATAAACCACTTGACGGATCATAATTATTCTTCCCCAAGAGGAAGAGTACTCTTCATGTTGTTTTTAAAATAAATCCCCCGTGTAGAGTTCCATTTATTTTCCTCTAGGAGGCAGCAATAGCAAATATTTCCGTCAGTAAACGTGAGCAGTCATTTTGTGTTTTAGAATACAGATGAACCTCTTCCGTTATGACAGTGCAGTGACGATTTAGATCGGAATTCCAGAAGGCAGAGCCTGTTTTCAAAAGTATCAAGAAGTGGTGTAGGAAATTCCGGGATGAAGGCGAAGACTTCGATGGAAAACTTCTCTAACACGATTCACAGCTTCCTCGCCTGCTCATGGACGTCCCTACCGATTAGCTCTGCTCATAATATAAGTATACATATTATAATACCGAATTGCATATTGTAATGTAGCAATATATAATTACATTTCTATTAATTAATTAATACCCAGTCAAAGAGTGAACAATGCAAGTACTTTTGTAAGAGATGTCTCCTCGGCTATACTAGGAAAGACCTGCTGGAGGCCGACAAGCCAGAATGTCGTGGCACAGGCCAAACTACAGTGAGGGTGGGTATATCTGAAGAGGGCAAATTCCTTCCAGAACTGGCACAAACAACTGATCTCAAATTATGTCATGTTTACTGACTTCGAGGCAGCGACCACCAAGATCGAGGCACCGACCACCAAGATCGAGGCACGAGCTCCAACTCAACCAAACAACAGCCAGAAGACAATACAAGAACAATATAGGTCCAAAGTACATAATAGGTATAATGCTATTGAGAAGATTGAAACGACTGATGAACAATGGAATATGCTTAAAGGCTCTATTCAGCAAACATCTATAGAAATACTATCTCCAAATAAACGACAGGCTAAACAGGGATGGATGACAGAAGAAATTTTGCAACTACTGGATCGGAGAAGAAGTTTTAAGGAAGATAAAGATGAATATGACAAAATAAATAAAGAAATAAGACACAAATGCAATAAATCTAAGAAGGAGTGGCTAAATAAGAAATGTAGTGAAATAGAGAAAATCATCATGGAAACACGAGAGATATGTACAAACAAATAAAAGAGTTAACAAACAAAAGGACATACAACAAGACTGGTTGCCTAAAGTCAAAGAAGGGGCATACAATAATGGGCAGAAATGAAATAATGGCAAGATGGAGCGAATACATTAGAGAACTCTATGGGGACAATAAAAGCGAAATAGATATACGAAATAATAATGACGAGCCCCACATATTAAAAGCAGAGGTGGAAGAAACCACCAAATATATGAAAAACATCAAAGCACCAGGACAAGATAAAATTATCAAAGCACCAGGACCAGATAAAATCATCAAAGAATCAGGACCAGATAAAATCATCAAAGCATCAGGACCAGATAAAATCATCAAAGAATCAGGACCAGATAAAATCATCAAAGAATCAGGACTAGATAAAATCATCAAAGAATCAGGACCAGATAAAATCATCAAAGAATCAGGACCAGATAAAATCATCAAAGAATCAGGACCAGATAAAATCATCAAAGAATCAGGACCAGATAAAATCATCAAAGAATCACGACCAGATAAAATCATCAAAGAATCAGGACCAGATAAAATCATCAAAGCACCAGGACCAGATAAAATCATCAAAGAATCAGGACCAGACAAAATCATCAAAGAATCAGGACCAGATAAAATCATCAAAGAATCAGGACCAAATAAAATCATCAAAGAATCAGGACCAGATAAAATCATCAAAGAATCAGGACCAGATAAAATCATCAAAGAATCAGGACCAGATAAAATCATCAAAGCACCAGGACCAGATAAAATCATCAAAGAATCCGGACCAGACAAAATCATCAAAGAATCAGGACCAGATAAAATCATCAAAGAATCAGGACCAAATAAAATCATCAAAGAATCAGGACCAGATAAAATCATCAAAGAATCAGGACCAGATAAAATCATCAAAGAATCAGGACCAGATAAAATCATCAAAGAATCAGGACCAGATAAAATCATCAAAGAATCAGGACCAGATAAAATCATCAAAGAATCAGGACCAGATAAAATCATCAAGGAAGAACTGGAAACATTAGGAGCGCTTGGCATATTAATAATAACCAGATTGTTTAATGACATCTATAACAGTAACTATGTCCCATCAGACCTTATGCAATCAATTTTCATTTTTCATTGCCCTAACAAAGAAACAAGGTGCAGTTGAATGTGAAGACCATCGAACCATTAGTCTTATGAGCCATGTTAACAAAATCCTGCTTCATATTTAAATGAGAAGAGTCAGGGGCAAAATAAACCAGAAATCGCCGAAGAACAGAGCGGCTTCGTCGAAGGAAAAGGTACAAGAAACGCCACTCACCCACCCACACACACACACACACAAATATATGCACACACAAACACACACACACACACACAAATACAGAGAGAGAAATAAGATATAAGAATATTAATGGAGAGATCAGTAAAAGAAAAGACGGACCTATACTTATGCTTCATAGACTACTGTAAAGATTTGATAAAGTGAGACACACAGCAAATATAAGAATGCTGGGAGACATCAACATAGATGGGAAAGATCTGAAACTTATCAAAAACATATACTGGCAACAATCAGCAGCAATGAGGGTTGAGAACCAAATAGGAGCATTCCAAGATATACAATTGGTGGTGTGACAAGGATGTGTTGTATCTCCTGACCTCTTCTCCTTGTACAGCAAAGACATAATGAGAAATATAGAGAACATGCCAGGATATCATTTGGCTGATACAACCTTAACAACGTAAGATATGCAGACGACACAGTTCTGATTGTTAAAAGTGAAGGGGAGCTACAAGGTCCTATTGGCGTCATGGTTCGTGAAAGTAAAAATAACGGTTTCAGCATGAAGTAAAAGAAGACTGAAGTCTGAAAAGAATACCACCAAAATGTAGCATTACTATCGATGACACAAATCAGAAACAAGTTGATAGATTCAAGTACTTACGAACGATTATAACAGCTAATGGGAAATGTCACAACGAAATAAAAAACAGACGTGCTCAGGCCAAGTCAGCATTCCAGAAAATGAGAAACATCTTGTGCAACAGATCCATATCAATGGAAACAAGATTCCGAGGATTTAAATGTTTCATCGAGCCAATTTTGTTTTATGGATGTGAAGGCATGGTCCATGAATAAGATAGTACAGCGAGAACTGGAGGCCATGTTAATGTGGTTTATAAGAAAGATGTAGAAGGTACCTTGGACACCCAAGAAAACTAAAGAAGAAGTCCTAAGAGAGGCTGGAGTTAAAAGGCAAATTACAGCAAAGATCAGAGGCAGACAAGCGAGATTTGTAGGAATTTTCTGAGAAGAGGAAAATTGGAACACATTGTGGCAACTAGAAAAATTGAGGTAAAAAGAGACAGAGGACGACAGAGAGAGAGAAGTTACTGTATGGGCTGTCAGTGTGGCTAAGAAGAAAGTCACGGCGGATCTCATAATCAAGTTTAAAGACATGGATTGTGGAGAGAAATGATCACTTACACCACGCGGCATGGCACTTGAACTTCTTCGTTCGCTTCTACCACCAAAACCGCACTGTGATCCTACTGAATTTTCGCCTGTGGTCCTCGTTAGGTCCCGTGGTCTCCTGTGTGGTCCCCGAAAGGACCACACGAGATCCACGAGAGGACTACTCACTTGAACTGAATTATATTCTTTGATGTGGATGCGTGCAAGCCGTGCTGTCGACACCGCCGATCCATCCCGAACCACTCACTCAGCTACGATTGTGTTAGCTGAATGGTACATGAATAATCATTATTCAGTTATGATATAATTGTTGTATGGTGGATTTGATAGTTTCGATGAAATGCAATGATGGTTTGTGCATATACATTTATGTCATTGAATTGTATGTATACGCATTGTGTTTGACATACCCTTTTCTTATCAATAGTTCATTTTGTTACCATCAGAACATGCAATCATTTAAATATGAATAATTGAGATTTATACATAGAACGATTGTGTTGTAATTCATACTAACCCAGTTAAACGTCTTACATGCTGCCCGTGCCATTAAACGTCACATAGGGCTCGCATGGTAGTTCGCCAAGTTTTCCTGCTTTTCAACCTCATCGATTGATTGTATGCCTACTAAATTGGCCTCCTTTAAAAATGTCCTCTTTTTTTCTTCCGGCTGGTGTGTTCCACTTGATAGCTTGTTCTGGTATTCTGTTTGTTCTCATCACATGATCAAAAAATGTCCATCTACTTTTTTCTAATCACCCATGAGACAGGTTGGTTTTCAGTCTCTGCGTTGTTCTGAATTCGTTCCACTTCATGTCGAGTATTTTCATTAGATATTTGTTTTCAAAAGAGTCTGATTTGGTGTCCGTATCTTTAGTTGTTTCCAGCTTTCGCATGCATACATCAGGGTGGATATTACATTTGAATTGAATAATCTTAACTTGGTTTTTGTGGTTATAACCTTTGAGTGCCATATATTCTAGAGATTCTTGAAAATCAATGCTGCTTTTTCAGTTCTAATTCTAACTTCCTTTTTCTGGTGTCACCATCCTGGTCTATGTAGCTTCCAAGTTATGCAAATTGACTGACTTCTTCAGTATCTCTCCTACGTTTATTTTTCCGTTTTGGTTAATGGGAAGTTCATTATTTTTGTTTTGTCCTTGTTAATTTCAAGTAATATCGTGTTAGCCAGTGAAGACAGGGTTTATGTTTATTCTTGTATGGAATTCACATTGTCACTGCAAAGAGTGAAGCAAAGAGTTTGCATTAGCAAAATTATATGTAGAAGATTTTAAATTGATCTTTAGTAATTCCACTGTTGATAATATTTTGTCAGAATCAAAATACTGAAAGAAAATGAATACAAAGTTGATTAATAATATAATAATATAAATTGATGATCTTTTGAAGAAGAATTATTTAACTGTTTTTTCCTTTCATTGTTGTAATGTTGCTATTTGATAATCTAGAGAAGGCCGTGTTGGAATGGTACATAATGTGAAAAAGAAAGAGTGGAAGACCAAGGCGAAGATGGCTGCAAGACATCGTTGATGATCTGCAAATGGATGCATCAGCAGCAGGCCATCTTGCTCACATCCAAGAGGCCTATAGGAGTGCTGTTTGGGATGCAAAGTTTCGCAAGGGACATGCAAATGAATGAATGAATGTTGTTATGTGTTGATGTATAATATGTGTAATCATCAATAAGTTATACCTGAAGAATTACAACGAAATACAAACATCAATCAGATGTACCTGTAACATTACACACAATAACAAACAGTACCACAAAATGTATAGATAATTAACATTTAAAAATTAAAATTATCATAAAATCCGTATTTATTTATTCCTGCAACTCCCACCTCCTGATGAAGGACCTCTCGAAACTGGAGGATAAAATCTCTTGTATCACAAACAATACAGAGGAGTACATTCCTATCTCCCTACGGTAACTACAGTTTCTGTTGTTCTCCCTGGATGACCTAGTGAAAGCCAGCAAGCCCGAAGCCTTCCAGAATACAGCCCAGTATGAGCCTCACAGACAGGGAGATGCTGCTTCGGAAAGGTGTCTGTCTACCCATATAATATTATGGACTCTTGGAAGCGATTAAGTAGGTTATTGAAGTTTTCATTCATTATACTATTCCGCCTTTCTTGTTATATTTACAAATAGTATTGCTTTTTTCTGCAACTGTGGTTTAACAGTTACAACGTAACGAACGCTGGAAAATGTAAAATGATCATTAGAAGGGAGATAACAGAAACAAATTTACGTGTAAATAGATAACTCTTTCTGCTAGGGACACGAGCAATAAACAAAATGCAAAAGAAACAGAGAACAGTTTAAACTTCTGAAAACAAGACTTAATAGAGGAAAACACATCTGAAGATAAAAAGAGAGGGGAGAAATATAAGAAACACACAAATTAACGACAGATTACATTGAAACGAGTAATAATTTATTGAAACTAGGACAAAAAAGGTAAAAGTAGCTCTGTCATGCAATAAAGGCACATAACGTAAGTGTTAGTGCTCGCAGTCTTCATGACCTATCGGTGCGCTAGAGGAGTGTATGATCACATACAACCTCCTTTTTCCCCGGTCCTAGAAAGAGTCAGGTACCCATTTCAACATTTGGAAATAAGAACTAGCCTTATTTAAACTCCAGTCTGATAGCAAAATAATACGAAGGGAATTGACGAAAGGGGGCATATTCTGTAAAGTCGATACAAGAGGTAAAGCATACAGCGGCCTTACATGGGGAGATAACATACGATGATAATACACTTCAGATTACTAGCCAGTTTACGCAAGCTAAAGGTCACCCAAACTGCACAACTAAACATCGATTGTATTTATTATACAAAAAGTGACAGCGAAAAAATTAATATTAGAAGTTTGAAATGGTGAAACATCAAATATGTACATCTTTCAGCAATCTGCAGTATGTGTGACACTTTCTGCACGGATAAATTAGGACTGTTTCAACATAGAAGAAGTAAAATCATGGACTTGTCAGAGAGGGAGAACGGGAGAGAGAGAGAGATTTTAAATAAAATAATACATTTTCATGTACATCCACGGAGAGAAAGAGAAGGCAGTGCCAAAACAATTTCATGTACTTTCAGAGTGAGAGGAAGAAAAATAGAGCACCTGAGAGAGAGAGAGGGAGAGAGAGGAGAGAGGGAGAGAGAGAGTGGGAGAGAGGGAGAAAGAGAGGGAGAGGGAGAGGGAGAGAGAGGAAGTGCTGGAAGAAAGTACAATCTTTGAGATAGAAAGGGAAATAACACCAATTGTTCTTTTTTATTTGGAAGAAAATAAATAAAAATGAAAAAAATAATAATAAATTAATTTTAAAAAACCACACACGGAAAAAAGCAAAAAAAAAAAAAACACACACACACACGTGTCACATGATGGCAGCAACAAACATCATTCTTATGAGTTTTCAAAGTTGCACAGTGCAGGGTCCTGACAGACCACATACTGAGTCTGAGAGAGAGAGACAGAGACAGACAGACAGACAGACAGACACACACACACACCCACAAACACGTGTCACATGATGGCAGCAACAAACATCATTCTTATGAGTTTTCAAAGTTGCACAGTGCAGGGTCTTTGACAGACCACTCACTGAGTCTGAGACACACACATGCACACAAAATGCCAGAGGGAGAAAAAAATAAGGATTATTATTTTGAACTAAACGAGATTCTTGTGGTCTGCCCTGCACATTGAATGCCGGAGAGATGGTCCATATGTCTTTACGGGTGGAACCAGTCTGCAGTACCACCGGGTCACGGCCTGTTGTGTTCGTCGTCCTACAAAAAAATAGCAAGGATTGTGTTGTTTATCTTTTAGCGACTTAAACTGTTTCAGATCTATTTGTCAATGGTTTCTTCTAAGAGTTTTAAAATATATTTTATTCAACTGAAAGTTTTCTGTAACATTTTTCATTTTTTCTTTGTTGAGAAAACCCTTATCTTCTGTTTTCTCTCGCTAGATTGTCTTCACATCAGTTCATGCTTATGGGAACATGGCGAACCACAGACTGTTGATGGCTATTTTGCTACTTAATCTCAAAGAACTTCTTTTTTTTTTTTTTTTGTTGCCTTTAAAAGTAGGCATATTGAGTTTGGATTAATATATCTTAAAGTTTTACAGCAAATTCTATAGTTGTATTTTAATGCAGGCTGTTTTCGACTACAAATCTCTATTTTATGTATAACAAAAGATTTATTATTTTGATAAAGCGATTAAGTATTTCTCGATGATATCAGTTTAAATAATTGATTATATTCACCGAAACGTGTACATGCGCTACAAGGACGCACACACCGTTGTATGAAGTATTCAAAATCTCACTCGCACACAGACTGAACGTCTCTCTAAAGAATCTACAATGAGGAAAAAATATTTACTTCTTTTCGGCTTTGTGGAAGTGATGTTTGTGATCATCATGTCTGGAGTTGGATTCACTACACGAAAGTAAATAGAAGTTATTTATTCATGTACCATGTGCATGTCTGGAATGTTCTTTCTCAGTCCGTACGTTAAAGGAATGCTACCTAAATGTAGTTACGATTTTTTTTCTATCTATCTATCTATCTATCTATCTATCTATCTATCTATCTATCTATCTATCTATCTATCTATCTATCTATCTGTCTGTCTGTCTGTCTGTCTGTCTGTCTGTCTGTTTGTCTACCACATTTACTATTCTATACTCAACCACCGGAACTGCACATCATTATCCATGGAATTAATAGCTGCAATATTTGTTTCGGTTTAGACCTGCACCATAGAGCTATGCATATATGATGACCGTACTACACAATCACTACAATAGTTTGAAAACTCCCATCACCTTTTAACTTCGGTAGATAAATCTGACTTAAACCAAAACAAAACAAAACAAAACGTTTTACAGCATAATAATATCTCTTAGTGTTAGCTTTCATCTATAATTGTCATCCAGTGCTTTACATTTCCACTTCTTATCTTATCTTATATCTTATATCCTTCCCGTGCCGTTAGACGTCACATAGGGCTCGCAAAGTAGTTCGCCAATTTTTCCTGTCTTCGGCGAGTCTTTCAACCTCATCAAATTTACATTTCCACTTACATAACGTTTATTTCATTGTTGCTGTTTTTATTTCTTATATTTTTACTTTTCACCTTACTCTTTTGTTAGTGTATTAACAATTTATTTGTGTTACTTAAGAATTAGTCTGTCTGTTGCATTAGTACGTCTGACTGACCAGCTATTTTCTTTTTACTGAAATTTTTTCCACCTGAATTTTGTGAACTTGAAATTGAAGGATCTGTTATTCGATAGTGCACTTTATAATTGAGTTTTTACATAGTGCTCTTGTTATTATTCATGCTAGTTAACTTACTCCTTTTTCTGTTATTGAGCACAGGAGGATCCCACTTGTAAGCAGTTTTATTATCTGGTCACTTGTCACAAGAACCGGATGAGTGACTGCGAAACAATGGCTTACATGTTGACCACTTAATCTTTATCTCTTCTGTGTAAAATGCCTGAGGTTGCAAATATACTTTAACTACATTTTCATATTTCTGGTTTCTCCGAAAGCCGATTACATTTAAACATTACTGATGATGATATCTGACAAGTTGGCTTGACCTTGATCAGGTGCGACGCAGGTAGGAGGCGTTTACGTATCTATCTCAGTTAAATTTTGTAGAAGAGAAGACCTGGGAAACACCAGAGGTTAAAAGTATCGTGTTAAAAATTAACGTATCAAATCTTAGCCCAGGTCTAATTAGTTTTATATATCAAAATTCAAAGCTTCAGTCGAGTGATATGATTATTTAACGATAGTGATGGATGATACTCTAAACTATAGATTCAAAGACATAATTATTGTAGGTGACTTCAGTATAGATTTCATTATTGAGAATACTCTTTCCACTGGTGCAGATGTGCCTGGCATGCTGAAAATGTATTTTATCGAACACGATTAGGCAATGAAATGTATTTTTCTTTGAAAAGACTGAAGAGTTGTATCCATTTTTCTTCGCAACTTTTATTTTTCTAAATTTCATAGTTTTCTGACCATAAGGTCTTTGCAATCACTACTTCATCAAACAGTAGATTCATGTTTATTGTATTATTTGCAACAGTTTCATTTTTTTTTTTCACCTTAAGCTTCAATTTCAGGCCACGTTAATTCATTGTTGTTTATCCAAGTAAATGATTCTGCTCCACCAAAACCGTTTTCCCATAGCTAAATGTAAGAAAGGCATCTGTAAAAAAAAAGTTGTAAATTCTTGTAGGATTGTATTGATATTAATACTTCCATTACTTTGTAGTATTCTAAAACGTTTTTTTTTCTTTTGCTTCTTGAGGCAGATATTTATTATCGCGCCTTTCCTCAAGGCTTGTTTTTAATTTTCCAAGTTCATTGACAATATCAGTTACACTCGCTTTAGTACTTTCCATAATCAAGATAGCTTTGCTATGCAATTTGAGCTGCCCTTGCACAAACCACAAATGCATTTCACCACAATCATTATCAAAAGCTGTCTTATTATCACTGGATACTGTTCTGGTGAAATAAAATAAGATTTCAGTCTTTCATAGATTTCAAGTATTCTATAAATAGCTGGAAGTAGCGAAAGAAAACGGGTGTTGCCATGTTGAAGAACCTTTTTCTACTCTACATCTAAAAATTCACAAAACTCTTCTATTTGAGAGACTCGAACCGTATAAATGTGGAAATATTTATAAATGTTGACCACTAAAGCTTCTATTTCAACAGGTAGAACATCAACTGCAGTTTGAAGGCAGTTGTGTACGGCGTGAGCACCGCAACCAATGCCAACAATATATCTTCCTAGTTCCTCCTTCTATCTACTGTAAATATTGTTTTCTTCTCTGCGTTTAACACCTCCAAAATTAGTACTGCACTTATCACCACAGAATCCAATAATTATTTTTGCTATATGATGGGTTTTTTATAACTGACATTAAATGGTTTGTCAGCATTTCTGCAGTTCTACCGGGAACTGATTGAAAGTCTAAAAGTGTAACGTTCAGGCCACAATCTGGTACAGATACCGTACAACAATTGGCACAGTTTTATTTCTTTCCTGTTTGAGGAATCTACTGATACGGTCACAAAATTTGAATCTTCGCAAAGCTGCTGAAACAACAGTGGCTCATTTACATAAACAATGACAACTTCACGTTTTGTTCTGGACAGTCAAAACTTTATTTGAAAGAGCGTTGAAATCAATTTAGATGAACAATCGGCTGACTTAAAGCTGAGATTGTGAACAGCAACATGAAATGCAAGAGTTGCCTCTTTAGCTGCTCTTAAAAATAAAGTTCTTTGTCATTTAAATCGGTCCCTTTAAAATATGAGAATATATTTGAGGAGGTTCCTGCAGCAACTACTAGGCTTGCCTTATGCTTTCTACATTTCGAGTGATTTGTAACGTCGGAACGCTCACCATGAGCTACCGAAGATTCTGAAAACCACAGCTCACACTTCACTTGATCAGTACGATCACAAACGTTTTTCAAAAAACAGATAATCCTTTTTTAATTCATCTGTAAACACGCAGTTTATTTTTGGCATTTTTGAGATTAAATTAATGTAATTAATACAGAATGATGGCAAATGCAGACTTGCAATTTGAACTGAACTAAGACAGGGCATGCGCTACAATGACGTGGCCAGTGTGAGTTCCAGTGTACCCAACTCTACTTGAAACAAAATATCTAAAAAATGAAATAAAAATATCTGGATCTCATAGGCTACATGCTATTATAGATTTTGTGAAAAAATATCTGGATGAAAAAACAAAACATCTAAATTCGTTAGGTCAAATGCTCTAATATTTTTTTTGGGAAAACGTCTAGACAACTTTAAAAGTACTTAAATCTATATAAAAAATGTTTAGATTGACACCAGTGATTGTAACAGAGGGGGTATTTTAGTTGCCAAACCGCCATTTTACTACCAGAGGTTGCATTATTTGTTACTTCTTGTGTATTCGGCACTTTTTAAATGTTACCAAATAACCGGTACACAATGACAAACTGACCTGGACGCAGGTACACATAATCAAACAGGGACAGTCCCAGTCAAAGTGGGGCGTCTGGTAAGCCTAAGTATAATTTATGTCAAATGTAGCAGCAAGGAGCCTTGTGGAGTGGTTAGTCAGTGAACAGTCGTATAATAAGAGCACGAGACAATCTAAGATAAGAGCACGAGACAACCTAAGACACGGAAGAATGACAATCACACAGTGTTATGCACCCAGGAACGAGGCAGATGATGAGGTAACAGACGATTTCTATCACCAATTACAACAAATCAATAACAAAATCCCTAAGACGGCATCCTAATTGCTATGGGGGTCTTCAAAGCTAAGGTAGGGAAAGATAACACCAACGTCGAAAAAGTGAAGGGGAAATAAGGATTTCAACGGTAAATTAGAACGGAGAAAGATTAACAAATGGCACGGTCATTGGAGGCACAATATTTTCACACAAAGAGATACATAAAACAACGTGAATATCTTCTGATGATAAAACTAGAAACCAGATAGATCATGTTTGTATTAGAAAGCATACAGAACATCTCTGATAGATGTAAGGGCATATAGGGGTGCAGATGTCAATAGCGACAACAATCTGTGTATCTCTCTCTCTCTCTCTGAAACTTATGTGCCCAGGGCACATGGGGCTTCCGCAAGGGTTTTCCACAAATGCCTGTCCTTCGCCTTTTGTTCTACTCTTGCCCAGGTGAGCCCTCTATTGCTCAACATCATTTATGTTGTTCTTCTCCATGTCTCTTTTGTGTATAGTGAAAATAAAACTAAAACTGAAAAGCCAACACAAGAAATCAATACACTGAGAATAGACAGCCACAGCCTACAAGAAGAGAATACTAATAGTAATTTCAATCACGAACTTGTCAATCATTCACAACACTCAGTGAAGTAGAGAAGATAGATATAGATGAATTATATAATTCTTACGGAACAGCTATAATCACATCAGCAAAAGCAAGCGCTGGACTGAAAAAAATCTAATAGAAAGGCGTGGATATCAGAAGACACATTGAAGTACATATATAAAATCGATCAGCCAAATTAGCAATGTTGAATGTACAGACATGTACTATTATATCTAAAGAAAGATCAATCCTTATCAAAACTGGAACCCTATTAACATCATATAAAGACCAAAAGCAAAGATGGGCTGAACACTTCCAAGAAATACTTAATCGAACACACCCAAAAGAATTGTTAAACCTTGAAACCGACTTACCAGCCCAACAACTAAATGTCAACCTAGATGAAATTAGATTGCATGAAACTGAAACAGCAGTGAATTTGATGGCTAAAAACAAAGCTGCAGGTAAAAATGAAATAACACCCGAAATGTTAAAGTTATCAATAGTGGAAACATGAGACAACTACAGAGAATGTTTAACAAGATTTAGAAAGAGGAAAAGGTCGTTTCTAATTAAAAACGGAATCATTGTTAAACTATAAAAAAGGCACTCTTAGTGACTGTAACAACTGGAGAGGATTAACCTTAATATCGGTTTTGTCAAAAGTATTTTGTAAGGTCATTTGGAATAGACTTAAAGATATAGTGGATACTGCAATGAGAGACGAACAAGCACGACTTCGATAAGGGAGAAGCTGTCTCTACCAGATTTTTACTCTAAGAATAATACTTGAAGAACATATTGAAAAAGCAGAAACCATTAATACTGAACTTCATAGACTTTAAAAAGGCATTTGATAACATACACAGAGATTCATTGTGGAGAATTTTAAGTCTATATGGAATACCATCTAAAATTGTCAACATAATTAAGGACGTATACAATGGACATGTTTGTGCAGTCAAAGCAGAAGAAGGGATGAGTGAATGGTTCCAGATTGAAACAGGTGTGAATCAAGGATGTATACTGTCTCCTTTGATTATTGGAATTACAATAATGAAAAAATGCTGCACAGGTAACACAGGTATTGACTGAGTACATGGGACCCAACTAGAAGATCTTGATTTTCCTGATGACATAACTCGTATTAATAAAAATGTGAAATCTATGCAAGAAAAAACAGATAGCTTGTCTTCACTGGCTAGTAAAATAGGACTTGAAATTAACAAGGACAAAAAAATAGTGAAAATTCTCCTTAATCAAAATGGAAAAATACATATAGAAGGGACAGATATTGAAGAAGTCAATTAATTCGCATACCTTGGCAGCTATATAGATCAGCATGGTGACACTAGAAAGGAAGTTAGAATCAGAATTGCAAAAGCAGCATCAATCGTCAAGAATCTTGAGAACATATGAAATTCAAAAGTTATAAGCACAAAAACCAAGTTAAGACTATTCAATTCAAATGTAATATCCACCCTCATTTATGCATGTGAGAGCTGGAAAACAACTAAAGAAATGGACAAGAAATTGGACTCTTTTGAAAACATATGCCTAAGGAAAATACTCAGCATCAAGTGGAACGAATTCAAGAACAATGCAGAAATAAGACAGATGACTGAACATCAACCAGTCTCATGGGTGATCAAGAAAAGTAGATGGACATATGTTGGTTACTTGATGAGAAGAAATGATCAGAGAATCCCAAAACAAGCTATCAAGTGGAATGCAACAGGCCAAAGAAAAAGAGGCAGACGGCGTGAAACTCTGAAGAGGACATTGTTAATGAAGCCTAATTAGCAAGCATAAAATCCCTTGATGAAGTTGAAAGATTCGGCGAAGACAGGAAAGACTGGCAAACTACTTTCCGAGCCCTATGTGACGTTTAACGGCACGGGAAGAATATAAGATATAAGATAAGAATCAGCCAAAATAATCTAAGTCTTGCTAAAAAAAAGAAGGAGCCCTTTTGTGAAAAGTTTCATCGGCAAATTTAGAATTTATGTACTCAAAGTTTGCAGGTTTCTTTCTCAAAAATTTAAATTCGCACTCAGTGATCAAATTCAGAATCATGCAGCTAAACCTGATGAGTTTTATCTCATATACATTCATAACATTTGTAATTATTTGGAATGACTAAATTTTCTAAATCACCAGGAACAGCAGCTGCTACTTATTGGACAGGTTTCCTCTGAATTGTGCTGTTTCTTTGTTGATCATGTTTCCTAGAGTCGCTAGATCAGCGTTAGCCAAAGCTTCGTTAAGTGTCTAAAAGTTTGTTTCAGCAATCTCTTTAGCTCTTCTCTTTTATCAATCTTAATCTTTCTCACTTGTATCGATTCTTGGTGAGTGTTCTTGGAGTGAATATAAATATAATAAACGGGTATATTTAAATTAGATTATATAATTTCAAAAGTTTGTAAATAATACTTATAAAATAGAGATAATAATTATGTGAATACAAGGTACAGCTACAATATTTCCCACAAACAAAAGGTCCTGGCGTTCAGATGTTTTGTCGTTGAAGTGATGGGGTCAAAACGATCTGCTTCGATCTGCCAGCCTAACTTCTTACCTATATATCTATCTGCTTTCACTGTCTTTATATCTATTTATACATTTATCGGTCCCTCTATTCCCCATTCTATCGCTTGAATAGTTTCTTCTATTTAGGTATATATATATATATACACACACACACGGTCCGGCATAACGCATGGTTAGATTTAACTGACGTAGTGTGCAGAAACTGAAAAGGTGTGATAAAAGACACGACGTCAGAGATGCAGCAGACAAACGGTAATTGTTAACAATGGGTTATTGGCAAACACAACATCGCGCATTCACCGTTGAAAATTATTTTAAATGTGGAGAATCGAAAGTTTCGTGGTCATTTTGAGTTGCATCTCAGTGATAATGTTCCCGACCGGAAAATAGTTTTGATGTGGGTAAAAAAATTTAAGGAAATCGCAGACTGTCCTAATAACTACTGGTCGTCCAAGAGCTCAACAGACGCCTGAACGAACTCAGGAATTCCGCAACGCATTGCTTCGTAGCCCTCGGCGATCAGCTGTTAGGCAGGCTTTGGCACTTGGTTATGTCGGATCGCTCGCTACGTCCCATCATTCATAATCATCTGCATTTCCACCCCTACAAGTTGCAAGTTGTGCAGCAACTGAATGATTGGGATACAATTAACAGACTTCGCTTTGCTACCGATTTTCTAGCACGCATTGAAGAAAATCCGAGTTTCTTCGATAACACCATAAGTCTGTTGAAGCACATTTTGAGTTGTTATGAAGTATGAACAAGCAGAATCTCAGATACTGGTCAGCTGAAAAATAAAAACCAATTACTGCATGAGAAACCGCTCCATAGTGAACTACGTGGCGTGGCGTTGCATCATTCAGTGTCAGTGGCCCATATTTTTTAAAGACAAAGACGGGCACTATCTTACAGTTCATAGCGATCACTATGTGCATATGCTAACGGAATACTTCATTTCAGAGTTGGCCAATAGAAATAAAAGACTAATATGGTTTAAGTAAGATGGAGCAACTGTCCACACAGCCCCTCAGTCCATGGTCATGCTACAGTGAGCATTTCCCAATCGTCCTTTTTCCTGATTTGGGGTATTCATAGGCCAGCAAGGTTACCGTATGCAGGAAACTCTGTACTGTAGAGAGCGGAAAAACAACACAACTCCTTCAGATCATCACAGGAAGTACCCCCCTCTCAGGCAAGTGTTTCGGCCCTATTAAAATCCTGACACTCTAAGGGGGGGGGGGGGCTCTGGGTCATGGTTCCCAGAGGTCATGGAGTGAGGATAAACAGAATAAAGTATGAGAGTAAGATGAGAATGTATAAATGAAAACATACATCCAAAATTTCGGTGTGAGCCTTTTTCAAGGATTACATACACACAGACACAAGGATTACATACACACAGACACAAGGATTACATACACTCAGACACAAGGATTACATACACACAGACACAAGGATTACATACATACAGACACTCATATTTATTCCACCAACGGGGTTATCCAGAACATGTTCTCACGTCATCTTGGAACAGCATCAGTCATATATCGCGGCAACATGCCGTCACTCCTAAACCGCACTGTATCTCGGACAGGGTCAAACTGGTACTCATGCACAGTTTGGCAATTAAGAACAAACTGTTTCGCCATCTCCATCTCCTCCAGACCGAGCCTGATACACGTTAACTCTCTGGGGAACCCCCATTAGTGGCCTACAGTCGGCACAAAATCCTCAGCGACCTTTTAGTTAGAAGTCGCCTTAAGACAGAGGTCATTTTTAATGGTACCAGACGTTGCGGACATTGTAGATGCAATACTTTCCCGTGTGTTGCTGAGGCTAGCCAGATCTCCTTTCCTAAGTTTACGTTATCAGCTCAGGAGGTAGTCACCTGCACTTCACGCAATGTGCCATTATATGCACGTGTTGTGATATGAAGTATATAGAGGAGACCGGTTTATATTTAGGAAATAGTTTTCATCAATATCTTAACAAAATTTCACAGAGGTCAATGCCCTCTGTGGCAAAACACTTTTGCCAAACCAACCACAGGGGAAAACGGGACATTCTGTTAATGAAACCCGCTCCTGTTCTTTTGATGTACTATCTCAGAAGGCTCTGGAACAGCTCCTCATTTTCCAGCTGGTTGTCTCCACCAAGCTGTTATTAACAATGCCTTCAGGTTCCTTATAACTTCTGTAGATTTGCACCTAGTTTCTTTCTTGACTCAGCCCCTCGTATTACGTTGCAGTTCTTCATCCATCAGTTTCACGTTATCTCCCAGATTCCCTTCCCCCTACCCACTCCACCTCCACCTTCTTCTCTATTCTATCGGCCTACAGGTGTTTATTTCCCTTCATGGTCTCTTTCCTGCCCCATCTCCTCCCGATCTCTCCCTTTCCCGCACTGACAACCGATTGGTTGTATCTGCGTTCTTTTGGGGTCTGCCAGCCTCGTCTCTAGGACGCATTTGTGTGTATTCTGTACAAGGAGGGATGCCACAAAGACAGTTTTTTCCATTTTTTAGTTATATTCGTATGTTGTTTGTGTTTGTGTATGTAATCCTTGAAAAAGCCTCACGCTGAAATATTGGATACTGTATGTTTTTCATTTATACATTCTCATCTTACTCTCATACGTTCTGCTATTTGTTTTTTTCTCACTATCCTCACTTCCTCTGTCGCTTTGTAAAACTGTACCATACCTCTCTATTTGCCTATCTTACTAGAACCAGTTTTATTGCAGTCGTTATCTCCTTTATCTTTTAAACTACTACTACTACTACTAATACTACTACTACTACTACTACTACTACTAATGTTGCAAGTTCTACTACTATTGCCACTACTACTACTACTACTAATACTACTATTACTACTACTACTACTACAGCTATTGTACAGAGCTATCAGAGATAATTCCAAAGGTCTTAATGCGATGATTAAAAAACCTTACTATTAGAATTTGCTAGTAAAGAGTTTATTAACATCGAATTTACAGAATCAAATAATTTCAGTTTAATTTTACTTCTTTATAAACATGTTGGTTTAATCTTAATAATGTAATTTCCTTTCTAAGCTTTACTTCTAGGTGGACTTTGAGAAGTTGATTTTCGAACGAGCATGATACAATCGAAAAGCAGACAAACTTTCAGTAATTAACAGTGAAGTAACAGAACAAAATTTGGAGGATTAGACCTCGAAAAAGATCTAACCCTACAAATCTGTTTTCTGTGACTTCACTTTACGAAAACTCGTTGTTTCATATTTAAACAAAAAAGTATTAACTAAGAATACTTATCTAATATTAGATACAAATCTTCTTATATCTTATATCCCTCCTGTGCTGTTAAAAGTCACATAGGGCTCGCAAGGTAGTTCGCCAATGTTTCCTGTCTTCGGCGAGTCTTTCGACCTCATCAATGGATTTTATGCCTATTAATTTGGCCTCTTTTAACAATGTTCTCTTCGGAGTTTCACGCGGTCTGCCTCTTTTTCTTTGGCCTGTTGTGTGCCATTTTATAGCTTGTTTTGGGATTCTCTGACTGTTTCTTCTCATCAAGTGACCAACATATGTCCATCTCCTTTTCCTGATCACCAATGAGACTGGGTGTTGTTCAGTCATCTGTCGTATCTCTACATTGTTCTTGAATTCGTTCCACTTGATGCTGAGTATTTTCTTTAGGCATTTATTTTCAAAATAGTATAATCTCTTGTCTATTTCTTTAGTTGATTTCCAGCTTTCACATGCATAAATTAGGGTGGATATTACATTTGAATTGAATAGTCTTAACTTGGTTTTTGTGCTTATAACTTTTGAATGCCATATGTTCTCAAGATTCTTGAACGACAGTGCTACTTTTACAGTTCCAATTCTAACTTTCTTTCTGGTGTCACCATCCTGGTCTATGTAGCTGTCAAAGTATGCAAATTGATTGACTTTTTCAATATCTGTCCATTCTTTTTTAATGTGTCCATTTTGATTAATGGGAAGTTTCATTATTTTTTTTTGTCCTTGTTAATTTCAATTCCTATTTTACTAGCCAGTGAAGACAGGCTATCTGTTTTTTTCTTGCATGGATTTCAGATTGTTACTGATAAGAGTTATGTCATCAGGAAAATCAAGATCTTCTAGTTGTGTCCCATGTATCCTGTCAATACCTGTGTTACCTGTGCAGCATTCTTTCATTAGGAAGTCTATTGTAATTCCAATAATCAAAGGAGACAGTATACATCCTTGTTTCACACCTGTTTCAATCTGGAACCATTTATTCATCCCTTCTTCTGTTTTGACTGCACAAACATATCCATTGTAAAAGTCCTTAATGATGTTGACATTTTTAGACGGTATTCCATATAGACGTAAAATTCTCTCTCCACAATGAATCTCTGTGTATGCTATCAAATGTCTTTTCAAAGTCTATGAAGTTCAGTATTATTGGTTTCTGCTTTTCAATATGCTCTTCAAGTATTATTCTTAGAGTAAAGATCTGGTCGAGACAGCTTCTCCGTTTTCGAAATCCTTTCATTGCAGTATCCACTATATCTTTAAGTCTATTCCAAATGACCTTGCAAAATACTTTTGACAAAACTGATATTAAGGTAACACCTATCCAAATGTTACAGTCACTAAGGTTGCCTTTTTTGGTATTTTAACAATAATTCCTTTTTCCATTTAGAATGGACCTTTTCTTCTTTCCAAATCTTATTTAAACATTCTCTGTAGTTGTCTCATGTTTTCACTATTGATGGCTTTTAACATTTCGAGTGTTATTTTATCTTCACCTGCAGCTCTGTTGTTAGCCATTAAATTCACTGCAGCTTCAATTTCATACAATGTTATTTGATCTAGGTTGACATTTAGTTGTAGGGTTGGTAAGTCGGTTTCAAGGTTTAACAATTCTTTTGGGTGTGGTCGATTAAGTAATTTTTGGAAGTACCCTTCTTTTTTTTTTTTTTTTTGGTCTTCACTTGATGTTAATAGGGTTCTAGGTTTGGTAAGGATTGGTCTTTCTTTAGATGTAGTAGTACCTGTTAGCCTCTTGTGTATGTTATATAAAGTTTTGCTGTTTCCTGTTTTTGCTGCTTTCTCTGTCTCTTTTGCCATATTGTCTATGTATTCTCTTTTATCCCTTCTAGCTAAACTTTTTACTTTCTTGCCTCTTTCTTTATATATTGTTTTCTCCAGTTCTTTTCCAAGATCTGTTTTTACATTCAACATGTCTGATTTGTCTGCTCGTCTTTCATGTATGTGCTTCCATGTGTTTTCTGATATCCATACTTTTCTATTTGTTTTTTTTTTCAGTCCAGCGCTTGCTTTTGCCTCTGTGATTATGGATGTGCTTTAAGAATTCAATAATTCATCTATACCTATCTCCTCTACTTCACCGAGTGTTGTGGAATGACTGGCAAGCTCCAGATTGAAATTAATGTTAGCATTCTCTTCTTGTATCCTGTGGCTGTTTATCTTTCTGTGTACTTATTTCTTATGTTGTCTTTTCAGTTTTACTTTTATTTTCCCTATACAAAAGTTATGATCACTGTTAACATCTGCACCCCTATATGCTCTTACATATATCATAGATGTTCTGTATTGCTTTCTAATACAAAAATGATCTATCTGGTTTCTAGTTATATCATCTACAAATATACATACAAATAACTAGGCACAACCTTCAACTGAAGCAACACAGCAAGCGAGACATTTAAAAGCATAGTACAGATAGGGAATAAAATATACTTTGCCTTGCAACATCTTTTAAAATCCAAAATCCTGCCCCAGAACATGAAAATAACAATCTACAAAACTATAATAAGATCATCTGTCATGTATGAATCAGAAACGTGGAGTACAACAGAGAAAGATGAACAACAATTGCAGATCTTTGAGAACAAGATCCCAAGAAGAATCTTTGGGCCCATGAAGCATACCAACAGAGGAGAATGGAGAGCTAGAAAGAACACTGAACTGAACAGCTTATGTAAATCCCAACGAATTATACTCGTAAATGTCTTGAAACTGAACAGACTACACTGGGGCATGTAGAAAGAATGGAAGAGAACAGACAAACAAAAATGAAGTATGCACAAGAGATGAGGAAAACAAGTCCAAGGGGTAGACCAAGACGGAGATGGAAAGACCACACTGAAGAAGATATAAAAGAAATTGGTGTCATCAACTGGAGAAAGAAAATTAGAAATAGAGAGGAATGGAGGCGAGCTTTATCTGCAGCAATGAGCCTTAATGGGTCGGAAAGCTTTAGAAGAAGAAGAAGAGGAAGAAGAATTTTACCAATATGACTGGTGTAAGTCCCTCTCCTGCAGTATCTACAGAAGTAGTTACAAGACGTATTAATTCTAATACTATATACGTAAAATCCAGTAGTATCTACTTATATGGGAAGTTAAGAAACAGGATGTTCTCGTATGCAGCTGTGCTGGGTATTGATCGTGCACATGGAAGACAGATGTTTGCTATGTCTTCGACATATCTGTCTGAAACATTTAAGGTACATAACCTGCAAATAAATCCTAAACCAGAAAGTAAGTCAACATGTTTTAGTAAAATCGTTTTAATATATGTAAATCTAGCTTTCGTTAATGTTACAATACATACTACAATAGAAGATATATTTATGTATGAAGCGCCACGGCTTAGTCTATGGCGTAGCTGGTGGTTTTTTAAGGCCGAGTTTATTCGCACTTTGTGTGACCTACATTGACACTGTGCATTGGTGGCAGCACAGCAGCCGACTTTACTTGATACCTGTCCGTGGCCTGGCACGTGCTAGATATCCTAGGGCGCCGGTTTATTTAAAAATTATCATCCGGGTTTCCCAGTGCCTATGGAGCCTGTGAACTGCAGATAATAAATATATCTTTAGAGCAATCGATCTGACTTCTGCGCAGACGACATGCGCAGCTGTGTGCGCTGACTACATGCGCAGTGGCTCTAATGTCTCTGTGCAGATAGTCACTCCTTTGTTTTTTTTTAAAATTTTGCTCAAGCACACAAGCAAACAAAAACACACACACATACAGACACACACAGTGCATATGTATGTTATGTTTGCTGGTGCGCCTGGCTAACAGGAACACATGTTTACTTCACGAAATTTATGAAGAAGACTCCTAATCGACGGGTACAATTTGTCCCAGAAGATTATTACCCGCCCCTGTGGACTGGACTTGGAAACTAAACATAAACAAAGTTTTATTCCAGACAACATTAAGTTGTGCCGTGAGTAAAAAAATGCGCTTCTAAACTGTTGAGTTATAAACAAAAGAGATCAGAACTTCTTATATGTACAATGTGTACATTAGGATGTTCATGAAAGCCTCGTGACCCTCAAAAAGGTCATCAAGGAAAGGAAAGTTACCTTACGGAAAAATAAGTGAAATTCGACTACTAAAATCTACTAAGAATAGTAAAAGCAGGGAATTCTATACCTTAATGACAAAAACAATCAGATGTCCTTCTTCCTTCAAATGTTTGACGTAAATATACGGGCACTGTGTTTGAGAAAAATTAAACTGTTCTAAGGATTTGTTGTCAGTAATGATTTTTTCTCTGAACTGTTTTATAAGAAAACAGTAAAAATGATTATAGATATATCAAAGAACACTGATCAGTGAAGAGAAAGAAAGAAAGAACGAAGGGAAGAAAAATGAAAAGAAATGATATAAAGAAAGAAAGAAGTCACAGGAATAATAAACATTAGTAAAATTCTTATTTTCTTTTTATTTGTGTGTAAGAATTCGTTTTAAGGAATTCATTTTAAATAACCAGAAAAGTGTGAGAATTATAGTATACCCATGGAATAGGTCAGAGAACATTAAATCAAGTTGGAGTTAAGGGATTTCATTCCCGAAGCAGAAGAAGATAATTGTTGTTTCAGTTTTATTTCTCAACAATAAGTCCGTGGAAAATAGCTGCCTAGTAAATATAGTGCGAACTTGTTTTATTTTACAACATTACAGCGCCGTATATCAGTACCATCGGTTCAAAGCTTATCATCAGACGCAAGAGACAAAAGTTGAAAATTCCCCACTACATATTATTATTATTATTATTACTACTATGTGACGGGACACCTTTGTCGATCATGGTTGTCAATCTTGTGCTGTTCTCAGTGTTTCCGATTACTTCAGGTGCTTTTCTTCTTCCATGCTATTTGGTCAGAACACGGAGATATTTTATTTTTTTCATTCCCTTTATCTCATTCCTTTTCCCTTGAATTTTCCAGCCTTTACCAGATTCTCCATTTTCTGTGTTCTCATCACATGTCTATAAAATTTTGATTGTCTTTTTTTCTTATCATTTTAACTACTTTTCTACATTCTGATAACTCTATGAAGACCGATCCGTTTGTTTTTCTGTCCGTTAAGTACATTTGTTGCATCTTACTATAGGATAATTGATGGTTGCCTTTCTCTGTGTGTAGCTGGGGCTTTACTTAGGCAGTATCGTATCGTAGTGATCATGTAACGCCCGTGAATAACAGGATAGACTTTCATCTTGATCTTCGTGAATTGAGGTTACTGGACTAGTTGTACACATAATTCTAGCTCTCGCTCTCACTTTCTGGATTAGTTAAATAGTGTTCCAGATATACTTCTCATCCAGGCTAGTTCAAAACCTCACGCTGGCAACAACTGGTACAGATAGTCAAGTAAATCCTTGGTCTACGGTGATTTGGAACGTTTATTGACAGAATGACGATAATGTTGATGAAAATAACAGTATATCCGACTGCCGGCAGGTTACCCCTGCCATGTGGCAAGTTCATACTTACAGCTGCAGTACAGCTATAACGTCCATATGTTCCTCGAAGAGGAAAAATTCCACACACATACACATTCAGAACCAGACTGGCTCCACGCATTCGGTCTTGCCCGGACAATTCCCTGTTCTGGGCTGTTCAGCCCGGGATATATTCTCGAAGGGTCTCAACCGAGCACGTGAATGTTCAAAAATAAACCCATAATAACACCTTACAATAAAGCTAACAGTTTATACACAAATACTGCTACATTACGCAAGCGGAGGCCACACAGCACACTAACTTGAGAACCCCTGAGACTAACAAATTCTCGTCTCACAGAAGCAAGAAACTGTCAAGTGAGTGTTTAATCCCTTATGTATTACTGTGTGCAATTTGAACGATTTTATTTATTCAATTTTAAAAGCTATAGAATATCAAATTTATGGCTTAAAGTGGATCATCAGTAGTTTATGCGTTTCTTTTTTTTCTGACAGTATATATATATATATATATATTTACTTATATATTATAAGTATTATATTAAGACTGAGAAAGGGACATACCATTATCGCAAAATAGCAATACCAGTTGAATAATCAGCACTCAATATATATATATATATATATATATATATATATATATATATATATCCATATCCATTAACACATCATGAAATATTATTTTAAGAGATATGCCACATTTTAAACGTTAAGAGAACAATTCTACCAAGCATTAAAGTCACCAGAAAAAAGAGACAGATACAAGCTAAGAAAATATAGATGACAGGTGACATTCTGTAATTGATGTAGAGGAGCAGGAAGAGCAAAATTAACAAAATATTGGGAGATTACGAAGAAATACGGAGACAATGAGAGGTGTCTATTAGAGTGGAGATAAAAGAGAACGACCGCAGTAAAACTGTTTTTAGTAATACAGGTAAACAGAAGTGCATGGAACAGTTTTACAAAGTGATAGAGGGAATGAGAAAAGTGAGAAAAACACAGAAAATGAAAAACATACTCACCCAATATTTCAGCATGAGCCTTTTTAAAGGATAACATACAAAAGCAAACACAAAATAAAAGAAGAAAAATGATGAAAATTAAGAACTTAGCTTTGTGGCATCTATCTTTGTACACAATACAACAGAATACGCCCTAAAGACAAAGCTGGGAGACCACATAGAAAAATAAATTGAACCAATCGGAATTAGGGGCTGTGAAAGGGAGAAGACGTTGCGTGTGTGTGTGTGAGTGTGTGTGGTGGAGGTGGGGGCTCAGGAAAGAGATCTTGTTGCAATAAATACCTCCAGGCCGCTAGAGAAGGTGAGGGTGCGGGATAAAGAAGAAAAGCTGGGAGATAACGTGAAACTGATGAAAGAAGAAATTTAGCGAAATGCGTGGGGGACATGAAAATAGAGTAAAAATAGCAGAAGACTGATGGAATTCTAAAGAAGTTTAAAGGAAGCTAAATATAGTGTTAATTCCCGCTTGTTGGAGACAGCCGGATTGGAAAATAAGGCGCTGTTCTAGAGTCTTCCGAGATCGTACATCAGAAGAACAGGAGCGGATTGCACTAACGGAGATGTCAGGTTTCTCAATATGGTTTATTGTCAAAGGTTTTGATACAGGAGTCCATGACCTCTTGGAAATATCGTTAAGATGTTGGCGAATACTGTCTCCTAAGCGTAAACCGTTCTCTTCATATCGCAACATTTGCACATAAGGACACAAATGACATTGCGTGATGTGCAGTAAAGCCCTTTTGAACTGATAACCGTGTGTTATTGAGGCTAGCCAGGTCTCCTTCCATAAGTCTGCGTTATTTTCTTTTATGTTGTGTTTGTTTTTGTATGTAATCCTTGAAAAAGGCTCACTCCGAAATATTAGATGTTGTATGATTTTCATTTTTTCTCTTTTTTATAACTTTTCTCATTCCCTCTATAAAACTGTACCATACACCGCTCTATCCACCTGTATAGTAATACAGTGTAAAAGTAAAATTTTACAGTGTAAAATAAGAGTGTAAATGTGAGGCTGTGGTGTGAGGGCGACTTATTAAATGTTAATTGACTTTATATATAATTGTTTCCTCCGTGATACTGCTGTGCTATGCCACTTTAGAGTTGTGAAAGAAAATCCAACAATGACCAATCCTGGTTCTCTGGATCTTGTGTATATGCCAACAGTTCAGTTCAGTATACATAGATCTATTATCTCACAACTCTCGTTCCAATAAAAATTTAGCGTATTAACTGAATTCAGTATTATAAGTATTATATTAAGACTGAAAAAGGGACACACCATTATCGCACAACAGCAATACCAGTTGAATAATCGGCACACAATACCCTCAATATTAATATTCATGTATAAACATGGAAAAAAAGAAGTGTGCAATGCTTTAAAAAGCACCACCAATGTGCTAAGGTGATGACTGAAATAACATTTGGCACATATTATGTTTGGTTATCCAATAACAGATAAAATGATAACTTTCAAAGCAGTCACATGTCACAAAAAAGTAAAAAGAAACCACCTAATGTGGCTCACAACCCCAAGGAAAGAAAATCTGGGTTTCAATATCGTATGTGTCCTCCTCGGCCAGTTACCACTGCTTGACATCGCCTTCTCATCGAACCAATGACACGTTGTATCAATTGCTGAGGTATGTTATTCCATTCTTCTTGTAACGCTTGGGCTAATTCTTGGCGGTTTCCGGGACGATTGAGTCGTCTTCGCAACCTCCGGTCCAGTTCATACCAAAATGTGCTCGATAGGTGACAGGTCAGGTGAAACTGCTAACCATGGCAAGACAGTAATCTGATGCTGTTGAAAGTGGTCCTTGACCACACGTGCAATATGTGGGCGAGCGTTATCCTGCTGTAGTATCACGCCTTGCCCATTAGCATCCAGAGAAGGCATTACGTGGCGTGTAATGATTTCGTCCCTATATCGTAAACCTGTGAGGTTGCCATTAAGGAAGGCTAGGTTTGTTCGGCCAGCAGAGGAAATCGTCCCCAAACCATTAAACTGCCACCTCTCCTCCTATCCACTATTAACACACAGTTATTCGCAAGGCGTTCTCTTCTTCGCCTATGGCGGTCAGCAACGGTTAAAACGACTTTGAAGGCGTGATACTGTATTTCTGTGAACATTAAAATGATGAGATATTGCTGCTACTATTGATCTAGCAATTAACATCCCAACAACTATTTCTCGCTGATGTTCGGTCAGTCTTGGCATAATGAAAAAAGATGTTTATGTTGAAATTCCACTACACATTTCTTCAACGATTACGTGAAGAGATCTCTGAGAACAGAATTACACACTTGCCCTAATTTTAGCCGTGGTCAGTAACCAATCATGTATTACTGCACTTGATTTCACTGGAGCTGTGGTTATCTTCCCATAAATAGTGGGATCAACTTCGTGCAGCACGGTGAAGTGGACAGCACTCAGACTAAACGTCGTGCCAAATCTGATTTTATTTCACTTATGACAACGTGATTGGTGCGCTTGACACCAAAGAACACTTATTTTTTTCTGTGAGTATATATATATATATATATATACATATATATATATATATATGTGTGTGTGTGTGTGTATGAAAGTAGCATTGAATTCGTCACTGTTGACAACAAAATGCCAGTTTGATGAGTACAATTACTATTCACATATCAACTTTTCGTAGTCAGAAAAATGTCATCATCAGTATTCAAATATACATACGCGACGCATTGTATTATATTATCTCACAAGAAAATTATAATAAAACGACGAGAGGGAACTCATAACAAAATTCAATACTACAAAAGAATGTGCAAAAGCTGGCCATACAAACTCAGTACCAAAACTTCATTATTTAAGGAGAAAACGTCATGAATCTTATCTATGTAGGTATAAATGTCCTAGGGGAGTGTATGGTGACTAAGCGGGTATGACTCTGTAGTGATCTGCGCCTGTCCTGTCCGGGGAGTGCTTCGTAAATTATAACCGGCCATGATTAGTATAGGTCGCTTTTCTTTCTGCTCACTTTTCCTTTAGTCTCCGTCTCAGCTCTCTACCTCAAATCTTTCACGGTCTGTCACACCTGATGTCATTGCCTCTATATACTGAGTTCATAGTATCTATAAATCTTACAAAACTTTTACTTAAATCAGCTTTACGATTGCTCTGAGGCATATCAGCCGCTTTTTAGGCATGTAAAGGTATATTTTAAAAATCAACTCCCGCATACCCTCCTCCCAAAAAAGGAGAAGTTCCTAAAAAAATCATTTATCTTCATGTCCAGTCTCCAGTTCTACAGCTATAGAACATTGATTTTACAGAAATAACAGAGATGTAAAAGTAAAACAAAACATAAAAACACTTCAAGTAGCATTGGATGATTCAAAACTGTCACATATCAGATAAAACACTTATTAGTCCAATGCATTGCAAATTACCAGTTATCATTAAATTCTACATAAATAAAACTAATGAACATTTAACGAGCCGAAATATTCTCAGAGGTTCGAAAATAAATACTTACAATCTTTTTTTTTTCTAAATGAAAAACTATTAATCATAGAAAAAATAATTCTTCTTTTAATGCCCTGACGCAAGTGTGTTATCCTTGTCAAAGAAAGCAAAAAAAAAAATCATCACAGATTTCATGTAATTCTTCTTTATTTTCTTCCGCTTCTTCTTTTATCTTCTTCAATTTTCCGAGCCACTAAGCCTCAGTGCTGCTGATAAAGTTCGCCTCCATTCTTCTCTATTCTTAATTGTCTCTGTCCTGTTGGTGATTACCAATTTCTTTTACATTATCTTCTATGGTGTCTTCCATCTCTGTCTTGTTCTACCCCTTGGTTGTGTTTCCCTCATCTCTTGTGCGTACATAATTTTCGTTTCTCTGTTGTCTTCCATTCTTTCCTCTTGGCCCAACCAGCTTAGTCTGTTCAGTAATAATTAACTGGGATTTAAATAAGTTGTTCAGTTCCGTGCTCTTTCAAACTCTACACTCTGCATTTTTGGTGAATTCATGTAATAATATATAACGGAAAATGCAAACAAATTCAGCCACTCAAAAAAACTAATTATGTAGGAAATATTCACACTTGAGAAACTTTAACCAAGACGAAACAAAGAAAAAAGGACATTATAAAATCGTCACAAAACTTCTAACTTTTATCCATCGCCAGTTATAATGTAGCTTTACATCCTGCAGCGATGTCCTCATTTTCATAAACTTTGTTATACAGCGGTCTGCTGTGAAGCACTTGTGGTTGAGCGTTACTGTTCTCTGTGAAGCGGTTCGGGAGAACGAGTTGCCTCATTTATTTTACACGGTTAGAATTGTCCAAGTACGCCCCAATAAAGGAAAAAATACGTTTGGTAGAAGTGAACTCTTGGAGATGTTTTATCACTAGGCTCCCGGTACAGAAGATTACAGTTCTCCCACTGGAAGCCAAGCGACAAAATGTTAAATCTAGGCATAAGCAAACCCGCAAATTATCATCAGGTTTTATGCCTGGTGAAAGTCAAACTTCGCCAGAGAAAGTAAATGAGAATCTTTTCTAAATTATTTCTTTTCAGTTTGTGTGGTTAGAATGTTGTGGTGTGACTGTGTTAGATATGTTGTGCTATTTTTGTGTAAGTTCAAGATATTTTGTAGAAAGACCTTTCTATCAGATCAGTATGTCAGTTTGATCTTAAGATACGCCTTTTGGTAGGTTGGTCTGTCTAACCTTTTATGAAGTTTCAGTACTATATTTCCTAGTTAATTCTGCATTAGATATTATCTAATGTTTTAATGAAGCAGCATTCTGATATTTCTAATTAATCAAATTTGACGACGTAGGTTCTCCTACATTGGAATAGCAACCACGTATTGTCGAGATAAGGTGAGTTTCTGTTGTGCTTCAGGCACTTGCTTCTTTTAACTAAATTTATCACACATAAAAGCTTTCTTGTTTAGTTTAGTTACATAAGTGTTAATTTGTAAAATATATTCAACGAAATCTAAGGCTGTTCTTTAAATGTTTCCAACTTTCAACCTGTACGTTGATTTAATGGATGTTTAGTTTCATGAGGAAATAATGTTTGACTTTATGAGATCATATTATGAGCTATGTTTTTTAAGGAGATGCTAACCCTGTTTTGAGAAAGCGAATCACTGTGTTAAGGAGGAGATAACTCAGGTTCTTGAAGACGATAACCATTTTTATGAGGAAATTATTAAACAGATGCCTTAGGAATTGTGAGGAGCTACTATTTGGGATGATCCAGAATTACGAACAGTTAGTTCCCTGTTTTTCATCAAGAGTTCTTGCTAAATTGAGAGTAGGTATGTGTAAAATTACAATATATCCTGTTACCCCTGGTAGCGATCCATTCATTTTATAATTTTGTCTTATTTATTATTTCGGTGGTGGTGGAGGGCACGAAAGAACAGGAGCTTGCTTGAGGTTGTGACGCGGGTAAGAACAGAAAAGTTCCTGAGTTTCCTCTGGTTAGGGGCGCGACAATATGTCAAAATCCTCAGTTTCTAGAAGATGCCACAAGTCGTCGGCCCTTGTCCTGCTATCCGTTCTGTCTACAAAGCCCCACAACCACTGCAACTCATCGGCATGAGCGCGACAACGACAAACACGTGCAGTGCGGCAGCAGCACATCATCACCATAAGTCTCTCAACAGCATATTCATCATCATCATCATCATTTCCCCTCTCCGCGTCCCACATCACCACATTTCTTAGAGACGATTCACGAACAAGTTAACTTTCCGCAGTAACAAATCATAATAACACCAGCACCTGCCTCAAAGTACATGTTTGTGGGCAGTTTCTTTCAGAGTGCTCAAATGAAGCAATATGTAAAATATATTGATACTTTTATCTTCGAAGACTCCGACATGTGATTGTATATATTTCAGAAATCTATAAATGTATGTCTCCTTCCTTATCGTAACTATTTTCCTTCTCTACGAGTAGATAGCTAACTGTGGTGATGAAACAGTTCTAGATTATCTTTCGATGACAGAACTTTATGAAGAGATGATAAGATTTATATGATAAAAACATTGTGTAAATAAATAAACCTTAATGGTTAAGAAGTAACAACAACAACAACAACAAACCCCCATCTGACCAACCCTGCCCCGCATTCCTACCCCCTACTCCTATTTCATATCTGACGCTTTTCAACCTGTTCAATTGTACAAGAATGTTCACAAACTGTTTTTTTAGTTGTTCATAATATGAAAGTGGTTTATTTTTCTGAATACACTCTTTTGTATCAGCTTACAAAGTGAACGTTTGGGAATGTTATACTTTTTATTAATTTCTGTTTATATAATGATATTTTCTATGTTATCATACTCATTTCTCACATAGTTATGCCTGTGCTCTCTCCAAATTGGAAATTGATTTTTCTGTAAATAAAACTGTGGATACAAATTTTAAAAAATAAAAAACGAGCCTTTAAACAGATAGGAGGTCTCTGTTAAATTCGCCATTACGACTAAATTCATTAATTAGTTAATAAATTAAATAGCCAAATCTCCATACACCTCGAAAACGTTTGGGAAGTTACGATCTCCTCATCAGTACAATACCTGCTTACAACAATCTCGTTTTTACTAACCATCTTACTTGAGTTCTTGTTTCGTTGTTCTTGTTTTCTGTAGCAAAGTTCACTTCAAGCTCCGCCATTCCTCAGAGCAACACTGAATCACATTTTATTAAAAAATTATAAAGAAAAGTCCTCACCGGTCTTAGGTGATTTAAAGCAATAATCAGCATCAAATTGAGGATGCTGTGCAGGAAGAGAGGTAGTAGTATTGGCTTATATATATATATATATATATATATATATATATATACGTAAAGAAATACGAGTATCATAGTTCGATATAAAATACTAGATATTTATTTGTTTTGAAAAGTGAAAAAAGCTCTGATTTCAAATCATTCACGATCAATTTTTAAAAAATGGGGTAGCATTCCCGTTTCCATGCCATTGAATATTGGGGAACATTGCATTAAGCCCGCAATTTCCATGATCTTCGGTACATGAAAGTGTGATTTTCACGATCATCTAGCTATAAAAATATAACTGGAAACAAAATCAGTTAGGTAACTTTAGCTTTCTATTTGTGTCTTACTGTTTCAAGCGATAGTTGTTAAAAAAACTTGCATGATTTATAATGGTTTGAAAAATTGAAGGATTAAGATTAACGCACTTTGTACAAATCTATATGTAGTAACTGTGTCGGTTGTTCTTAACAAAAAACTATAAGTGCATTGTTATCACACTTAAAGTTCTAATTGGCATTAAGGACGACAACAGCTGCTACAGCACACAATCTCCGATATATATTCTTATTATAGATTCTGACACTTCAACGGAAATTATCATTGGAAAGGATTTCTCACGTTTATAACCAAACTCACAATCAATCTGCTAAACCAATTTACCGTTAGCTAGAATGCGCTAAGAACAAAGGTCTGATACAATATTTAATTCTTATAAAAATGATGGGACAGGAAATGAAACTATATGCAGGAAACTCTCTACTGTAGAGAGCGGAACAACAACAAAGCTCTTTCAGATCATCAGAGGAAGTACCCCCTCCCCCTTCAGACAATTGTTTCGGCCCTATTAAACTCCTGCCACTCTAAGGGGGGGGGGGGTGCCCCTCTGTGTCATGATTCCCAGAAGTCTTGTAAGTTGATGCTTTTTTTTTTTTGTCGCCGTATTGAACCCATGATCTTCCTGTTAGCATTGCACTTTGAAGTGCGTCTTTAGCGATTAGCTACGGAGGATTGGTACTGGTTGTGACAAACGAAATTATTTATGTTATCAATGCTTCTTTCGCATACTCCACAGCCAGCATGAGGCCTTTTCTGCTGTTTCTGAAAGGCTTTCCACATTAAACTAAAATAGATGACTTTTTCCAACGAAATGTAACCATAACAAGTGAAAACATGAAAAAACTACATCGTGCTTATAATATCAATGTATTGGAGGAATCAGAGAGGAAAGGGAAGCGAATACGCCGATTAAGATATTATAGTGGTCCATAATTGACGTTATACCATATTTGGCACACCACAGCTGATCAAGACCCTATTCTACCTCTCAGTAGTGCCTCCCTCTTCTCCCTTCTCCTCACTCCTCACCCAGCCTCCCCCGGGTAATAGACCATTGTCTGATCTGAATAGCAGGGATCAAAGTAGGAAAGAATCCTGGCCTTTCAAACATAACATGCCCGAACAAGATACACAACGTATCTGCAAGAACGTAATACATTACAGTCACTTCGCTGTTAAAGGCGAATGCACACGAAGAAAAATAAGAAGAAGAAGAAGAAGACATATCAGTGTAGTGATTATATCTGAAACTTGGAATCGACATAGATGACTGAAATTTGTCCCGAGTTACGTTTAGGCATTCATTCATTAGATTCCGTCCTGAAATGCTTTCCCAGTTAATTCAAATGTTTTAATTAGTTAGTTTGTCCACTCAGACATTCTATTGAGATTTTCTTTCTTGTTCCGCTGAATTTTTCAGTTACTATCAGGTTATATAATTTCCCTCTTGTCATAAAATATCCACAGACTTGTGATGTCATTTTCTTACAGTTTTGTTTGGTATTCATTGCTCTGTAAATCTTTCGAGAACTTCCTCATTTCCTCTGCTTTACGGAGTGCTCAGTCCTGCATTTCTGTCAAGAACTACACCTCATTTGCTTGTATGTTTCCCCACTTGTTTATGAATAGTTCATCTTCCACAAGTATATATAACATTATTGCTTGTATGTTTCCCCACTTGTTTATGAATAGTTCATCTTCCACAAGTATATATAACATTATTGCTTGTATGTTTCCCCACTTGTTTATGAATAGTTCATCTTCCACAAGTATATATAACATTATTGCTTGTATGTTTCCCCACTTGTTTATGAATAGTTCATCTTCCACAAGTATATAACATTATTGCTTGTATGTTTCCCCACTTGTTTATGAATAGTTCATCTTCCACAAGTATATATAACATTATTGCTTGTATGTTTCCCCACTTGTTTATGAATAGTTCATCTTCCACAAGTATATATAACATTATTGCTTGTATGTTTCCCCACTTGTTTATGAATAGTTCATCTTCCACAAGTATATATAACATTATTGCTTCTATGAAGCACTATGATGTTTTCCGCGTTTCTAAGCCTATTACTTTCCTTGCTCGGATCATCTTCTTAAATTGACGATTTGTACTTTCTTTTAGTAATTTGATTTCGATTGTGCACATGTCGCCAGCTGTTACTGTTCGATGTAACATAAATTATTTCTTTTTTCTTTTTTTTTTTTAATGAAGTTTATTTTTACAAATCGTGTGCAATTGACGTGCGGTGAGGATGAATGCCCATGAAGTGAAATAATGAAATGGTGGGCTTTAACAAAACATGAGATGATAGTGATTTGGATGATAGGTACATCTGAGTGCATGTTTATATAAAAACATGGTTATATAATACCCAACGTTTTGAAACTAAAACTGTGTCGTTGTCAAAACCTACATACACACACAAACAAACAAAAAAAAGGACTTCAATATTCCAAGTAGTTGTTAAAAACTACAGGAAAGCCTTAACAATTTGTTTTGGAAGATGGTCAGAAAAATTTCTGATGTAAAAACTTTGTTATCAAACATGGCCTTATTCCGACATGACCAGATAAGAGATTTAAATTCTGCTAGGAGGATGATGGACTGTTCATGGCTGTCTGCTACTGTTCGAGGGATGGTGTTCAACATGACTGCTCTATACATGTCTACTGTCTGTGTTGTTCTTGTTGTTATCTCGTGAGTCAACAGTTTAAAAGCTAAAGAAACAGTTTTGCACTCAAAGGAGATGTGCTCTTCTGTTTCCTGTGTTTTTGTTCTACATAGTCCACATCTGATCAGTCTGTTGGATCTGCGGGCGACTCCTTGTGTGGTTGGTGTTATGTTGAACAATAGTCTGTATGTTATCTCTCGTGCACTTGGCGTGATTCCTTTCTGGTGTAGGTTTTGAAATGGTTGTGTGTAGTCAGTGATGAAGTATTTGTATCCTCTCTTTATTCTGTCCTGTAATGGTGGCTCCTGTTTTCTGACCAGATATTTGTATATGCCTGATGTTTTCATGTGTATTAAATGTTCATGTCCAGTGACACTTTGTATGCATTGTCTGTAAAAGAGCGGTATAGTGCCAAAGTGATGGGGATATGCATTGTTTAATTTACAAAGTTTGATTAGCCTTAGCCCTACGTAGTAGTGGGCTAGTGTATGTTTGTGTGGCTGTTGGATGATTTGTCCCACATATTTAATTCTGAGTGCCTGGATCTTTGTTGATATGTCTTGTAGGGAGATGCCTCCTCTGTTCTTATCTTGCATCAAGGTTTTCCGTTGAATGCTGTGTACTGTGTGTCGGAAAATAAAGTCGCAATTCATGGAATTGACTTCCCTAAGTGACTGTTTAGGCAAGTGAAAGATATTTGCGGTGTATATGAGCTGTGGTATGACGCAGGTGTTGACTGCGACACTTCTGCCGAATATGGTGGTAGTTTTATATATGTATAGTTCCAGTCGGTTTTTTATTTTTCCAATGATATTTTGCCATCTTGCGTTGGTGTTATTGGAAGGCGTAACTGTAAATATAATTCCGTATAGTTTGATTTTGTTGACCTGAATTAATGTGAATGGGAAGTCTGTTTTGTTTACCCATTTGCCTAAACCCATTATGTGTGATTTTTGAATGTTTATTTTGGCCCCGCTGCCTTGTCCGAACTCTGTAAATATGTCTAGAATATTCTGAATAGAGGATATATTGGAGGGGAAGAAGATTGTGTCGTCAGCGTAGGCCAACGATTTTCTCTCTCCCATGCCAGGAATAAAGATTCCTTTGACTATTGTCTCTTGCCTGATTCTCTCCAGGAGTGGCTCTAGAGTTAGCACATACAACAGGGGTGAGAGTGTGCAACCCTGACGTACAGATCTGGTTAACCGGAATGGTTCACTTAGGGTGTGGTTTATTAAAAGTCTGCTTTCTGGTTTGTTGTATAGAATTTTGATCCAGTCTGTGATGTAGTCCCCAAGATTACATTTTTTTTCCATTTTATATGCAAATTCAGCTAGCACCAAACCACCAAAGGCGAGTCAAACCGAGCCAGGTCATTTTTTTTTGTTTTGTTTTTGGTTTTTTTTCCTGTATTTTTTTTCCACAAAAACTTTCAAATAAACAGTAACGAATCATGTACAAGTGACGTGAGTTGAGGATGATTGCCCGTGGAATGAAATAATGAGATGGTGGGCTTTACAAACCATGAGGTGATAGCATGGAGTATGATAACGCGAATACTTTGTACATAAAACGTTACAACGAAGGTGTATAGTAATAGTATCACCACACACACACACACACTTCCTCTCACCTACTATCAGGACCCTTTCTCCCTCTCTCACTCTCTCTCTTCGTTAACTTTCTCTCTAGTGATGTACAGTGTTTGTATTTGGCTAAGGCCTTCTCTTTTACTCGTGGGATGTACACAGAAATAACTATGCGCTCGGGTCACCCGTATTCGGGTCACCGCAGTCGGAGCGCGGTGGAAGGTTATGGTCAGGTAAACAAAAGCACTGTTCAAGAACATGAGTTGGGAATGCCTGTCCGTGAACTGAAATATTGAAAAGGCGGGCTTGAACGAAAAACATGTGGTAATTGTATAGTATGTACATCTGAAGTTAACATTTAACCACAAAGGGGGGGGGGTGGGGTTGGGGGGGGGGGGGGTGCCAAAAAAAAAACTAGAAACTAGTTGAAAGCTGTAACAATTTTTGTTTGAAAATGTACAGGAGAATTTCTTTTGTAAAAATTATATTTTCAAATGTGGCCCTATTTCTACATGACCAAACAACATACCTAAACTCAGCAAGAAGGATGATACACTGCGTATGGCTGTTTGTTTCTGTTCGAGGAATGGTGTTTAACATTATTGCTCTGTATATGTCTACTTTCTCTACTGTTCTTGTTGCTATCTCCTGAGTCAAAAGTTCTAAGGCTAAAGAAACGGTTCTGCACCGAAAGAAAATGTGTTCTTCTGTTTCTTGTGTGTTTATTCTACATAGCTTACATCTGACCAGTCTGTGGAATCTGCGAGCGATCCCTTGTGTGGTCGGTGTTATGTTGAACAATAGTCTGTATGTTATCTCTCGTGCACTTGGCGTGATTCTTTTCTTGTGTAAGTTCTGAAATGATTGTGTGTAGTCGGTGATGAAGTATTTGTATCCTCTCTTTATTCTGCACTGTAATGGTGGCTCCTGTTCCCTAACCAGGTATTTGTATATGCAGATGCTGCGTACTGTGCGTCGGAAAATAAAGTCTCTAATCATTGAATTTATTTCCTTAAGTGACTGTTTAGGCAGGGGGAATAAGTTTGCGGTATATATAAGCTGTGGTATGATGCAAGTGTTGACTTCTGCCGAATATGGTGGTGGTTTTGTATTTGTAAATTTCCAGTCTGTTTTTAATTTTTTCAATTATATTTCGCCATCTTGCTTTGATGTTATTTGAAGGCGTAGCTGTAAATAAAATTCCGTATATTTTGATTATGTTGACTTGTATTAATGTGAAAGGGAAGTCTGTTTTGCTGGTCCATTTACCTAAACCCATTATATGTGATTTTTGAATATTTATTTTAGCCCCGCTGCCCTGTCCGAACTCTGCAAATATGTCTAGAATAAACCTGAAAGAGGATATATTGGAGGGAAAGAAGATTGTGTCGTCAGCATAGGCCAACGACTTCCTCTCTCCCATTCCAGGAATAAAGATTCCTTTGACTATTGTCTCTTGCCAGATTCTCTCCAGGAGTGGCTCTAGAGTTAGCACATACAACAGGGGTGAGAGTGGGCAGCCCTGACGTACAGATCTGGTTAACCGTATTGGTTCACTTAGGGTATGGTTTATTAAAAGTCTGCTTTCTGGTTTGTTGTATAGAATTTTGATCCAGTCTCTGATGTAGTTCCCAGGATTACATTTGGACAAGGTTTTCTGGAGGAAAGAATGGGAAACTCTGTCGAAAGCCTTCTCCTGGTCCAGCGATAAGATTGCTGACTGGCTATTCTTATCGTGAGAGTATTGGATAACATCTCTTAGGAAATGTAGATGCGTATTTATGTTTCTGTCGGTGACACTGCATTGCTGGTCCTCATGTATAAGTGTGTGCATGATGGGTTTGAGTTTCATAGTTAGGGATTTTGATAGGATTTTGTAGTCGACGTTGAGTAATGAGATAGGTCTGTAATTCTTTACTTGAGTTGTGTCTGCGTTGCTTTTCTTAATGAGTGTTATATATGACTGATTGAGACTGTTGGGTAATTCTTTCCTGTCGAAGGCTTCAATAAACACCTTGTGTAGGACAGATCCTAGAATGTGGAAGAATTTCTGATAAAACTCTTCAGTGAGGCCATCCGGTCCTGGAGATTTGTTCTTTTGGAATGTGTCAAGCGCATTTTGTAGGTTCCCTAGCGTGAGTGGGATGTCTAATGTTTGTTTGTCTTCTTCAGAAATCTGTTTGGCGTAGTTCAAGAATTTGTTTTGTATGTCTTCTGATTGACTTTTGTCCTCAGAGTATAAATGTATATAAAAATCTTGAAAGGTTTGGCTTATTCCGGTAGTGTTTGTCTGTTCCTGTCCATTTATGTCTATTATTTTGCGTATTTGTCTGCTTCTTTGCACATTTTGTTCTGTTCCCAGATATTTTTTACTTGGTATTTCTTGTACGGCAGAGGCAAGTTTTGTTCTGATGAAAGCACCCTGGTAGCTGTGTTGATGGTATTTCTCTACTTCTTCCTCTAGCACGTGTATGCGAGGACTACTGGGATCTATCTGCTTGGTTAGTTTAATAGCATTTTCCAACATTTGTTGTTGCTGTCGTCTGTATCTGTGTATTTTTGTCGCCAAGACCTGTGTTCTCTCTCTGATAGTGTTCTTTAATACATCCCAGTATTCTATGAGGTTGGATTCAGGTAAGTCTTGAGTGTACGCGTGTAATAGTTCCGTTATGTTATCTACATAATCTCCATTATCCAGCAAACTGTTATTAAACTTCCAGTGTGGGGAGCGTTTGTTTTTGAGTTGTGCCAAGGTTGCGTTTAATGTGACCATGACCGCTTTATGATCTGTGTAATTTAAGGTTGTGTCTATGTGTTTGATGTCATTTATTAGAAGACCCTCTGGGACATATATTCTGTCTATTCGGGCTGATCGTCCCATGTTTATGTTAATTGTGTCAGTGTGTGTAGTTTCCCTACCATGTGGGTTCATCTTTCTGTATGTGTCTACGAGCCCGTGTTCGTCTATGATGTTGTGTAGTATGTCTATTTGTTCGAGTTCACGGCGTACGTTAATTGTTCCTCTCGACATATCAAAATCATGCATGACACAATTAAAGTCTCCTGCTATGATAATGTTTTGCCCCCTGTGGAATGATGTTAGCATCTGTGAGAGTTTGTCATAGAAGTTAATTTGCTTGTCTCTTACATCTGGTGCATATACATTGACTAATGTGTATTTGTTGTGGTTTGAACTTGTGTGTTTTATTTCCACTATTGTTATTCTGCCTTCGCTGTCTCTGTTGTGTCCTACAATTTGCCAGTCTTCTGATACTTGTAGTATTGCTGCCCCTGTGTGTCTATTCCCTAAGCTGAAACATGAATGTCTGAGTCCTAAGAGTTGTGTGATGTTGTTGGCGCGTGTTTCTGTGGTGACGTGTGTTTCTTGGATAAAGATGAAATCTGGTTTGTGTTTGTGTACTAGGTGCACTACTTGACTGAGTTTACTTCTCAGTCCCCTAATGTTAACACTTAAAATGCAAAGTTTATCAGCCATATTGGAAAACAGAAAAACACAAATGAAAAATGTAAATTAGAAATGACTATAAAGACATAAAAATAAACTAACAGAAACAAATTAGAAGCAGGTTAATGCCTTGCTCCTGTACATCCAAATAGTTGAGAAAAGCACGACACAAATAAATGAAATATTCCAAAATTGAGAAATGAAAACACAAAAAACCGTCCTATACAAAGTCCCGTTGACACGGTCATCCGAACGTTTATCTTGGTGCTGTGGAACCAAACACTCACTAAAGGCACAATCCAGTACTGTTCCTAGTTCTAGAAAAAGCAACACAGTCGACACAGTCATATTATCCTCATACTTCCTCATCAATAGTTAACGGAGGATCATCATCGTCAGATTGTTCTCCCGTCAGCTGGGCCCAAGATAGAGGTTCCTCGGCTAGCGGTGAGTCCATGTCCTCCTCTGCAGGGGGGACATTAACTGCTTCCTCTGCTGGAATTGGTGTGTCCATGACACTCTCTGGAAGAGGGATCTTTTGCGTTTCTGCTGTTAGCAGAAGCTGACCCCTGGCCTCTGCAGAACGCCAGTGGGCACCCGTTTTCTTGGGGTGCAAGGAGATTCGCTGGAGGTCGGCGACACTGCGGCGGATATCAGGTGGCGCCTCTTTTTCTTATTCTCCACCAGCTTAAACCCATCAGCATCGATGGGCTCTGGTGCTGGCTCCTGGTTGCCAGCGGCATGGTTCTGGGTGCCCACGTCGGTTGCGGCGGGTCGCTCCTTGACTCTCTTGGCTGCGGAGAGCTGCTGTTGCACGTTCTCTCTATGGGCAGGCTTTGCCTTCCTGGGGCATTGGTTTGCCCGATGAGCATCGCTGCTACAAATCGGGCATGGTGTATTCCTGCCCTGCAGAGAGACTGCAATCCTGTGCTTCTTTGAATTCGGGTCGGATAAGAACGTGTAATGTGGGACTTCTTGTTTCGGCCTACACCGAAAATCCCACTTGTCATTGGCCCTCTCGATACGGGAAACCTCGGCCTCATTGTCGCCTGTCAGGAATGTGACAAGGCGCTTGACCGTTTCCGTCTTCACCGCTGCGGGCATCCAATGCAGTGTTCCTTTAACCCGCTCCTTGTCCAAATGCTCAAACTGTACCGTTAGTTTGGACTGATCCAGGTTCAGGATCTTCCCATGCAGCGAGGCATAGTGAGTTATGTGGGTGGCTTGTCGTAGAGTGACATACCACTTGGTCCGGTCCTCATAACGGCTAAGGGTAGCCACTCCATTGAGCCCAAGACCCACAGGTCCAGCCAGAATGCTATGCATGAATGCATAAGACACACGTGAGGCATTCTGCCCACTCACTGTACATACCAGAGTCCCAGGGAGTTCTTCTTGACCACCCTCCATATCCGTCTCTGGGTTATAGAAGAAGATTGGAGTATCCATGACAGAAAAACACCAAGTACACAATATCCAGGAATATCACACAAAGGCGGGTCCGAGACCCTTACCGCCTTTACCTCTTCCTGACATGTTAGCAAAATTGTGAGCAAAATTACTAGCAAAAGTATTAGCAAAAGTAAGTACTCCCCAAGATTACATTTGGACAACTACACAAGACATCGCCCGGCCATTGCTTCTATCTAACTGAACGTGCCAGCCAATGCTTCCATGTCTATATACAAGGTCCGACAATTAAGTAATGAGGCTGATTTTATTATGGCCAAAACAAAAATGCCATCTATGAAGTAAACCATGGAATCCTAAGAGATAACCTTCATCTATAATCTGGCAACGTTTCATCGCCGCCCGATAAGCAGACGACAAACACGCCGCCATATTGTTGACCTAGTCAGAGGTGCACTGTTACATAATTAGCGTGTCGCACAAATAAACATTTCTTAAATTATTTGATTGCTGCAGAGATGAAACACGAATTTTCCGCTATAATCTCACAACTAAACGCCAAAGTGCTCAGTGGAAGTCATCATTACCACAGGGACAGTAAATTCGTCTTCAAAATTCGAAAGTGAAGATAATGTTGATGTGCTTCTACGACACCAAAGGAGTTATTTACAAAGAATTTATTCCAGAGGGACAGACTATCACTGCCAAAGCTTATTTAAGTATTTTGAAATGCTTATTGAAATAGATTCTTCTAGTCCAACCTGAGTATTCAACACCTGGCAGTTTTTTCCGTATTCATGATAATGCACTACCAGGCGGTAGTTGTATTGGAATTTCTGACCTAAAAACAAGTGTGTGTTCTCAGCCATCCACCCTATTTCCCAGATTTATCTCCCCGCGATTATTTTCTATTCCCAAAATTAAAGTTACCATTGAAAGGACGCTTCTTTGACGATACTAATGACATCCAAAGGGCCATAAAATTGAGTTTATGGGTCATGCCAACAGAAGGACTGCAGAGGTTGTTCCAATGTTTGTTAGATCGTGCCACTCGCTGTATCAATGAACAAGAGGCTTACTTTGAATAAAATACAGGTCTTCAACTGTTGTTTATTTTATCTTTTATGTAATTAGTTCTATTAGTTAATTGTTGGACCTCGTATATATCTTCCGAAACCGACTACCACTCATGTGGATGATGACAGTTCGGTCATGTTCATACACTCCTCGATCTAAGCGTTTCTCGTCCACATTCTTCCTTACCTTTACAGAAACAAATTTGCGTCATATTACACATTTTACATTGTTTATAAAAATCAAGACCTAATCAAAAACACTGCACTATAATTTTTTTCATTAAGGAAGAACAAATTTAAATAATGTTACAGGTCTGACTGTATGTGTCAGCCACATGTCTATTTTCTATACCAGACACAGTGTTATTGACTGATGGTAGAATTGTTCGTGTCCGGTATTCTCGAACTGTCTGGTTCATTTTTCCACAAAAAAAAAAACACATCGTTGGGTTTTCTTGAGTAATCACTCATTGTGTAACTATCAGGCGTGTGATGTGACCTACTGTGTCTACACACCCCCTGAACTGTGATGTGATCTATTGTATCTACACGCCCCATGAACTGTGCTGTGATCTATTGTATCTACACACCCCTCGAACTGTGCTGTGACCTATTGTATCTACACACCCCCTAAACTGTGATGTGACCTATTGTATCTACACACCCCTGAACTGTGCTGTGACCTATTGTATCTACACACCCCCAGAACTGTGCTGTGACCTATTGTGTCTACACACTCCCTGAACTGTGATGTGACCTATTGTGTCTACACACCCCTGAACTGTGCTGTGACCTATTGTATCTACACACACCCTGAACTGTGCTGTGACCTGTTGTGTCTACACATTCCCTGAACTGTGATGTGACCTATTGTGTCTACACACCCCCTGAACTGTGATGTGACCTGTTGTGTCTACACACCCCCTGAACTGTGATGTGACCTATTGTGTTTACTCACTTCCTGAACTGTGATGTGACCTATTGTGTCTATTCACTCCCTGAACTGTGATGTGACCTATTGTGTCTACTCACTCCCTGAACTATGATGTGACCTATTGTGTCTACACACCCCCTGAACTGTGATGTGACCTATTGTGTCTACTCACTCCCTGAACTGTGATGTGATCTATTGTGTCTACTCACTCCCTGAAGTGTGATGTGACCTATTGTGTCTACTCACTCCCTGAACTATGATGCGACCTATTGTGTCTATTCATTCCCTGAACTGTGATGTGACCTATTGTGTCTCCACACCCTCTGAACTGTTCTGTGACCTATTGTGTCTATACACCCCAAGAACTGTGATGTGACCTACTGTGTTTACACACCCCCTGAACTGTGATGTGACCTACTGTGTTTACACACCCCCTGAACTGTGCTGTGACCTATTGTGTCTATACACCCCATGAACTGTGATGTGTTTGTGCTCTGTTGCGCACTCTTCAAACATCGCATTGTCGAGCTCGAACTGGATACTTCTCTCTTCAAGTCTTTTCTGTACATTTTCATTTTTCAGCGCACATTTGCACACTTCTTCGAAGTTTTCAAAACTGTTTTGCGCGAATGTGAGTTGTAAGGACCTGTCACATAGACAATATATGAAACATATAATGATGACAAATTGCGTGTTTATGTTTTTCAACTGAATGTCAGTGAATGCTTTCTGAGCTGTTCTGTTCTGTCTCTATGCTTAGTTGATGGCCTACTTGGGTAGTCAGTTAAATGTACCTCTTGCCGCGTGCAACAACACGTCTTGTATTTTCCTCACTGGGCTTATGTGTGATGTCAACCGTCAATCTGCTCGAGCCATGGCTCTATCTTATTAGCCTCTCCAAGACATGAAGTGATTTTCCCAGTATTCTCCAGCATTAGCACTGAACTGTTTCTTGTATGTAAAGTTTCTGATAGTTGCTGAATAAACGAATTACCAATGGCACTCGTGTGTGCTTGAGTTCATTCGTTCGAATTCGAAGTGTTTGAAGTTGTAACAGACTGAAAGTGTTGTTCCATTTCCGTCTTCACCTTCTTAGTTTTCACGACGTTGCTAAGGAAACAGCATAGATCAGTATGATCTGCTAGTAATCTGACGAAATCCTGATTCAGTTTGTTTGAATACATTTCCTCGTTGCCGGGCACTGATTACATTGTCTCCTCGAAATCTAGGTCACAGCACAGAACGCAGATGTTTGTCCCTTTGACGTCACATCACGGGCTTTCACGTGATCTCGCCCACTGTTTTCTTCCTTGATTTGACCTTTAGTACATGCACTCAACAAAAAAATATTTGTCAGTGTTGGAATTTTCAATGACTAAATGGTTAAGCACAAAATATGATCATATGGAATGTAAAATCTACGGCACCATTTGTAAAACTCGTTGGAGCAAGTTTACACTTTTATAACAAGTGGGGAGATTATTTTATCCAGATGATACAACATTCCTTGGCAACGTACTACTGTACTCGAGACCAATATAGCTCCACCCAGGTTCTCCCCTCCTTGTTAATTGTATGCTAATTATGCATAAATCCTGAGTAATTAAGCGATACACAATACATTGACAACACAGTACAAATCACTAAGTCAGAAATTAAGAATACAACATTTTTCCTCCACCATAAGCCACAACAACACATACAACTGACATTTACATCACATGACATAAAGTCAGGTGCCATTATACTGGTAATTAATCATGGTATCATATGATAATAGCTTCTCATGTTGCATTATTTAAAACCTGATGGACCTGGGATCTCAGACTATCTTGGCCGCACACGTAGTCTACACTACGAATCTAATGTGCAGTGGCACTTATTCCACGCAGCTATCGCTGCCATGACACACCTTTATATAACCTCGTTACTGCAGCACAAGATCAATCTACATGAAGGCATAATAACGAATAAAACATGTTGACCATCCAATATACTGATAAATCACACTGAAATCGTTCATAGAATTTTCATATCGATACGTACATACATAACCCTACATAAAGCTAACTGCACAACTACATAATTTACACCACATGAGGTGGGCACGACAGAACACCACATAATACATCGATAGGCACAGCTACATAGGATATCGCCCGGCCATTGCCTCTATCTAACTCGGAATGCCCGCCACTGTTTCAATATCTTTATATATCTTTCCGAAACCAACTATCAATCACTTGAAAGATGACGCTTCATTCAAGGTCATATACCCCTCGATCTAAGCGTGCCTCTTCACATTAACCCATTATAATTCTTAAAGGAATTTTACTGGCATATTCATAGTTTTGAATATCTTGGAGCATTACTATATAATAATGGAAATACATTGAAGACATCTATCGCACTTTAAAAAGTAAAACAACTAAATACACTGTGAAGAGGAACAGACAGAACTACACAAATAAGATTTTTAAGGGCATGCATCTTTCCCATCGCAACATTTGCCTGTGAGACCTGGACACTTAACAAAACAGCTGAGAAACACATAAATGCATGTGAATGTAAATGCTACCGAAGAGTTCTTCAAATATCATAGGCACAAAAAGAACATGTATATCCATACTACAAGAACTTAATAGTGAAGAAGGCTGGCTAGTAAAGAGAATTAAACAGAGAACATATAAATATTTTGGACATATTAAACGCCATGATAATTTAGAGAAGACCGTCTTGGAAGGGTACCTAATGTGAAAAAGAAAGAGAGGAAGACCAAGGCTTGCAAGACATCGGTGATAATCAGCACATGGATGCATCAGCAGGAGGGAATCTTCCTTACAGCCGAGAAGCCCACAAGAGAGCTGTTAGGGAGGCAACGTTCCTCGAGGGGCATGAAAATGAGTGACTGACTGACTGAGTTGTCATTGAAATGTGCTTTACTTTAATGTATTTTACTGTTTATTGCTCTGTATGCATTTACTTAGGACTGTGAATCAGATGTCAACACTAGCTGGTGGCTTTATCATAATATACATTTGTTGATTTTAAGAGTATCATCGCAATATTACGGCATTCAATTTATGCTTTCAGGTATTCTTAGCTCTTACCTGGTGGTAAGTTTCAGAGAAATGAAATACGTTTAAAAAAGTATCTGTTTATGACGAGAAGTTGCCGCGGTGGTGTAGTGTTTACTGTATTTGCTTCTTTACTCAGAATATCCAGGTTCGATTTCGCAGCGGGGAGAAAGATTTTCTGACCCACCGCCACTAGGGTTTACCCTGCCTCAAACAAATAGGTACCTGGGTCTTCCCTATGAAAAAAAAGGCAGCTATGATAGGCGCTAGTTTCCCTATCTCAGATGCTGTAGTGGCCAAGAAATGTGAAGGCACTAACACCTGACACCCCTACAGTAAAGCTACGAAGCATAGATTTTGTTGTTGTTGTTGTTGTTGTTGTTGTTGTTGTTGTTTTGTCAAGAGAAATCAGACACACAGACTTTGGTTTTGGAAGGACGTTATACTGCAAGTGTAATTTCTATTCACTTAATGTTCATGTTTGTATTTATCAAGGTTATGTGTTATGTTTCACATAATGTGGCTTATGTTTCTTATCTCATCCATCATAGAGCTTTCAATGTTGAGAAAACAAATAAACATCTTGATAGGCTTCGACAATTTACTTCCTATAGTAGGATATTTAAGGTTTCTGTAATTTCCACACTCCATCTCTTGCCTGGGCCGTCTTTTCCTCTGTTACCAACAAATCTTGGTGTGAATGTTTTGGGATTTTTTTTGTTTGTTTGTGTGGTGTGTGTGTGTGTGTGTGTGTGTGTGTGTGTGTGTGTGTGTGTGTGTGTGTGTGTGTGTGTGTGGTGTGTGTGGTGTGTGGTGTGTGTGTGTGGTGTGTGTGTGTGTGTGTGTGTGTGTGTGTGGTGTGTGTGTGTGTGTGTGTGTGTGTGTGTTGTGTGTGTGTGTGTGTGTGTGTGTGTGTGTGTGTGTGTGTGTGTGTGTGTGTGTGTGTGTGTGTGGTGTGTGTGTGGTGTGTGTGTGTGTGTGTGTGTGTGTGTGTGTGTGTGTGTGTGTGTGTGTGTGTGTGTGTGTGTGTGTGTGTGTGTGTGTGTGTGTGTGTGTGTGTGTGTGTGTGTGTGTGTGTGTGTGTGTGTGTGTGTGTGTGTGTGTGTGTGTGTGTGTGGTATATTGTCTGGAGGTAGCGCTGTAATGTGACCATATCATTTGATTTGCTGTTTCCGGACGTAATGTAGAATTGGTGTTACTCCAGCCTTTGCCTTGATGGTGATCTTTATTATTTGGTCTCTTATTGTCAGATTTAGTTTTCTCCTTAATCATCTTATTTCTGCTGTGATGGTGTTCCTTTGTGTTTGGCAGTTGTTCATTATTGACATTGATAGATAATGTTGAGAGGAAAGCTTTGCTGTTAGCGCTCATTTTTTCACTTTTGATGTGTGTTTTTTCAGTAACGGTGTCATGTGTCCAGTCACCTGTTTCCCTCTCAGTCTCAGAGTCACCTTTCCCTGATGCTGTTTCAAGGGCATGTTGTCCAAGAAGATTTTTGTTGGGATATCTTCTCAAGCTTTGATCATGTGTTGTGGGGTTGTTTTTTAACCGCTATGATGTTCATGTTGTGACATTTACATGCCGTTGCTAAGTTATCCATGTTTTGCTGTTGGTCTTTCTCTGATGTAAGTATAAGAGCTCGGTCGTTAATTCTGATTTCATTTTTATTTTCTAAAACGTGTGGTGATTTTATAGACTTTGTTTCTGGAATTCCGGTGTTAAGGCAGTTTTCTTGTGAACATTTTATTATATATTTTAGCTTCTATGCAGATGTCTGTGTATGTTTTGAAAAGTAAGGGAGATAGTACATACAACCCTCCACACTCTAAATTTTATTATGCATGCTATGACACTTCTTCATTTGTTCTAACGGTCCACCGACTGTTTTCACATATTTTTTTACCTAGATTGATCAGACATGTACTAGCTTCATCATGCTGTAAGGTTTCCCACAGTTTATATCGACCTGCATTTTTTCGAATGCTTTTTTTTATCTACGTAAGAGCTATGTGTCGTATCTGATTTTGTTCGACTGATATGTATGTTTGTTCTCTTAGGAAAAAGATGGGGTCTGTATAGCTTCTACTTTTTCTAACTCCCATCCGAGTTTCACTTAACATTGGTTCAGTCGTTGGCCGCAGTCTGTTCTCTAAGACACTGCAGAACATTTTCCAGTTTGGCTTAGTAGTGAGATGCCACTATATTGGATGCAGTCCGTTTTAACATCCTTTTTTCTTCCATACTAGAGTAGGTATGTTGCTTTTCCAGTCCTGCAGCCTTCCTTATGCCCAATGCCAAGTTGTTGCCAACGTATTTCAATCGCTTTCGCACATTTGATTAACTTATTGGGTATTCCATCACATTATGGAGCATTGTTCATTGGGGCCTTTCTAATGGCTTCTCTTCTTTCAGCTAGTATGTCATGTTCAGGTTTTGTGTTGTTATCATACTGTTGACATGCCTCGGATATTATGAGTATCTTGTTGAAGTATTGTTCCCACCTATACACTCTCGTTACCATTAACATCTGTGTTATAGTCTATTTGCAACTCGATATTCAATGTAGTCTTGCTCCAGCTTACGTTTCATCCATTATATATATATATATATATATATAATATATATATATATATTCATATTCTTCTATTGCTCTTTCAATAGCCTCTTTCAATTCATTAGATCAGTATGTTGTTATTTTCATTTCTCTATATTTTTTATCATATCTTCACATATTTACTTTGTTGCATGCACGTGCTGGATTTCAGCAAGCCCCATTTATCTTTCACTGATTTTTGTCTATGTATTAGTTTCTTCTCATATTATTTAGTACATGAATTCAGGTTTGATATTGCTCTTTCATCTGTGATTGACATTTTCTTGTCGTTCATTTCTAGTTAGAAATCATTATATTTTCACATACAAGTATTGTTAACCACATATGCTTTCTTTGTATTCAAGTTTTCGTTCACATAAATATCACTTGTAATCGGAGGAGCTTTCTTAGAATTTAATTTCTTGCGCTTGACAGTAAATCAGATTTAAGTTTATAGGATTTCATTAAACTGGAACATTTTTTTTAGAATAAGGTATTCTGTGATGTTATACATTCAATGTTACAGAAAAACTATACTAAACTGTTTACCTGTGTCAGTCAGTCATTTGCATGTCCCTTGAGGAACTTTTCACTCCTAACAGCTCTCTTGTAGGCCTCTCGGTTGTAAGGAAGATGCCCTGCTGGTGATGCATCCATTTGCAGATTATCACTGGTGTCTTGCAGCCATCTTCGCCTTGGTCTTCCTCTCTTTCTCTCTTTTGTTTTAACGTTATGTACCCTCCCAAGACGGTCTTCTCTAAATTATCGTGACGTTTAACGTTTAATGTGTCTAAAATATTTAAGTTTTCTCTGTTTAATCCTATTTACTAGCTATCCTTATTCACTTTTAAGCTTTTGTAGTATGGATATATTTGTTCCTTTTTTTAATTTATGGGTTTCTCAGCTATTTTGTGAATGTGCAGGTCTCAAGGGCATATGCTGGGATGGGAAAGATGCATGCCCATAAAAATCTTACTTTTGTAGTTATGTCTGTTCCTCTCCACAGCTTCTTTAGTCGTTTTACTTTTTTGAAGAGCGACAGATGTCCTCCTTTAAATTTACCTCATTGTATCTCCATTATTAGTTAGTAATGATCCAGTATATTCAAACCTCTCCACCTCTGCCAATTTTCCTTCAATAATACATATTTCAGCTGCCTTATTTGTTTAGTCAATTTAGTTTTCTTAGCATTAAGGTAGATGTTTTGCTCTTCACTCTTCTTACGGAGTGATATAATTAGTTTTTCCATTCCTTTTTGTGTTGTTTACAGTAATACTGTGTCATCAGCATATCTAAGCTCTGGTATTTCATTACCTCCAGTTTTGACTGTGTATACATTGAAAAAATAATTGACTGAAATGTTTAGAGTTTTCTTAGACAGAGCAAAACAGATGACTACATATTATAATTGAAATAAAAATGCAGAAAATATCTAGACTTGAATTTATACAGAAATTTGAATGAAGTGCTAAAGAAGCTTTATTTTCTTCATTTGAGTTTGTTTTCACTGTACATTGATACTTCGGTATCCGAACTTAATCCGTCCCAGAATTCCGTTCGAGTTCCAAGACAATTTTTTTCCATTTAAAATAATAGAAACTGGATGAATCCGTTCCTGTGTCCCACGAACTCGAATTTTCGAAACGATTTTAACAGTAAATACACTGTATTTTAAGGTAAAATATTAACAAATAATATTGCTTTGAAGGCCAATCACCTTCAATGATAGCATCAGGTAACTGCGTTTCTGGTGGTTTTGGTGTCTGTATTCTTTGCCCTTTGCTAAGGTATCACTTGTAGAGGGATTGGGGTCACTGGTCGTGGTGTCTTTTGAGAACCAACATTCCAAAGTGGTTTGATGTTGGCGACCTTTGTGAACTTTTCTAAAATGTTAACACCTGTTAACAAGGGCTTTATTAGGGTGCTACTTCTCAAAAACTGCCTGGGTTTTTGACCACATGCTGAGAAGATCCTTGTTTCAGCAGTGGGAATGGCTCCAGCGTCTTCCTTTTCCTCCCCTGAAGAAATTTCTTCTGCGACTTCTTTCTGCTGCTGCTGATTGAGGTGCTGAAGCTCTTCCGTTGTCAGCTCAGTCCTCTGATCCTCCACTAACTCGTTGACATCCTCTGCGCTGACTTCCAAACCCATGGTTTTGCCCAGAGATATGATGTCAGGAACAACACGTGATTCCTCAAAGCCTTCGAAGCCCGTTGCAGCAACACATTCGGGCCAGAGATTTTTCCAGGCAGAGTTCATTGTCCTCAAAAACACTTCCCTCCATGCTTTCTTGATGATTCTTAGGCAATGGAGGATATTGTAGTGATCCTTCCAGAACTCTGGGAAGGTCAGTTCTCTTTCATTTGTAACTTCAAAACATCTTTGGAACATAGCCTTGATGTACACTTTTTTGACATTCGAGATCACTTGCTGGTTCATGGGCTGGATAAGACTAGTGGTATTGGGGGAGGGGGCAAATATTTTATCTTAGGGAAGCTGTATTCGCCCACCAAATCATCTTCTACGCTTGGAAGATGCGCAGGACCATTCTCCAGGACAAGAAGACCCTTCATCTGGAGATTCTTATCCTACAGATAAGCCTTTACTAAAGGAGGAAACTCCTGGTGTATCTATTCAGTGAAGAACCGCCTGGTAACCCATGCTTTCACATTCCATCTCCACATAACATTAAGTTTGCTTTTAGTGATGTTGTTCTTTTTAGAGACTCTTGGATTCACTGAATGGTACATGAGGAAAGGTTTGATCTTTCAGTCCCCACTAGCATTACCACACAGAAAGAGAGTAAGGCGATCTTTCATTGGCTTATGGCCTCTCTCTCTCTGAACCTTAAGTGCCCAGGGCACATGGGGCTTCCGCAACGGTTTTCCACAAATGCCCGTCCTTCGCCTTTTTTTCTGCTCTTGCCCAGGTGAGCTATCTATTGCTCAACATCCTTGCTGTTGTTCTTCTCCATGTCTCTTTTGGTCTACCCTTACTTCTGTTCCCCTTTGGTGTCCATCTTAGTGCTATTTTTGGTAGTGAGTTGTCAGTCATTCGGAGCACATGTCCCAACCATCGCCACCGTCTTTCCTCAATAATTGCTGTAAGTGGGTTCATCTGCATTTCTGCCAACAATATGTTATTTCTTATGGTGTTTGGCCAAAATATTTTTCTAATTCTTCGTAAACATTTCGTCTGGAAAGAATTCAACTTGTTTTCTATGGTTTTGGTGATTTTCCAGCATTCCCTTCCATAGAGTAGTATACTTAGAACATTACTCTTAAATATCCAGATTTTCATATTTATGTTTAGTTTTTTTTTATTTCCATATAGTCTGCAGCATTGCAAAAGCCTGGTTTGCTCTAGTAAGTCTGCTGTTGATGTCCTCTGTGCTGTCTCCATTTTCTATTACTCTGCTGCCAAGGTATACAAATTCGTTGACCTCCTCCACTAACTTGCTATCTACTCTCAGTACATTTCTGTTGTTCACATTTTGCTTCATTAACTTTGTCTTTCCTACGTTGATCTTTAGTCCTATGTTGTTTGCATTCTGAGTTAGCTTGTTTATTTTATCTTGCATATCTTTGTGACTGCTTGATAATAGACAAATGTCGTCCGCAAAGTCAAGGTCCTCCAGCACTGTGTCAAGGGTCCATTGTAATCCTCTGCGTTTGTCTGATGTTGCCCCCTTCATTAACCAGTTTACTGCCAAGATAAATAATGTTGGTGATAGTAAACATCCCTGTTTCACTCCTGTTTGTACCCTAAAGCTGATGGAGGTATGTTCTCCACAAATCACTTTGCACTGAAAATCCTCATATAGGGCTTTGATTACATTTACTATCTTGTGGGGGAGGCCATGCATCTTAGGATTTTCCACAGTGCATCTCTGTTGACACTGTCAAAGGCTTTCTCAAAATCTATGAATAATGCATATGTTGTGCTATGCCACTCATTTGCCTGTTCTAATATTTGTCTAAGTACAAATATATGGTCTATGCATGATCTTCCTTTCCTAAATCCTGCCTGCTCTTTCCGAAGTTTTTCCTCAAGTGTTGGTACAATTCTGTTGATGATTATTCTGCAAAATACTTTACTGGTGAGTGGCAGTAGGGTAATGCCTCTCCAGTTCCCGCAATCTCTGAGGTCACCCTTATTTGGCAGTTTTACTACAAGCCCAGTTTTCCACTCATCTGGGGCTTTTTCTAGATCCCAAATTTGTTGTAATATCCGGCAAAGCTGTTTTGGTGTTTCTATTTCTTCTGCTTTCAACATCTCAGCAGTCACTTCATCTTCACCTGGTGCCCTGTCTGATTTTAGCTTCTTTATCGCCTCCTTTACTTCACTTATTGTTATTGGTCCTGTAGTGATGTTTAGTTCTGTTTTTGCTTCAGGTATGTCTATTGTTTGTGCTGTTTGTGTTCTGTTTAGTAGGGTGTTAAAGTGTTCCCTCCATCTTTCAATTTTTTCTCTTTCTCCACTGACTAGTTGTCCATTTTGTGTCCATACTGCACTTTCACATCTTGTGTTGAAGTTACCTGTCATCTGCTTTGTGATTTTATATATGGTTTTCATGTCATTTGTATATGCTGCTTTCTCTGCTGCTTCTGCTAAGTTGTCATAGTATTGACGTTTATCTTGACGGCATGATTCCTTCACTTCTTTGTCTTTTTGTGCATAATTACTTAAAACTTGTTCTTTAAGCCGTTGTTATTTGGTGTTCAGTAATTTTTTCTTGATTTCTTTTCTTTGCTCTATCTTTTCCCATGTGGTCTTGCTTATCCATTCCTCTTTTCTCCGTTTCCGATATCCCAGCACCTCTTTTGCTATTTCCTGTAGTGTTTTATTGAACTCTAGTATGGACATTTCTGCTTCGTCTTGTAGGACACTGAAGTGGTTCTTAAGTACTATTGAGAATGCATTTCTTGTTTGCTGGTCTTTCAGTTTTCTTGTATCAAAACGTATCTTTCTGTGTTCTCCGATTTTGGCTACCTTAATTTTAGTTTTATTTTTGCTACCAGAAGGTTGTGATCACTTCCTACATCTGCTCCTTTCCTTGCTCGCACATCTTGTAGTGACCGTTTCCACTTGTTGTTTATTAGTATGTGATCGATTTGGTTTTCTGTGGTTTTATCTGGTGACCTCCAAGTCACGTTATGGATGTTTTTATGTTGGAAAATTGTCCCTCCGATGGTCATCATGTTTTCTTCACAGAAACTGCACAGTCTTTCTCCATTTTCATTTATTTTTCTGATTCCTTCTCTTCCGATGATTCTTCTTCTATTTTCATTTCCTTCACCTACTTTTGCATTGAAGTCACCCAAGATGAGTAGCATATCATGCTTGGGTATTGTTTCTACTGTGGCTTGGAGGCTGTTGTAAAAATCTTCTTTTAATTCCTCTTCAGCTGCTTCTGTTGGTGCATAACAAACTATAATAGACAGCTTCGTGAATCTTGAGTTGAACCGTGCATATAATAATCTCTCATTTATTGGGGTCCATTTCAGCAATGCTCTTGATGCTTCTTTTGTTATAATCAATGCTACTCCTCCTTCATGAAGATCTTCTTTACCTGACCATATTATTGTATCTTCTGTGTGCTGTGTTGTTAATTTCCTTCTGCCTTGTCCTGTCCATCTTGCTTCTTGTATTCCTAGTACGTCTAGTTTGTATCTGTGCATTTCCTTGATGGTTTGTCCTAGTTTTCCAGTCTGGTTAAGTGTTCTTACATTCCAGCTGCCTATTTGCATCTTGTGTTTAGGTTCCAGGAGGTCTGCAGTCGGGCTGGGGACTTCCAGTGGCTGGCTTTCATCCACAACCTTCATGGGCTCAGTTTCCTGATAAGCATTTCTCCTTCCACCTGCATTTGTTTTTTCCCTTGCTTCCGTTTCTGTCGCGGTCTGATAGTTTTTTTACCAGATAGGGTGGCTTATGGCCTGGTAAGACTATATTCCCGTTGAGATGTACGTTCACCTGGGCATCTTTTTCCAAAAGAGCATATTTCATCACAATCGAACACTTGGTTCGAAACATACCCCTCACTGTTCACAAACTCCTTAACAAACTTTTCTGCTGCTTCCGAATTAGAACTGGTATCTTCTCCGTGCATAACAGTACTATGGATCTCAGTCCTTTTCTTAAAGTTCCCAAACCACACATTACTGGCCTTAAACTCTTCCTTTTGAGCATGTCACTTAAAAAGCATCGTGGATGACCTTGGCTTTCTTACAAATTATCGCCTCAAAAATCACACCAGTAGCCACCTGTTTCATTAATCCAAACTAAGAAGAGTTTTTCCATTTCTTCCATACTTTTCGATCTCCTAGAGGTCAGTGTCGTAACCCCTTTCGCCACATCAGCTGTTGTGATAGCTTCTTTATTTTTCAGAATCGTAGAAACAGTCGATTTAGGCATCCCGACCATAGTAGCAAGATCAGCCACACGTGTACGGCTTTCATGCTTAGCGATAAGATCTTTCTTAACTTCAATTGTAGCTCTAACAGCTTTCCTCTTACTCTTATTTTCCTCACTACACTTTGTATGACACATGGCTAATACACTAAGTTGTTATTATATAAAAAATAACATAAAACATGCTCAAAGGCATAACATTACCAACGAAAAATCACACGAGATGCTTTCACTACAGCTTCCGACAACGGACTGAACGACAAAGCGTATGGGTGGTCCGAGCGCTGGGGAAACGTTCGCACAAACACACACGAACAACGTCCTGGCCGTTCCGATTCCAAAGCGGCGTTCGGATTCCGGGGCAAAATGTGCTTGTTATATTTATTCGGATTTATTCGGATGTTCGAATTTGAAGCGGTCGGAGTCCAAGGTATCACTGTATTTAATTTGTTTGTTAGGCGTTAATACGAGGTGCGTTGTTTGATATTGGTTTGTTAGTTTATCATTGCAAAATCTCAAAGAAAACACCTGCTTTAAACAGAAAAAAGTATTTCTGATACCATGCTAAAGTTAATATCTAGGACCAGTTACATATAAGAACACTGAATAATTCTGCATCAGTGGGACCTGATTTTACTTCAATAATTCCCCCCTAACTGGAGAAATAAAGTGTGCCTTTTAGTGTCATAAAATATCATTCTGGTTCTGATATAATGCATTATTGTGAGAGGATGTGCTTTCGTTACATTTAATTTGCTCAGTAACATTGTGAAAAAGAGGGTTCATGAACTGTAAATCTTATGTATTTATTCATTTTAGATTGTATTTATACCATACTAATGTGATGTTTACGTATATGGTCTCTTTACTATTACGGACCAGATATCATTGTTGTCATTTAATTTGCCCACTTAGTATCGCAAGTCGGCCGTGAAAAGTGGTCTATGAATTTTATAATTTTGGTATTTTATTATAAAGCTTCTTTGTAACATCCTGGTGTACAATTTATGTTTTTCATTTGTGTTTTACTGATTTTCTGTCTACCGTGCTTTATTATGTTCACTTTCTAAAGTTAAACAGATGTGAACATTGGTTAAATGATATTTTAACAGTCGTATTAACTCATTTAAAATTGTCTTTGCAACATTATGGTGTACATCTACAGTTTTCATTAAAATATTTCCTTTTGCAACTAAACAATAAGAAATCAGACTGAATGCGAATGGGAAATAAAGACCTTGTCCGAATGATATTCCATACATGAAGAGACATAAAAGAAAGGAATATTTACATTACAGTCTCTAGTGTGTATAAATTCCCCGACGTAAGCAAGATGCCTGAGGGAACCCGTCCTTTTTCCGTGTGTGTCACAGGGTAGCGAATGGTGGAGTGACCTCTTATAGAAGTTAGCTGTGAATGTATTGAATAAACAGTCGTGGACCAACCACATGATGATGACTGATAGAAAAAGAGTAGACTGTGTGGGGCTATTAACTTCATAAAATACTTCATAACAATGATATACGCATCGGCGAGTAAGAGACGCCATAACCTCTCCTCCTGCTGGCTTGTGGGTTTGGCAGAGCCAAAGGCTGGCGGAGAACACCGTACACAACCCGGTGGAAGAATACAAGGGAAACCACCGCTGTATAATCCCTAGTTTGTCTCAACGAATATAGTCAAAAGCGTCAAAAGAGACTCCAGTGGAATAGCTTGGCCCAGTAGCGAATGCCATACGCACCTGGTGACAACAGACAGTCATCATTCGGCTGCGAGCAAAAGAAATATCAAGTTTGGAAGGGCTTATATCAAAACAACAATTACAGCAGGGAAAGTTGAAAGTATCCAAGCAAGAATGAGAAGACTTAAAATTAATATTTTAGGATTAAGCGAAACAAAATAGCCAGGAGCAGGATTAACAACAATAAACAACAACAACAATAACAACACAACAACAACAACAACAAATTCATATATTTAGATAGAGAGGAGCGCGCGAGTTTACATTAATGTTCTCAGTAGCATCAGAAGCAATGAAGGGGGTACTTGGCAGTATCAGATACAGTACTGTTTATAAAAGTACAGTGGACAATACTATCAGAAAGTTACAACAAATAAAATGGGTTGTGAGACATGAATGTGCTCTGCCTTCAGACCTCTTCTCTTTATACAGTGAAATAATAATGAGAGAAATCAAGAAAATGGGTTGAGTAAAGATTGAATGAAGAAATTAAACAACGTCAGATATGGATATGACACGGTACCGAAAGCTGATAATAGGAAAACTTTACACAAAGACACAATCACAGACAAGACGCCAAAAAGGGATTAAGCACCGATTAAAATATACACTGATATATTGTGCGTGTGTGCACAGAATAGTCTGATAAGCAGATATTTCTTTCTAAGATACTTATTTCTACAGTCGAGTTACCTAAAACACAGCACAGCCGGTAACAACACACAACATTCCTTCAGAAAGCCATATTGCCTTGTCTTGTCTTGTGCTATATCCCTGTAACTGAGACTTTGTGTTCTTTGCAGCCGATGCTGTGTAGATGTTGAGGCACATCATCCTTTCGGTGTGGGAGCGGGTAATGAAAGCTGTTTTCAATCCGGGAGTACAGCTAAAAGGCAGGGGGTGTGCAATACTTCTTTAGCAGACTCCACCACCATGGGGACTATGGCGATTTCTGCCCTATTAGGAAAGCTAGGCCTGTTACTGGGTGTACCAACGGAGACGTGAGACAAGGTTTTGGTCTGCTATGGTTCGCTAACTATGACGCTAGCATATTAGCTATTGGTCGCTGATTGCATAATCGGACATCGTCTTCACCCAATAAATGCTATTTCACATATTTTATATATAAACACGTGTCGATGTCTACTGGATGTATCATGTCATGATAATGATAACAGACGTAGACTATGTACATATAATACCTTTGTACTCTAGAGAATGTACAGACAGCCATTGACAATCATACTTCTCGCTGTGCTTGAGACACTGGTATTTTAAATGCCATCTTGCTGTTTCTTTTATAGCTCCAAATGGTCTCTCTGCCTTGCTTTCTTTCTCGCACTCCATTTAAGGCACTGATTTGTTAGGTTATTATGTCTTTCTATAATGTATATCACGAAGTGTTAATTATTGTTTGTTATTATTTAAGTGAATCTTAAGAAACATAGAAACACAAGACGGAAGATGCGAAACCTAAATAAGGTGCAGAATAGCCCAGACAGTCAGCATTTATGAAAAAGGAAAAACATTCTAAGCAGTAAAGCTCTGTCGATGACTTCTAGAAAGAGGGTTATTAGGGCTATATCTAACCCGCATTGCTGACTAGATGCAAGGCATTGACAGCATCCAAAGGGCACTCAGAGTATACTGGAAGCAGCAGAGATGTGGTTCCTAAAAAGAATGAAAAGAATACCAAGGACAGCCTAGGAAACAAATGAAGAGGTTCTAAGTGAGGCTGGGCAAACAAGAGAAATTGTGACAACAACCAGAACGCGACAGTGCAGTTTTGTAGGACATGTTTTGAGAAGAGGCAAACTGAAATACGTAATAACAACAAGAAATCAGAGGAAAAAGGGGCAGACGAAGAAAAAGAAACAAGATACTCGATGGCCTAAAGAGTGGTATGGAACACGATCCAAGACACATCTTATGGAAAGAGCAAAGGCTAAGTTGTCATGAAGTTAATGACGACCAACACCTGATTGGCATGAACAGAGATAGAAAGAGAGAGCGCGCGCGCGCGCGAGAGAGAGAGAGAGAGAGAGAGAGAGAGAGACGTAGAGAAAGAGAGATTTCTTGTTTCATTAAAACGCCTTTGTGGGTAACATTATTTTGTCTTTTATGCCGTGATGAAAATTGCTTTTTTCTATCTATCTATCTGTCTGTCTGTCTCTCTTTCTGTCTGTCTTTGAATCTTTCTGTCCGATTATCCGTATGTCCGTCTGTTCATACCTACCTATTTGTATGTCCGTCTGTTCATACCTACCTATTTGTATGTCCGTCTGTTCATACCTACCTATTTGTATGTCCGTCTGTTCATACCTACCTATTTGTATGTCCGTTGACAGGGTCCCTTCGAAAAACTGTTATGAAAATCAGCACCTCGATAGTTTGAAACTCGACAGATCTGTGTGCGCATATGTGTGTTTGTGTGTGTGGGTGTGTGTGTTTTGTGAGTATTTATGGTGTGTTTTGTGACTGTATGTTTGTGTACGAGTTCGTGTGAGTTTGTATCCGTGTGTGTTTTTGTATGTGACTGCGTGTTTGTATATATGTGTGTATTTTGTGTCTCTGCTCACATGTGTGTTAACATTTGTGTGTGTGATTTTTGTGCGTGATTCTGTGCGTGTTTATTCTGTGTATATGCGCATTTGTGTGTGTGCATATGTTTATGTGTATATTTGTGTCCGTGTGTTTATGAGTGTGTGTGGGTGTTTGTGTCCTTTTGTGCGTGTTTTTATTCCTGTGCTTGTGTGTGTGTGTGTACGAAATTATAAGGTAGCATGTAATGTCTCAATCTGTCACCTGGTTATTTATTGTCGTTAGGCACATCCCGCTGTCGGGAGGGTCGAAAAAAATAAAATTAAACCCCAGTTGGAATTGAACTAGGGACCTTCTGGCCAACAAACGAGTACATTCAAAGTGTGTTGTTGACCAGTCACCCGTGTTTATACTTAACCACTTGGAGAATTCCTAGCTCTTGAATATTTCAGTATTTCTCGTTCAATTTCCATTTATCTAATATTACCATGTTCGTTTTATTCTCTTTCCAAATATTTCGTCCAGTGGTAATGTGAATGTATAACACATCTTTACATTTAACTTGGCTAACTTTATAGAAAGTAGAAATGCTAATATGTGTTGTACACGGCCTTGCCACAGTGCTGCTGTTGTTGCTATTACTATTATTGCTGTTACAGAAACTACTAGTACTCCTATAAATAGTTCTACAAGTACTACTTCAAATATTATTCTACTAGAAATACTCCTGTTGTTCCTATTAAAACTACTACTACTACTACTACTACTACTACTACTACTACTACTACTACTACTGCTATTACTAATGCACAAAGTCATCTCAGATAATTCAAATCGGGTTTAATGTGAGGATTAAAAAACTATATTATTAGAATTTGCTAGTAAAGAGCTCAGAATTGAATTTATAGGATCGACGATTTCAGTTTATTTGTGCTTATTTATAAATATTTTATTGTAATCGTAATAACTTAATTTCTTTTCTAAGGATCACGTCTCCGTGGACATTGAAAAGTGTGCTCTATGAACGAGAACGAAGAAATGGCACAGCAGACAAACATTCAGTAACTAACAATACTTTTACCAGTACTGCTAGTGCAAGTCACTCTCGTACAGTATCTACAGAAGTAGTTACAAGACGTAATAACTCTAATAATCTATATGTAACAACCGATAGTACCTACTTTTATGGGAGGTTAGGAAACAGGATGTTCGCGTACGCAGCTGTGCTGGGTATAGCTCGTGCACAAGGAAGACAGATGTTTGCAATGCCTACGACATATCTGTCTGAAACATTTAAGGTACATCATCTGGCAAATAAATCCGAAACCAGAAAGTAAGTCAAGCATGTTTCAGTAAAAATAGTTTTAATGTATGTAACTCTAGCTTTCGTTACTGTTACAATATATAATATAATTAGAAGATATGTTTAAGTATAAAGCCCTGCGGCCATATCTAGAGCATAGCTGGTGATTTTTTTTATAAGTTTTCCTCACACATATAATCATTGGAAGCAGCAGAAATGTGGTTTATTATAAGAATGTTGCGAATCCCCTGGACAGCAAAAATAACTAATGAAGAATGTATGAGAAGAGCTGAAGAGACAAAAAACCTTGTCAAAAAGATAAGAGAGAGACAATGTACTTTCATAGGACATGCAAAGAGAAGAGGGGGCATTGAAAATATTATAACAACAGGAAAAATAGAAGGAAGAAGATCAAGAGGAAGACCAAGAGAAATGATACTGGACAGTCTGACAGGATGGTGTGCGAGGAGATCACCAACTGAACTGATGGCCTGCATGACGGACCGGGTACTCTGGAGAAGCATAATAGCCAACGCCAGTCGGCACGGCACATGATGATGATGATGATCACACATATACACACACGCAAACATACATACATACATACACACAGCGAATATGCATATTATTAATTCCAATAAGCCCCTCAAACTAGTGGCCCAACTTCAATCAACAAGGTAAAACAGGACAAGTACTTCCCTGATTTCTGCTCCTGTTATTCTAATGAGCGAAGATTCAAAACTCAATAACGGTATTTTTATTTTTCAGTTCTGCAGTCTCCAAAAGGCAACCTTAATCTCAGTTCAGCTTCTTTAACATAGTTCTCTCTTTTGTCTACTAACGTGATGTAGCACAGTAATGTATGTCCAAATGATACTGAATGACTAAACTGTGCGAAAGCAACGTTCTTTGATCATTTGAAACATTTCTCCGTTGGTAATCTGATGCACACCTCAGCAGCAGGGCGTCTTGCTTACAACCGAGAGGCCCACAGGAGAGCTGTTAAAGAGTCACAGTTCCTCAAGGGACATGTAAAAGACTGACTGACTGACATTTCACAACGAACTTACAGATTCTTACCATTATAGTCTCATTTTATATCTAAAATTTATACGGGAAGAATCTTTGATCTTTCTTGATTTTATCAGCTTTTTTTTTAGTTCTGTTGTGCTTTATATAGGAATATTGCTAACACATTTTTTTATCATTTCAGTTTTTATTAAATTCTTCGTTGTTAATGCATTGTCTACTGATGCTATTTCTGCCTACATTTATTACTTCTTTTTCATTTTTGTAAATCTGAACTATACTTCTATATCAATAAAGATAACTGATCATTTTGAACATTCTTCAAAATATTTTTTCCACTTTTTAGATGGAAGCGCATATGGAATAGCAACTGCTATGAATTTGATACTAAACTGATGAATCTTCCCAACGAAAATGTTGGAGTCGAGGGATCACTACAGTCTTTTAAGTATTTCTCTCATTCTGTGGATGAAGTGAGACAGGAATTTACGTTTCAAGATTCTGTAGCTAAAGTGGCTGCTTCTATTCTTCACGACGTTATTGCAAAGTATAGAGGTTCATTGATTGTAGGGGTACACGTAAGACGTGGAGACTTTCTGGAAATTCAACATTTGGGTTACGGGGTACCAGAGAAGTCATACTTCACAAAGGCATTTCAATGGATGAAATCAAAATTCCCTGGCAGAAATATCACTTTTCTTGTCAGTAGTGAAGATCTTGAGTGGTGCAATAAAAATCTGGCAGGAAAAGATGTCATCATTTTAGGACCTGCTTCTCCAGCCGTGCACATGGCCGTTATGGCTGGCTGTGATCACATGATAATATCAGGCGGATCTTACGGGTGGTGGTGCGCCTGGCTAGCAGGAGGAGATGTCATTTACTTCACGGGATTTATGGAAAAGAGTGCTACCCGACAGATGAAATTTATTCCAGAAGATTATTACCCGCCTCTTTGGATCGGACTTTCTAACTAAACATTAAGTTTTAATCCGGACAGTGGCAGTCGATGCCTTCATCCGTGATGAAATAAAATAGTTCAGAACGTCTTGTATGCACAATGTGTACGTGTAGTCATCAGGATGTTATTGAAAGCTTCAACACCCACAAATTATCATCAATGAAAATTAGTTACCTTACGGGCTCGACTCACAAATTTTAGTAAAAAATAACATAAACTGTTAGCGAATTCTATATCTGAATGAAAAAAAAAATCACTATTTCTTATTTTCGAACATTTGGCATCGTTTTACAAGACAGTTTATATGAAACAAAAACTAAAGTCTTTTTAGAAGTTATTGTAATCAGTAACTTTCTTTCTGAATTGCGTGCAGCAAGAAGATGTTTAGAGAAATAACAAAAGATATCCATGATGATAAGGAAAGAAAAAAAAGAAAAAAAGAAAGAAAGAAAGAAGGAAGGAAAGAAACAAAGAAAAAGAAAAGTGAAATAATAAACATTAGTAAAATTCTTGTTGTTTATATGAGTTATTTGTGTATAAGAATTGGTTTTAAGGAATTACGTTTAAATGACTAGAAAATTGTGAGAATTATGGTATACCCATGGAATCCGTCAGAGAACATTAAATCAGGTGGAAGGTAAGCTCGTTCATTTCCTAAGAAGAAGAAGAAGATAATTGTTCTTTCAGTTGTATTTCTCAACAATACATCTTACGTCCTTCCCGTGCCGTTAAACGTCACATAGGACCCGGATGATAGTTCGCTAAGATGTCCTGTCTTCGGCGAGTTTTTCAATCTCATCAAGGGATGTTATGCCCACTGAATTGGCTTCTCTTAATGTCATCTTTAGAGTTTCACGTGGTCGACCTCTTTTTCTTCGGCCTGTTGTGCTTCATTTGATAGCTTGTTTGGAGATTTTCTGATTGTTTCTTCTTTTCACATGACCGACATATGTCGATCTTCTTTTTCTTATCAACCATGAGACAGGTTGTTATTTGCCCATCTTTCTGATCTCTGCGTTATTCTTGAATTAATTCCACTTTATACCGATTATTTTTCTTAGGCATTTGTTTTCGAAAGAGTCTAATTTCTTGTCTATTTCTTTAGTTGTTTTCTAGCATTCACATGCTCTCAACAATAAGTCCATGGGAAATAACTCCTTAGTAAGAATAGTGCGAACTTGTTTTATTTTATAACATTACAGTGCCGTATATCAACACTATGGTTCACATCTTACCATTAGACGCAAACAACCCCAAACTTCCCACTACATATTACTATTACTCGTATTATTGTTATTATTATTATGTGACGGGATACTGTTGGCTATTATACTTCTCCATCTTGTGCTGTTCTTAGTGTTTCCGATTAATTCAGGTGCTTTTCTTCTTTATGCCATTTGGTCACTCCACAGAGAGATTTTATTTTTCTTTTCCTTCATCTCATTCATTTTTAGTAGAAATTTCCACTCATTACTAGATTTTCCCTTTTCTGTTTTCTCACGTCCATAAACTTCTGACTATCATTTCTTATCATTGTAACTACGTTTCATTGTTCTGAAACTTTTCTGACTTCCGCTGTGTGTGTTTGTCTGCCTTTTCAGAGCACTTGTTGCATCCTTCGACCAAACACCATCTCTGTTCTTCTCAGTTGCTTTGTCATTTTTTTGTTGAGGGGGATGGGGGGGGGGGGGGGGGGGGGGAAGGAGGGGTTGATTTTTCACGTTTCACGGCCATATACTAATACTGTCTCTACATAGCAATGAGTTACTCTTTTCCTCACTTTAACGGAGATCTCATTTTTTAAATATCTTCTTCATGTCATAAAAGCTTCTTTTGCGTACCTATTCGTGATTTTATTTCATGTGGGTATTTGCCATCAGCTGTTAGTTTTGTTCCAAGGTAATGACATTTATTCACTTGTGACATGTATTCCCGTTTGAAAACCTGTGGCACTTTAGTATGTTTATTATTTTCGACATTACTGTTACTTCAGTCTTGTTCTTGTTCAGAATTACGCCTATTTTATTGCTCTTCTGTAGTCTTGTTCACAGGTTTCTGTAAATTGCTTTCACTTTCTGCTATTAGAACAGTGCCATTCGCTGTTAGTTATATAATGACCGTTTTATTTAAATTATTATCAAATTGTTTATTGCCTCTCATCTTTGCACTCTATAATGAGAATAGATCAGGTGACAATTCACACCTTTGCCTTACACCTCGTTTTACTCTTATACCCGGATACTCACCGGTGTCATTGTTCACTTTCATTGCTGCTTCTTGCTTCCAGGACATATTCTTAATGCTTCTCATATCTCCATCTACAATAGATCTTTCTAGCAGTTGCATCATATCTTTGTCAACATCTTTCATATAATCATTGAAGAACACGTATAAATCTTTGTTTACTTCTAGAGATCTTTCTATTGTAGCTGTTAACATAAAAATTGCAGTATTTGTGCTTTTTTTCTTTTAAGAAAATAACATTGTTCTTGTGTGATTTAAGTTTCTATCTTCTTTTGCAATCACAGGTTCTTGGTTCTTAATATTATCTCTGTGAATTGGCTCATTAAACTCATTGTGCCAGGTTGGCTTCTTTTTTCTTTTAGATTTATTTCGAATTACAATGAAAGCTGGTTTAAACAGATCTGATGATATATAGATATATATGTTATATGTTATAGATAATATTTAGCGGAATTGTTACTTTACTCTTTGTTGATACCTCCTATTTCTAATTTATCTTGTGATGATCTCGCGTCCTGGTGCCTTCCTTGCCCGCATTTGTTTGACTGAATTTCTTACTTCCATTTCCAGTATTGGTGGTTCTTCATTATTCATGCTTGCATTGAACTGCTCATTATACACGTCTCATATCTTACGTCGCATACACGTCTATGATCTTCTATCCATGATTTCTCTTTTTTCCATAATAGTTTTACCCTTCCCTGATGAGGTAGAGGAATTATATAACCACTTGGACAGTACAAGGAAACAAATCAAACAATTTGAATTATATGTATTAACGAGGGATTTCAATACTAAAGCAAGAAACCAGCCAGAAGTTCAGGTAGTAGAAGATTATGGTTATGGCGCAATGATAGAGTAGATCAACTGGACATATAGACAAAATGCCAGAGTGAGTTTTTTTCCCACTTGACTCACTCCCTCTGCCTGATTATAAGCTGTGCTGGTGTTCTTTGTCTGTGCCATCTAGTTAGTTCGTCCAGCATTCTGGCTCTACAGCTAGAAAAGTCCTTACAGTCAGGATCTAATCCAGGCAGACTTTATTCCCATTAAGAGAAGTTTCAGAAATGTACTGACGGTAGCTAAAGCGGTCCCAGGTGTAGACTGTCACACAGATCAAAGATTATAAAAGTCAAAGTTAAAACTGAAGACTGTTAAATAATAACAAGAAATTATAAATTTAATATAGATAATTTGAGAAAAGTTTAAGAGATAAAAGGAAAATTCAACATAAAAGTTAAAAAATAGATATGTTTCATTAACAGGTAACAAAATATTATTTCAAGAGATACGTGACAAATGAGAAATCTTAATAGAATCATTCTACCAAGCATTAAAGACATCAGAGTCAAAAGGACAGAGACAAGCCAAGAAAAAATATATGACATGTGACATTCTATAATTGATGGAGAAGAGCACGAAGAGCAAACTTAACAAAATATTAAGAGATTAAGAAGAAACAGGAAAACAGTGAGAGGAAGAAAAAAATAGGTGGCTATTAGAGTGTAAAAGTGAGATTGTGGGGTGTGGGTGGCTTATTAAATGTTAATTGACTTTATATATAATTCTTTCCCCCGCGACGCTGCCGTATTACGCCACTTTAGAGTTTTGAAAGAAAATCCAACAATGGCCAATCCTGGTTTTCTAGATCTTGTGTATACGCCAACAGTTCAGTTCAACATAGCTCTATTATCTCACCACTCTCATTCCAATAAAAATTTAGCCTGTCAGTAGAATTCAGTACTATAAGGTATATAAAACTGTACAAAGACACACATCTTTAACACACAACGGCAATACCAGTTGAATAATACAGTATACCCACATAAGGATATATATATATATGTGTGTGTGTGAGTGTGTGTGTCTGTGTGTCTGTGTGGAAATAGCATTGAATTCGACATTGTGACAGAACAAAATTCCAATTCAGATAGCATTCGCCACATCAACTTTTTGTTGTCAGAAAAATGTCACCATCAATACATATCATACACCAGCAACGCACTGTATTATCTCACAAGAAAATTATAATAAAACAATGAGCGGGAACTCATAACAAAATTTCATACCACAAGCGAATAAGCAAAAACTGTTCACTCAATACTAAAAAAGTTGGAATATGCAACATAAAACAATAAACAATATGAACACTATTTTCGTATATATATGTATATATACACACACACACACAAAAATACTGTCATCTTCAACTAATCAAATGCTTATCAAGTAAAACTGTTCCTTTCGCACATAATTAACAACACGGAGCTGTCTGCAGAGAAAACCTCAGTAATACTACGTATGTAAACTCAGATACAATACTGCATTATCTGCAGAGAAAACCTCAGTAATACTACGTATGTAAACTCAGATACAAAACTGCATTATCTGCAGAGAAAACCTCAGTAATACTACGTATGTAAACTCAGATACAAAACTGCATTATCTGCAGAGAAAACCTCAGTAATACTACGTATGTAAACTCAGATACAATACTGCATTATCTGCAGAGAAAACCTCAGTAATACTACGTATGAAAACTCCAATTTAAATGTATATACAAATCAAAAATTAACACAACTCACTAATAGAACTAATGTTTTACATTCCTATGGGTATACCCAACACTTATACTATCATCCTCATAACGAATAAATATCACACACAAATAAACCTTGAGAGTTCGAAGGTGCTAGGTTAGATAATTACTTACAACAACATTATACCTACCAGATAATAACTGTGAGTCAATGAATTATTTTAACTGAAACTCTTCCTTCTTTCACTGGAGACATTTCATTTCCTGTAAAGGCAAAACAGTATCGAATACTCCTTTCTAAAAGTAGTTACTGGTTACTTTAGTCTCGTCCGCTGCAGTCAAATTTAAAGAAGAAAACAAAGAAAGACAATTTTAGACGAAAGAAATGCAGCAGCGACGGTGATACAGTTTGGTCTACAACATATACATTCGTGATTATGCACATGTCTGTACTACGTCGCGTAGTGTTGTTTTCAGATTCTAATTACATACTATTTTTGATCTTATAATAATAAGTAATAGCTGTACTTAAAATGTTCCACAGGTGCATACTAATCTCTACATGCACATTGGGTCATCGTCTCCTTTTGATCATTTTACTACAATATTTTGTCCAAGTATCGTCTTTATTGAAACTGTACCAGCACAATACTCGTAGTTGCTGATGGTATCGAGACTTAATTAAATTTTAAGCACAACTTCTTGTACTATTTCACACGATCACGTGTTATTTAAAGTACTCGGTTGTCAGAACAGTTTGTCTGAGTTGATACCACTAAATACAGCTTTATACTCACTCCCACGGTATTTCACTGTACAGAAATTATAATATTATTTTCGCATTGTGGCATATTTAGTAGTCTCATCTCCGTTTTTAAATTGCCTAGAAAAGCTACTAATCTGTAAAATTAATCACTGAGTAATTTAAATGAGAGAAAAGAAAGGTTTTCTTTTATTAATTATTTTTCTCTGTTCTCATTCATCGACTCTTGCGTACAAGTGAGGCTTGTTTGAAACATTCGCTGAAATCTTATACAATGTTTATGGCCCTGAAAATCAATTGCAGATTGATCAAACTCTTTCTCCGTGGCCACAATAAAACTAAATCAAATCCCTCTTTTCTTAAATACACTAGAGATGTTAAATAATCAAGAATAAAACAAACATGTTGCTTCTGAAAGGAATATAATGAGTTATTTTCTGCTGGCAAGAGCTCACATCGTTTAGCTAAATCCTGTTGCAGTAGATATTGCTCAAAAGTCCTTCTAACTGTGATTTAGTCATATTAAATAAATACACACTGATTTATCTTCAGTCTTTGGTGTATATGATTACTGGCAATAGAAAAGAGAAACAGAGAAACAACTTCACTGAGTAATTTGAAGGAGAATATTTGGTGGTCATTATCAATATAATAAAGAAAGACATATCAGAAGAACAATTTCGTTTTGTGGAAGAAACAAACGGCATAACTGTTGCACTTATTTTCGTAAGAACTACAATATGAAAAAAAAACGATGTCTGTAAGTAAACATAGATGTATGCTTGTGCTTCATTACTTAGCATTTGATAGAGCTAGACAAGAAGATAGGATGCACAACCTGTGAAAGCTTCATCTATCTTTTTTATGTATATAACACTGTCCGAAGTGCAATATGTAAACATTTTTGAGGTCGGAAATTCAGAAAAGAAAATTATTGCAGTGATAAGCCGTTTCTCTTCATCTTGCAGGCGTTGTTGTAAAGAAGGTACAGTATGTTCTAGTCCTCCCTTCCTCTTGTTTAATGACTTTTGTTGATGCTGCTACTCAACTTTGGTGTTGCTGCAAGTTAACTTTCAGATCAAGCTATTTTACATGTCTCGTTGGGCAAGTTTCTTATCTTTTTTTATTTCATTGTTTTTTAACCCTTCAGAAAAGATTACTGATTATTTTGTCTTTGCTAAACGATTATGTAGCATATCATTAAAGATGTAAGACAACAAGAGAATAGATAACAGAGCGGACAGCCTTGGTGTCCGCCATACTTCCTTCTGCTGATCATATATCTCGTGATTAATTGTCTAAAATGGGTATGCACATGTTCAGAATGACGCAACACATGACGTCAGCACGGCCTTACAAGTGCTAGTACAGCGTATAAGACGGGAAACTCGACAGAAATTAGGATTTCCAAGAACTATACGAATTGTTTGACTTACCGAAGTGTACAGAAATCTATAATGTTCAACATAGTTATTTTCAGTTCATATTGGGCAGATTTTGCAATGTTGATGATAAATACATATTCTGCAGAATTTCTCAAATACACAATGCATACACATATTTTAAAAAATTCATCTGGCCCAACTCGGTTGGAATAAACTTATTTTAAAGCGTACTTCACGCTCCCGAGTTTAATATTCACAAACTTTTGAAGTTGTAATGGATAAAATAACTTATCCGTTTAGTATATAATAATTACGTACTAAAGTTAATAAAATACGATATAAATATATTGTTTTGTTTCATATGAACATCAAGATGACAAAGTATACTCTCATGCCTTTTTTCCACGATCACAACGTATATAGAAATATGGATATTACCACAGTAACTCCGCTACTACTGAAAGCATCTAAATTGGTTTCTAAAAGAATTGTTGAGGAACTTAATTTATCTTCTCTTGATTTTTGAGCAGACAATTAACAATTTAAGCTATAAATAGATCTAGTGTCATTTCCACATAAAACTATATCGTCAGTGTTTATTATACAATGTTGTGAGAATTCAGTACATTTTCCTTTTTTCTACCAACATCTTTCAGTAATTTGCAACCATCAATGACGCGTGCTTGAAAGAAGATTAGTTTCTCATAAACGCTCTAAGACTGATGAGGATAAAAAGATGAATGTTATTTCGCTTTCTAGAAATTAAAACTATTTCACATTTTGTCATTAAGGCTCTGCAATCAAGTTTCAAAATCGTGTTTTCTTCACATAAATGTTTTATTCAACACTCTACATTCCGACGTTTTGTTGCACAGATGAATTTTATATTTCACTTTCTCGCACTCGGTTTTTTTTTACGTCAGTTTATAATTCCGGGAATAACGTGGATTATATCATGCTGTTGGTTATTGTCCTTTGTGATCATTAACGACCATTTTGTCACCAGTTCCTAGTATGTATATAAAGTTTATATTCTTCTTCTTCGGTCGCTTCTTCTACCAAGACCGCCCTGTGATCCTAACGAGTTTATGCCTGTGGTCCTTGATAGGTCCCGTTGTCTCGCGTGTGGTCCCCGAAGAGATTGAGAGTATCGCAGGGCTTGAGCCTGTATTCTTGGTGCGTCTCAGAAGCGGGATTGCGTGACACCGTGTTTTCGTTGCACCAGTTTAGTCTAGAGTTGGACTTTCTCACCGGAAAACCTCGACGTGTTTCGAGATACCCTTGTATCACCGCCGGGTGAGAGATGGTTGCCCATCCAGTCTAGCATTGGACTTTCTCACAGGAAAACCTCAGCGTGGTTAGGATACGCATACGTCCCCGCAGGGTGAGAGGTGGTTGTCTATCTAGATTACCCTGGTACAGTGTCTCCGACTTCAGCATTTTGTGGTCGTGGCCGCTACCCTTCCTAGTTGTGACCAGGACGGAGCTTTTGTCCAGGAGGACGAATCCTCGCCACTAGTGACTTCCACCCTGGGTTGAGCCGGTTTAGGCATATTATTCAAGTATCAGCGTGTCTAAGACGTGACCGACCTCTAGGAGCTAGCGTGACGTGCGTAACCACCAAGTTTTACCCCTGGTATAAGCTGGTTTAGGCATATTTCACCAGTTTCGGTGTATTTCGGATGTGGTCGGCCTCAAGAGTAGAGGTGCCGTGGTATTGGTAACTCTCGCCGCGATACTGCTGGACATACCGATTAAGCTTCACTTGATCTTTTCCATCACCTTTTCACATCGGCGCCACACAGCAACCCTAATTGCTTTTCTACATTTTCTTCCTTAGCCATGAGAAGTTCTCCTCCACTCGCGGCATACGAAGAATCTCGCCTGCAGAAGAGTCTCTGGGTTAAGACGGTTCAGCCATTTCGCCTGATATGAGTGCACTTAGGACGTGGCCGACCTCCAGATCAGAGGTGCTGTGATTTGATTATTGTTTACTTCGCTTAGTCCTTTCTTTCACCTCCTCCACATTGGTGCAGCGCGGCAACCCCATTCGCACCTTTCTTCACTGGCCGGGAGGAGCCCCACTCCACGCACGGCAGCTGAAGAATCTCGCCAGCAGCGGTAGATGAGCTACCAAACATGACTCTCATCTATCCGAAACGTCTGGTTTTCAGGCGCCAGATATTCGCCTTCAGTCGTTCTCTTGTTGGTTTAAACAGTTCTGCCACGAGAAAGCCAGGAGATGGACTTGGCTGTCAAAAGCTATTTGAGACGCACGCCATTGGAGCGGAGAGCGTATCCTCCACCCCACCTCCGGCAATAACAATCCTTAGAACCAACGTTTATATTAATATATCTTAATCGCCTACAGTAATGTCAGTTACAATCCAAAATCCTGTGCCAAAATACCAAAATAACAGTCTACAAAACTATAATACGACCAGCCGCCATGTATGATCAGATACGTGGAGTACAACCATGAAAGATGACCAACAGTGGAGAAAGTACAGGTAATAAAATCACTGAAGTGAAAGCTTACTTAAATCTCGAGGAATTATAATTGTATTGAAACAGAACAGACTACGATGTTTGGGCCACGCAGAAAGGATGAAAGAGAACAGACAAACGAAAAGTATGTATGCACAAGAAATGAAGGAAACAAGAACAAGGGATAGACCAAGACAGCGATGAAAGGACAACATAGAAGAGGATATAAAGAAAGCTGGTGTCACCAACCTGAGATAGAAGATTAGGAATAGAGAGGAATGGAGGTGATCTTTTTCTTCAGCATTTAATCTTAGTAGCTTGGAAAGCTGAAGAAGAAGAAGAAGAAGAAGAAGAAGAAGAAGAAGAAGAATCATCTACAGTGATGTTTTTACTTTTTTTTCATTTAAGCAGACTGTTGTGAGAGACCAGTTTCTCCTTTATTGATCACAACAGATTTATTTGTAGGGATCAGAAAAAAAAGTCACGTTAGAAGATTGATTGTTTTCGATGAAGCGTTGAAATAATTCTTCCAGTGGTTTGTTTTCGATGAAGCGTTGAAATAATTCTTCCAGTGGTTTGTTTTCGATGAAGCGTTGAAATAATTCTTCCAGTGACAGGCTGGGAGCGTAAGAAAGTTTTTCAGTAGCTAACGGCCACAAATGTCAGAGCATATCCACAGCAAAGTATAGTCTCGAAACAAAAATCACAAGGAGGAGGAGTTGTATTTTGTTAGCTGTTTGCAAATACTTTTCATGATCGATAATGTTGAATTTGTCTTCTCAGAGTAAAAGTAAATAAGAGCTATTTATTTACCTATCATGTATATATATATATATATATATATAACTATTTTTTTCATAGGTACACCAAGTTACAGTAGAATCTCTCTAAATCGGCAATCAGTTAAACGCCAGTACCAAAACAACAGGACTACGAATGTCTAAATATCAACAGGCAATTTAGGCTTATCAGAGAAGAAAAAAATTCAATGGCTTCCATTCTGGCAACACCGTTATAAGTACAACCAAGTCGTGTAGGAGTCTCTCTCTCTCTCTCTCTTCTTTCTCTCTTTCTCTCTCTCTTTTTCTCTCTTTCTCTCTTTCTTGGTAACGATGACGTAATCGAATATGTACTGTGAAAAGAGAAAGATGATTAAGAGAGAATGAAGATGAGGGTGACGGCACACAGACCAAGAAAGTTACGTGGAAGGAAGCTCACGAAGGACTGCAGATGTTCATAAGATACGCCGAGCAGTGCTCATCTGTGTCAGCACACCATGTTATGAAACTTCATTGTATACACAGTGCATTTTTTAAAAAGTTCGCGCGACAGTCCTGTAAGCAGGCAGACATTCGAAGTTGTTATGTCGTCACACTAATAAGTTCACAACAACTTCCATGTAATAATACATGTACTGTAAGATTTAAATGCTGTTTATTTTTGATTTTGTGAAATATAAAACTATGTCCACGTGTTCCTATTTCTTTTTTAATCTAAGGATTTTTTATGTTATTTATTTAATTTTGGTCAGTAAATCAACACGCGCAGCCAGTGAGCTTTGCATGCTGCAATTTCTACAGACGTCATCACAAAAGTAGAATACGTAATTCCTCAAAATATATAGTCAGTTATCCGGCGCAATCTCGTATCCGAAATAGGTGAAGTCTCGCTGCTGCTGGTTAAGAAAAATTCTACTATATTTGGTTTTTAAAAGAAATTTAGACTGATTAAAGCTGACCCTTTTATCACCTCCAGGCACGTAATGCACATGTTATTAGTGTCCGTAATTTCCTTGAACTGTGAACAAACTAGAGGGTGATGTGGTCAACATCACACCTAGCCACCTTTTCCTTCCAGAACTCAAGAGCAAGCCGGAGACCCATGTCTACAACACAGACAGATGACTACGTGTACCTACATTAGACAGACCGAGTGACCGCATCTAGAAAATTCTTGACATCTTTGAAATAATTCCAAGTTATTTTCCAGCAGTCTCAGTAGTCTCAACTATTATGGTGAGTTTTCCAAAGTGTGATCCTAAGAAAGCAGTCTGAAGACGTGAATCGGCTCGCCTTCGAAAAACCGTTTCATACACGAACTCGTGGCTTCGGAATCACAAGGAAAAATGTTAACATTTACTGAGAAATTAACCTTCATTTTGCTCACAAACCGTAATCTTTATACAACTTTCCCTTTGTGCTAAGCACTGTCAACTATACCTTCCCAACGTAAACACCAAAGTATTTAAATTCCAAGTATATTCAATTAATCTGTTCTACCAATCTTTATCCTGACCAGATAGCCATTATATCCCTGCATCAGTTCCCTCCCCCACCCCAACTGTTAATTACCGCCAGTCAATTATATTGGTATTACAATTCACATTATATAAACACTAGTAGCTTTCTCATACACCATTAGTACCCATTTTATTCTACTTTTCTCAGTTACTACACCTTAAACATATTTCGTCTTGTAGTGTTTCTTTCATAAGTTTATTTTTGTAATGAATAAACCTAAAACAAAAACATTGAAAAAACTTCATTACTTCATTAATGAATGCAACTTCACATACGTTTTTAAAATAACTTTGCTTGTTTATATTAACAGATTTATTTGTATGCTGATGCATTGAAAAGTTTATAAACAGTAGGCATAAAGTCATAGATCAAAATTATAGACACTCATCCATGTTAAGATCGATCAGACATTATATATTTGAAATGTAGATTAGTGTAGTAATATCTTCAGTACATAAGATAATAACTAAGAGCAATATGCTTGCAAATATTGCTCCTGTTTCGCAAATAAATATATCATTCTTGGCCTTAACCGCATGCCACCAATTTATGGTATTTCGTAACTGTAGTAAGAACTTGAAGCTGAATGTCGGCCATTTTGGGAGAGAGAGAGAGAGAGAGAGAGAGAGAGAGGGGGGGGGGAAGACATATAGATAGAGATAGAGAGAGAGAAAGAGGGAGACATATTTCTGCTTTGTCCGAGATAATTATATACTCGATCAGATGACAGTTGCTGTGCACAATCGTTGCTAAGGAATTTTTAAAATGTTGTTTTTTCTCTTTATATGTGTCAATGATGATTCAACAAAAGAAAACGGCTATTAAAATTGGTTAGAACAAGTTGTATATTGTACTAAAATAGTTATTTATTGCACTATTCCACAAATACGCTTCGGCCACTGAGGGTCTTGACTCCCATGCATGCACAGTCCGTTAGCCACTTGGTATGCTACTGTCTGCACGTGCTCAATTTCTACACGCAAATTTGAACAAATGTCGCATAAAATTCGACAAATCTACTACCAAGACCCTATAATGCTTCTTCCGACTTTTAGAGAGCATTCCTTAAGCTGAACACAGCTCAGACCTCCATCAGAACAGCGCATTTTGTTTTAAAGAAAGCAACCTGGCAGTCATCACACACACTCCGTTCTCACCTGATCTAACCACCTGTGGCTTTGCCTTGTCTCTCAAAATGAAATTTATGCTGAAAGGACACTACTTCGACAAGGTAGATGAAATCCAAAGGGAATCGCAGGCGGTACTGGACATCCTTCATGAAATGGACTTCTGCGCTGCTTTTGAGGAGTGGAAGAGGCGCTGGGACGGCTGTGTAAGTTTTCAATGGGACTATTTCAAAGGATGTAACGACCAAATTTAGTTAAGGTAAGTGTGTACTTTTTTCTAAGCTCCACTCTGGGAACTATCATATACAATTTCGTATAAGTGAGGTTTAATGTATTATAAGAGAATTAGACATTATATTATAGATAAATAAATATGTCACTGTTTCCATTAAATATTTTATAGATAACCTTACATAATTTTTCAGGTCAATTCTATTTCATCAAATGAAACAAGTGAGTAAGAGTTGTGTCCCGTCCACCTGAGTTCAGCGGAAACATGAGAGGCGGGACACATTTGAAAATCGAATGACCATACGAGCTATATAGAAGGCTACAATACGAGTGAATTGTGCGATGAAAGATAAATATGTCTTCACGGCAGCGCTGTCAATGATAAATGTATAGGAAAACTGTCCGGAAAAGATTTTATTTCTCAAGTCCATCTTCAGTAATCCGAGCACAATCACTTCCTTTCTGGATTGTAGATGTATTATGTTATGTTTCTCCTTTATCTGCTGACAGTCGATTCTGATGTGTAACACATAGTCAGAGCATCAGTAAGAATTCTACGCGCATACGAAGATGTAATACTCTTCCTCTCCCTTCACCTCTCCCCCCCTCCCCACCCCCATCTCGTGCAAGTTTTTCCTGTCAATAACTATTCTGTTTACATCCACTAAAAACCTTGTTTGCCTAAAGCAAGAAAAGCATTTTGGTCCTTACTTAAAACAGGAAAACACTCCTAGCATTTTCTAATAAACAGGTTAAACATTCCTCCTAATTAACAGTACCTAACGCGGAAGAATAATTGTTAGTGTGTCAATTGTTGTATTAAGTGTAAGGTAAAGGTGACCCTGTCATGCCTTGGAGGCACATAGGGATATGGTGTTAGTGCCCATATTTTCCTTGACCTGTCAGCACGCTAGAGGGTGATATGGTCAGTAACACGCCTGGGTGCCTTTCCTTCCCCAGCTCCAGAAGAAGTCGGGTACCCATTTCTACAGCTGAGTGGTATTAAGTGTATACGTTATATATTTATTCAGTCATTCATTAGCATGTCCGTTGCTAAACGTTGCCTTTGTAAAGCTCTCTTGATATTCTCTCGGTTGTAAGCAACATGTCCTGCTGCTGATGCATTCATTCACAAATCATCACCAATGCCTTATTGCCATCTTCATCTTTGTCTTTATCCCACTATGTCTATATATTTCTAGACTGTCTTCTCCAAACTTTCATGACGTTTAATATATCCGAAATACTTCAGTTTTATCTCTTTAATCTTCTTTACTAACAAGCCTTCTTCAATATTAAATACTTGTAGTATGGAAAATATTATATCTGTATATGTTCTTTTTTGTGTCCATGGTATTTGAAGTTCCCTGTCTGTAGAGGCTTATATTGACAAACCTTAAATTACAACGTAGTCTTGGTCTATATATTTTATGTTATCATCTGTCAAAGGAAGATCCTTCAGATTGGATGGACAGAAACATCAGCAATGAAGAGCTATGGCAAAAAAAAAACCAAACGAAACACAGTGAACGAAATAATAATGAAAAGACGCTGAAGACTGATAGGACATTCACTTCGAAAGCCTAGCACTAACATAACCAGACAGGCTCTCATCTTAAATCGGCAGGATAAGAGGAAACAGTGAAGACCTAGAAACACCTGGCGAAGGTGGCTTGAATCAGAGATCTAAACGACTGACTACATCTAGAGACGGATAGAGGAAACAGACCAGGACAGAAATAAATGGAGAGTTATTGATGATGGCGTATAGACAGACAGGGGTAAGGAAGGAGGGAGGTGTAGTTGTGAATGGTGTTTTATATATGTTCTGCTGATTGGAACGAATATAAATTTAACAAAGTCGTTTACATGTAGGGAAGTACAGACGGTGCCTTACGACTATGTGAGACGATCAAAGAGAAGCAATCCATGAAAAGATTACATTACATTTTGAAGGGTTATTTACCTTGCGGTTTGGTTTCTTTTTTTTTTTTGTTGCTAATATGAACTATTTCGTAACTAAGAAAAGAAAATGTTAAGTGAACACTCAGTTCATTGTAGAAATCCTGATTTATTCATCGTTGGAAAATCTGTAATGATATTCTGTAATTTAGAAAAGATCGCTATTATTACGTTTTACTATATACATCAATGATCTTCCACTTCATCTAAAAAAATCATCTTGTGATCTTTATACTGATGATTGCACAGTTTACACTAGTGACAATGACTGTGTTAATCTTGAGTCAGCTCTTCAATTTGAAGTAAACAGTCTTATTAACTAGAGCAACAAACATAGAATGCTCATAAACACCAGCAAAACAAAATCCAAGCTCATTACAACAAGACAGAAATTAACAAAATCACCAACAACAACACTACAGATCCACGCTGGAACTTCACAGATAGAGAATGTTAGTGAACATAAAACACTAGGTCTCAAGACTGATCACCACCTCAGCTGGAATCATCATATCTAACCAAACTCATTGCACAAAGAGTTTACAAATTTGCTAAAATTAAACACTTTCTTGACACAGACACTAGGAATATATACTACACATCACATATACAAACACACTTGACCTACTGTTCGACAATCTGGGATGGTTGCTCCATATCAAACGTGAAAAGACTTTACTCGCTCCAAAAACGAGCAGTAAAATGTATAGACCACAAACATGTAACACATATTGCAAATAAGGGCAAACATCTTGATATTCTATCCCTCAAGAAGAGATTCCTCTTCAACAAGGTCAAGTCAATTCATAAAATTCTATCATACAATGATCCACCCTATTTATCGTCATTATTAAAATTTAACTCAAAACACAGTCCACTCTTAAGCAATTGTATTATCCCAAAACCAAGACTTGACATGCTAAAAAAAGGGTCTCGTACTCCGCTGCCCACCTTTGGAATACCCTAGCAACTCATGTAAAACTTATAAGTAATATTCATTCTTATAACTTCAAACTATGTAAATATTTCTTTGAAATGGACTATATGCCTCCCTAATATGTATATGTGTTTTTGCATACTTTATATACACGTATGAATAGGTGTAGTTATGAATATGTGTGTGTATATAGCTATGTGTGTATGTGTATACATGTATATCAGTATGTATATTTGTATGAACATATATGTAGGGCGTGTGTGCACGTGTATTTATATGTACATACATACATGTGTGTGCACATTTCTCTGTGTATATATGTTAATGCATATGTGTATATGTACATGTGTGGATGTGGTTATTTATATGTGGTATGTGTGTGTGAAAAAAGCATCAATATGTATTTGCTTTAAGAACAGTATAGGCATATGTACTATCACAGTCTAAATTAGCTTAATCTAAAGTATGACTTGATTGTTGTATCTATTATATTTCTGTTCCAAAAATGTGTGAGTTTAAAATGAATGTGAGCACGTAATAAAGTTTATTTTATTTCATGTAGGTGCACAAATTACAGAAATGTTGCCCTGATTAGTCATGCCTGTAAAATTCTGTTAAAAATCATAGTGGGTAGACTTCGAAAGAAAATAGAAGAAGAAGTCAATATGCTCCAAGCTGGTTTCAGGCAAGGAAGAGGATCAAGAGATGATATATTCAATATAAGATTAATAATAGAGAAATGCAGAGAGTTTAATGTGAATCTATATTTAGCCTTTATATACTACTCAAAGGCATTTGATTGTGTACAACATCAGAAACTTTGGGAAATAACGGAAAAAATGGTATTTCCAACACATTTGATACAATTAACATCACTGCTGTATTTAGACCAACAAGCAGCAGTAAGAATAAATGGTGAAACAACAACTTGATTTGACATAAAAAAAGGGATCTGTCAGGGGTGCATATTATCACCTTACTTATTTAACTTGTATACTGATAATATAATGAGGAATGTTAGAGAAGATGTAGACAAAGAATATTACGATGCCATAACAACTGGAGGTTATGAAATACCAGAGTTTAGATATGCTGATGACACAGTATTACTGTCCACAATACAAAAAGGAATGGAAAAACAAATTATGTCACTCCGTAAGAACAGCGAAGAACAAAGAAAGGCCTACAGGAGTACTGTTTGGGAGGCAAATTTCCACAAGGGACTTGCAAATGAATGAATGTGGAGTGTATGGAATTAAAGGGTTTATTAATTATTTCATTATTTATTTTATGTTTTTTCATGTATATTATGTTCAATAACAAATTCTGAATATCTTGACTGAATTAAAGTTTTATAATGAAGGGCAGAATGGTAGACGGGAATGTGCGCCCAATTCTTAATTCTTCGAAAAGAAAGCTGTTCGTTCGTTCGTTCTCACTCCATCAAGTACCGTGCCGCGTGATGTATTCGATCAATTGTCTCCAAATTCCCTGTCTTTAAACTTGATTATGAGATTAGCCAGTGGCATTCTTCATAGCCACGCTGACAGCCCATCCAGTAACTTCTCTCTCTGTCTTCCTCTGTCTCTTATTCCCTCTACAGAGGCTGTAAAGAGAATGACGTATTATACATAAATAATAAATAGAAGTGGAGGGAGGTGGGGCAGAGTGAGATATGATTTCTACAATCTTTGACGGGGCAGTAAAAGACATTCAGCTCATGTGCGCAGTGTCATGGCAATGAATTAACCTGCACATAATACCAAAATATCTAGGCTGTCACAAAAAGTGTTAATAATTAACATTTCGCTTTAGTTATATATTTATTTTCCACAGTGTGTATATCATACCCAAAGCTTTCAATTATTCCATGAAAAATATTTTTGGTCTGACTACACCACTTCGAGAATTCGTAGCTCCTGAATATTTCGTTATTCCTGTTTCAGTTTCCATTTATCTAATGGTCGTTTTCTTTTCTTTAGAAATGTTTCGTCCAGTGGTTATGGAAATGTATGCATATCTTTCGATTTAATCTGGCTAACTTTCTAGAAAATAGAAATACTTGTATGTGTTGTACACGGCCCTGACACGGCAATATTGCTTCTGCTACTGCTTTACTACTGTTACAGAAACTACTAGTACTACTACAAGTACTGCTGCTAATACTGCTGCTAATACTGCTGCTAATACTGCTACTAGTCGTACTAGAAATACTTTCTTTCTCTCTCTCTCTCTCTTTCTCTCTCTCTCTCTCTCTCTGAAACTTAAGAGCCCAGGGCACATGGGGCTTCCGCAAAGGTTTTCCACAAGTGCCTGTCCCTTGCCTTTTTTCCGCTCTTGCCCAGGTGAGCCCTCTATTGCACAACATCCTTTCTGTTGTTATTCTCCATGTCTCTTTTGGTCTACCCTTACTTCTGTGTCTATCGAGGTGTCTATCTTAGTGCTATTTGTGGTAGTGATTTGTCCGTCAATCGGAACACGTGTCCCAACCATCGCCAGCGTCTTTCCTCAATAATTGCTGTCAGTGGCTTCGTCTGCATTTCTGCCAACAAGATGTTATTTCCTATTGTGTTTGGCCAAAATATTTTTCTAACTCTTCATAAACATTTAGTTGGAACAGAATTCAATTTGTTTGCTATGGATTTGGTGATTTTCCAGCATTCACTTCCATAGTGTAGTAAACTTAACACATTACTCTTAAATATCCTGATTTTCGTCTTCATACTTAGTTTTTTTTATTACCATATTGTCAGCAGCATTCCAAAAAAATAACTCGTACTACAAATACTGCTACTGCTGCTCCAATTAGAACTACTAATAATACTACTGCTAATAGTACTAATTCTAATGCCACCACCATCACCACTACTACTACTACTTTTTCTACTACTGCAGCTGCCGGTGCTGCTGCTGCTGCTACTACTACTACTACTACTACTACTACTGCTACTGCTTCTACTATTACTACTACTGCTACTGCTTCTACTACAACTATTGTACCAATCCATCCAAGATAATTCCAAACGTGAGGATTCAAGAACTTTATTATTAGAATTTGCTAGTAAAGAACTCAACACCGAATTTAATGTTTCACATGATTTCAGTTTAGTTCTGCATCTTTACAAACATTTGATTGTAATCGTAATAATTTAATTTCTTTTCTAAGGGTCGCTTCTACGTGGACATTGAGAAATGTGCTTTTTGAACGAGAGCGAAACAGTGGAAGTACAACAGTGGAACAGTACAAGCAATCAGTAACTAACAATACCTTTACCAGTACGACTGGTGCCAGTCACTCTGGTACAGTATCTACAGAAATAGTTACAAGACGTAATAACTCTAATACGCTATATGTAACAACCTATAGTACCTCAGTATCTGGGAGGTTAGGAAACAGGATGTTCATATACGCAGCTGTGCTGGGTATTGCTCGTGCACAAGGAAGGCAGATGTTTGCAATGCCTACGACATATCTGTCTGAAACATTCAAGGTACATCACCTGGCAAACAAATCCGAAACAAGAAAGTAAGTCAAACATATTTTGGTAAAAATGTATGTAATCGTGGCTTTCGTTAATGTTGCAATATATATATATATATATAAATGGATGTATGTGTGTGTGAATGCATATATGTATGTTCCATCATAACTCTGCAAAGTTGGAGCAAGTTCAACCAGACGTGGCGCACATATGACTTACAATCTGGAAAAAAGTACTGTCGGGGTACGACACACCTAGCTCCACTAGGGTGGATTGGGAATGGGGTAATATGTAAAAATTATCGAAAAAGGCCGGTATTAGTGTCGAATCCAGTTTTATGCGTATCTGAGATGAATAGTGATACTCCCGGTGCATTTTAAGTCAAGGTTCAGCCCTCATAGCACGGAGGATGAAAAATAAAATGTTCAAAGTGATAGAGATCAATGTTGAATTCATAGTTTTCAGGGTCGCTAAGCTGAGTGGTGACAGTCCTGGTGACATTTAACCCCGTGTCTAGTCGAACAGAACGAATGTAACTCTGTAGAACCCTCTAGAAGATAGTGGGAACGAATATAACTCTATAGATCCGTCTAGAAGATTGTGGAGATGCCGATTAGGTCTTCAGTTTCCAGCCAGAGTTCCTGTTGTTCCAAATGTTGCTTATAATCAGGTTTTGAGTTAAATTAATATTATAATGAATTTGTAAAAGATTTTACTCTCATTCATTCATTCATTTGCATGTCCCTTGTGGAACTTTGCCTCCCAAACAGCACTCCTGTAGGCTTCTCGGTTGTGAGCAAGATGGCCTGCTGCTGCTGCATCCATTTCCAGATCGTCAACGATGTCTTGCAGCCATCTTCGTTTTGGTCTTCCTCTTTTTCTTTTTCCCACCATGTATCCCTCCAATACGGTCTTCTCTAAATTATCATGACGTTTAATGTGTCCAAAATATTTCAGTTTTCTCTCTTTAATCCTCTTTACTAGCCAGCCTTCTTCAATATTAAGCTCTTGTAGTATAGATATATTTGTTCTTTTTTGTGTCCACGATATTTGGAGAACTCTTCTGTAGCATTTACATTCAAAGGCATTTATGATTTTACTCTATAATGTGTATAATGTGTATAACTTATATTTTTTAATACCTGTGGATAAAATTACTTGCATTTTACACTACAGATAGAATTCATTTCTTTTCCTCTCTAATAGAAGTTTGGGATAAATAAATACACAGGCAAGGCCGGGTAATCAGCTAATATATAATACAATAGAGGATATACTTAAGTATGAAGCGCCTCGGCCATGTCTAGAACATAGCAGTTGATTTTTTTAAAAGTTGTCCTCATAAAAACACTAACACACACACACACACTCATCAATGCATACACAAACACAGACAAACACAGTGTATATGTATATTATTAACTCCCTTAAGCTCCTCAAACTAGTGCCCCAAAACTTCAGTAAACAGCGGAAAGCAGGGTAAATTACGTTACTGATTTTTGCTCTTGTTATTTTGATGAGGAAACATTCAAAACTCTGGAACAGTATTTTTATTTCTCAATTCTGCAGTCTCCAACAGCTAATCTTAACTCTCGGTTCAGCTTCTTTAAAACTGTTCTCTCTTTTGTCTACTAACGTGATGTAGCACATATGGTTAAATGATACTAAATGACTAAAAAGAAAGATACGTTCTTTTATCATTTGAAAAGGCTATTTAAGACGCCCGATAAGGTAATCAGCAACCCATAGCTGGTATGTTAGCGTCAGGGTTAGCGACCCACAGCTGATCAAGACTCTGTCACCACCTCTCCGTGGTACCCCCAGTAAGAGGCATAACCTGGCTAACGGGGCATAGATCGCCATAGCCCCCATGGTGGTACTTTTCTGTACTTTCACATCCCTAATTCAAATTCTATGGGCCTGTCCCTATTACATTTCACAATTTCCATGTTTTAGATTCATTTACTCCATCGTACTCTCCCATGCCTTACCGGACTAGCAAGGCTTCACATATTAAGCACAAGTATTGAACTCTTTTATGTGAATATTCTTCAGGCATCTATGACATTCAAATTGGGCTGTTGACCTGTCACTGGTGAATTCAAGTAATATATTTCAAACTATTGAAAGAACTAGATTCTCACTTAATCAGTGTTTACTCACTATAGAATTTTGGGTATATCACCTAAGCATTGTTTACTGATTATACATTTTGTGTGCGGCAACTACTAACTGGGATAAAGAAGTCATTATTTGTGTCACGTAGGGTATGTAGCTTTAATGTGTTTTCTAGGCAGATTTCTGTAGGATCTTTTCTACTTCTTCATTTCTCAAAGAACACCTTTCTACTTAGAGGTTCTTACCATTATAGACTTATTGTATATCAGACTTTAAGAAGAATCTTTGATCTTGTGTGGTTTTATCTGCTGTCTTATTAGTTCTGTTGTCCTTACTTTAAACATGTTGCTAACAAATCTTTCTTCTTTACTGTTTTTATTAAATTTCGACGTTGTCAGTGTATTGTCTACTGATGCTATTTATGCCTACATTTAACACTTCATATTTCATTTTTATAAATCTAAACCATACAACAGTTTCTAGTCTGGTCCACTAGTAATAAATTACCTTTCTGAATATGGTACAAAATATTTTTCTTCTCTTTTTAGATGGAAGCTCATATGGAATAGCGACTGCTATGAATTTGATACTAAACTGATGCATCTTCCCAACGAAAATGTTGTTGTCGAGGGACCCCTACAGTCTTTTAAGTATTTCTCTCATTCTGTGGATGAAGTGAGACAGGAATTTACATTTCAAGATTCTATAGCTAAAGTGGCTGCTTCTATTCTTCACGACGTTATTGCAAAGTATAGAGGTTCATTGACTGTAGGGGTACACGTAAGACGTGGAGACTTTCTACGATTTCAACATTTGGGTTACGGGGTACCACAGAAGTCATACTTCACAAAGGCATTTCAGTTGATGAAATCAAAATTCCCTGGCAGAAACATCACTTTTCTTGTCGCTAGTGAAGATCTTGAGTGGTGCAATAAAAATCTGGCAGGAAAAGATGTCATCATTTTAGGACATGCTTCTCCAGCCGTGCACATGGCCGTTATGGCTGGCTGTGATCACATGATAATATCAGGCGGATCTTACGGGTGGTGGTGCGCCTGGCTAGCAGGAGGAGATGTCATTTACTTCACGGGATTTATGGAAAAGACTGCAACCCGAAAGATGAAATTTGTCTCAGAAGATTATTACCCGCCTCTGTGGGTCGGACTTTCGAACTAAACATTAAGTTTTAATCCGGACAGTGGCAGTCGATGCCTTCATCCGTGATTAAATAAAATAGGTCAGAACGTCGTGTATGTACAATGTGTACGTGTAGTTATCAGGATGTTGTTGAAAGCTTCGTGACTCACAAGTTATCATCAACGAAAAAGAGTTAACTTACGGTCTCGACTCACAAAATGTAGTAAAAATAATAGAAACTGTTAGAAAGTATATCTGAATGAAAAAAATAAATCACTATTTCTTATTTTCGAACATTTGGCATCGTTTTACCATACAGTGTATTTGAAAATAAAACTAAACTCTTTTAAGGAATTGTTAGTCAGTAACTTTTTTTTCTGAATTGCATGCAACAAGGAAAATGATTAGAGAAATATCAAAAGATACTGATCCAAGGATCAACCCCTGTTGTCTGGATCTTGTGTCTTTGTCAACAGTTTATTCCAACGTACAAAGTTGTACTATCTCATCACACTAGTTTAAACAAAGACTTGGTTTGTCAACCGAATTCAGTATTGCGGCACATATACGTTATATAGGACTGCAGAATCACATACACCATTAACACACAACACCAGTTGAATAATCGGTATACAATATCCGCATAAGGATATATATACTCGTGTATATGTATATGTATATATGTATGTGCATGGATATAAATTCATCACTGTGCCACAACAAAATACCAATTCAGTAAATATTCATAACATTATCTTTTCGTTGTCAGTACAATGTCAGCATCAATATTCAATATACATCAGCAATGCATTCGTGCCTTGGTTTTTAGGCGTGTTCCTTGAGCTATTTGAGGCGCTGATTCAGAACATTCTATTGGAATTTCTTAGATATGGTTGAATTTATACAATTGTACTCCACTTTTACATATTTAATTTACCCACATTTTTCGTGTATAATGACCTTTGTTTCACAACTATTCGTCTACTTCCTTTCCTATAATGTAAACTGGCATAAAAAAGTATAGATCAAATGAAAAATCGTTTTTGTTCTGTTTTTTATAATTATGTGTCAAAAATTAAGACAATACATCATGGTTTCGTAGACTACAGAAATTTGTATTTCAAAGGTTTCTCAACTTAATCTGTTTAAAACAGCTGCGTTGTATAATAGTTTTTATCGTATAGGAGGTTTGTGTATATTCCCACTTATATCATTTTGGTTTTGCAAATGAACACCGTAGAGGTTATGGCTACTTCAGGAAGGACCAGATTGAATCATCCCGAAGTATTTTGCTGTATTCGTGGGGAGTACACGCTGCAAGCAAGTAGGAAACGTATTCCTGAGTTTGTAAAAAGAGCATATGTAGCTTATTTTGTTGTCAAGCGTGTATATCAAGATAAGCCATGGGTTCCTCATACAGTATGCACACTTTGTACGGAGAATTTGCGCCAGTGGACAAATGGAAAGCCTGGTTAGCTGAATGGTTAGACGCTCTGTTTACTAATCAGTGGGTGCCGGATTGAATCCCAGCATTGGAGATATTTTCTGGTACACACCAAAAATGCCCAGGGTTCACCCAGCCTCTAAAAATGGGTACCAGAGAAATCTGGGAAGGTGAAGAACCCAGGCGTGATACTGACTACATCACACTTTCATATGCCGAAGGTCTTGGAAAAATACGGGCCCAACATCATACTCATCAATATGCATTAATGGCATGGAAACGGGAATTTTACCTTATCTTACAAACGGAAAGAGAAGCTGCCTGAAATTTGGAGTACTAATCATGTGGAGGGAATTGAAATCCCACATCAAAGACTGTTATGTTTATATTGTTAATATTACATGCATCAGTCGAAATAATCGTGACATGTGGTCTTACCCTGATCTACCTTCAGCCAGGAGACCTGTTCCGCACTCTGATCTTGTAGCCGTTCCACCTTTTCCTTGAACTATCACATCTCTCAGAGGAGGTCTTGCATGTCTGATATCGCACAAGGTAAAGAAAGTGGAAGCAGTGACATTGAATCCCAAACAACTTCACATAGTGATCGTTTTGATCAGAATGAATAGAGTGATCAGAGACTTAAATCTTTCCAAGTAGTTTTTCTAAATTGCTTGCCCCCAGACTATAGGAAAAGAATGTACTTGAGCCAGGAACGAAAATTACATTTTACCGAAGAAGAGAAAAGGATTTGCCGCCATTATTTATCAAAGATAACAATTTAGTATTTTGCAGCGACAAAGGTAACTTTATGAAGAAAATTAGTCTATTAGAATATAACCCAAATTGGTGGGGTTTTTTCATTGACAATTCAAAACGTAGTTTGAAATGTGTTAACGACAACAAATATGGTTCTATTCCAACCAGTCATTCTATCAGTATGAAAGAAGACTTCAAGGCCACCGCTTTAGTCTTGGAGAAGATAAATTACCAAGAACATCAATGGGTGATTTGTGTAGACTTGAAAAGGGTTTATTTTCTTCATAGTCAGCAAAGTGACTACACAAAGTATCCTATGGTCTTAGGGATACTAAGTATCCAAATGGTCTCTCGGTTAACACTAAATCCTTCTGCATGATCCTCACAGTCAAGCAACGATCTTCTTTTATTCGTTCTCTTACTTTTGGAATATGTTCGTCATTACGAACAGAAATTGGGCGTCCATGTCTAGTTGCATTTTTAATCGTTTCCAAGCCATTTTTGAATCGTGAATACCACCTGAATATATGTCAATCACTAAATGAAGCGCAGTGCAACATGGCGTAAGCGATCATTTCTCTCCACAATTCCCTGTCTTTAGACTTGATTATGAGATCCCCCTGTGGCTTTCTTCATAGCCACACTGACAGCCCACCCAGTAACTGTTCAATTCTCTCTGTCTCTGTCTTCCTCTGTCTCTTCTTCCCTCAATTTTTCCAGTTGTCACAATGTGATTCAATTTTCCTGTTCTCAAAAAATGCCCTATAAATCTCGTTTGTCTGCCTCCGATCTTTGCTGTAAGTTGCCTTTTTACTCCAGCCTCTCTTAAGCATTCTTCGTTGGTTTTCTTAGCTATCCATGGTACTTTCAACATCCTCCTTATGAACCACATTTTTATGGC
>CM019705.1:144151-269321 GCA_009760885.1 Achatina immaculata | reverse complement strand
CCTCCATCTTTCAATTTTTTTTTCTTTCTCCACTGACCAGTTGTCCATTTTGTTCTTACTTCACTTTTTTTTCCCTTGCTTCCGTTTCTGTAGCAGTCTGATAGTTTTTTTTTATCAGATAGGATTGCTGGCGCTTTGCTGAACCCTCCTTAGTAGCCTTTTACGATCATGCGTGGTAGGGTACAGTGGTCCTATTCTTTGAGTTTGTGTACTAGCTGCTGGAAAATGCTTTCCAAAACGTCGAAAAGTGCTCAGTGAGGCATGAACAATCTGATGCAATGGGACGTTCCGGGTGACCGGGTTTGGTGATTTTAGGTAGGATATATAGTAAGTGGGTTTACGTAAACAGCTGTCCTTGATGTGAAGAGAAACAGCTTGGGGTGGGAGGCCACCTTCTGTAACCAGGTCTTTGATGGTTGCTTCCACTTTGTCATTATTAGAACGGGTGGCAACGTTTTTACATGGGGCATAGCATTTTGTGTTTCTGACTTGGAGCATTCCTTCCACAATATATAAATCTTGTTTTTCCAATCTGTGATATGATCTCAAAGTTCACCTGATCATTTACTGAGAATAGGTTGATTCCGTTCTCAGGTGGTTAAAAGATTCAACTCCAATCACTGTTGAACCAGGGACCTAATGGCCGGTAGGGGAGTGCACTAAATACTACACCACTTCGAGAATTCGTAGCTCCTGAATATTTCGTTATTCCTGTTTCAGTTTCCATTTATCTAATATTACCATGTTCGTTTTCTTTTCTTTCCAAATGTTTCGTCCAGTGGTTATTTAAATGTACACATGTCTTTAGATTTAATGTGGTTAACCTTCTAGAAAATAGAAATACTAAAATGCTATTACTACTGTAACAGAAACTACTAGTACTACTAGAAGTACTGCTGCTAATACTGCTACTAATCCTACTAGACATTCTCTCTCTCTATCTATCTCTCTCTCTGAACCTTAAGAACTCAGGGCACATGGGGCTTCCGCAAAGGTTTTCCACAAATGCCTGTCCGTTGCCTTTTTCCGCTCTTGCCCAGGTGAGCCCTCTATTGCTCAACATCCTTTCTATTGTTATTCTCCATGTCTCTTTTGGTCTACCCTTACTTCTGTTCCGCACGAGGTGTCTATCTTAGTGCTATGTGTGGTAGTGATTTGTCCGTCAATCGGAGCACATGTCCCAACCATCGCCAGCGTCTTTCCTCAATAATTGCTGTCAGTGGCTTCATCTGCATTTCTGCCAACAAGATGTTATTTCCTATTGTGTTTGGCCAAAATATTTTTCTAACTCTTCGTAAACATTTAGTTGGAACAGAATATTGCTATGGATTTGGTGATTTTCCAGCATTCACTTCCACAGAGTAGTACACTTAACACATTACTCTTAAATATCCCGATTTTCGTCTTCATGCTTATTTTTTTTAATGACCATACTGTCAGCAGCATTGCAAAAATCTAGTAGTACAAATACTGCTACTGCTGCTCCAATTAGAACTACTATTAATACTACTGCTAATAGTACTAATTCTAATGTCACTACTACTACTACTACTACTACTACTACTTCTACTACTACTATTACTACTACTACTACTACGATTACTACTACTACTACTACTGCTACTGCTGCTGCTGCTACTACTACTACTACTACTACTACTACTACTACTGCTACTGCTTCTAGTACTACTACTACTTTTACTGCTTCTCTACAGCTATTGTACAAATCCATCCAAGATAATTCCAAATGTGAGGATTCAAACACTTTAATATTAGAATTTGCTAGTAAGGAGCTCACCATCGAAGTTACTGGTTCACATGATTTCAGTTTAGTTCTGCATCTTTACAAACATTTGATTGTAATCGTAATAACTTACTTTTTTTTCTAAGGGTCGCTTCTACGTGGACATTGAGAAATGTGCTTTTTGAACGAGAGCGAAACAGTGGAAGCACAACAGTGGAACAGTACAAGCAATCAGTAACTAACAATACCTTTACCAATACGACTGGTGCAAGTTACACTGGTACAGTATCTACAGAAGTAGTTACAAGACGTAATAACTCTAATACGCTTTATGTAACAACCTATGGTACTGCCTTATCTGGGAGGTTAGGAAACAGGATGTTCATATACGCAGCTGCGCTGGGTATAGCTCGTGCACAAGGAAGGCAGATGTTTGCAATGCCTTCGACATTTCTGTCTAAAACATTTAAGGTACATTACCTGGCAAATAAATCCGAAACTAGAAAGTAAGTCAAACATATTTTGGTAAAAATGTATGTAATCGTGGCTTTCGTTAATGTTACAATATATATATATATTTAATGGATGTATATGTGTGTGAATACATATATGTATGTTCCAGCATAACTCTGCAAAGTTGGAGCAATTTCAACCAAACGTGGCACACATATGACTTACAATCTGGAAAAAAAAGTACTCTCGGGGTACGACACACCTATCTCCCCTAGGGTGGGTTGGGAAACGAAAACGACCGATATTAGTATCGAATCCATAGTTTTATGCGTAGCTGAGATGAATAGTGATACTCCCGGTGCATTTTAAGTCCAGGTTCAGCCCTCATCGACGTGGAGGATGAAAAGCGATGAATAATAAAATGTTCAAATTGACAGAGATTAATGTTGAATTCATAGGTTTTAGGGTATCTAAGCTGAGTGATGACAGTCCCGGTGACATTTAACCCCGTGTCTAGTCGAACAGAACGAATGTAACTCTGTAGAACCCTCTAGAAGATAGTGGGAACGAATATAACTCTATAGACCCGTCTAGAAGATTGTGGAGATGGCGATCAGGTAGTCAGTTTCCAACCAGATTTCTAAACCCACTTGATCGGGCTGGATTGCTACCACATCGTCTTTTACTTAAAGTGGGATCTCTAATTATTTTACTACGGAACCTCGACACGTCAAAACGTTGCAACAGCACAAGGCTATGTGTAAAGAAGATGGTGAACAATGTAATTGAAGCGACTATTTTAACAGAAAAGGGAGCGGGTGAAACAACAGCTTTTATCCAGCAAATACTACTCATTCCGAAGGATCTCCCTTTTAACTTTAAGAGATTGCAATTTCCAGCGAGACTTGCGTTCTCAATCACGATCAACAAGTCATGGGGGCAGCCTATAAAGTACTCCAGAGTTTATTTGAGATCGGCATGTTTCTTCCAGGGGCAACCTTATGTAGCTTGCACCCAAGAAATTATTTATTCTTGCTCCTGGAAGTGAAACTATAAATGTTGTTTATAATCACGTTTTAAGTTAAATTAATATTATAATGAATTTTAAAAGATTTTATTCTATAATGTGAATAATGTGTATAACTTATATTTTTAAAAACCTGTAGATAAAATTACTTGGATTTTACACTACAGGTAGAATTAATTCTTTTTCCTCTCTAATAGAAAATTAAATTAAATAATTACCCGGACAACGCCAGGTAATCAGCTAGCATATAATACAATAGAGGATATACTTAAGTATGAAGCGCCTCGGCCATGTCTACAACATAGCAGTCGATTTTTTAAAAGTTGTCCTCATAAACACACACACACACACACGCAAAAACACATTCATCAATACATACACAAACACAGAAACACACATTGTATATGTATAGTATTAACTCCCTTAAGCCCCTCAAACTAGTGCCCCAACATTTCAGTAAACAGCGGAAAGCAGGGTAAATTACGTTACTGATTTTTGCTCTTGTTATTTTGATGAGGGAACATTCAAAACACTGAAACAGTATCTTTATTTCTCAATTCTGCAGTCTCCAACAAAAACTGTTCTCTCTTTTGTCTACTACCGTGATGTAGCAAGTATGGTTAAATGATACTAAATGACTAAAATGTGCGAAAGATTCGTTCTTTTATCATTTGAAAAGGCTATTTAAGACGCCCGATAAGGTAATCAGCAACCCATAGCTGGTATGTTAGCGTCAGGGTTAGCGACCCACAGCTGATCAAGATTCTGTCCCACCTCTCCGTGGTACCCCCAGTAAAAGGCCTAGCCTGGCTAACGGGGCAGGGATCGCCATAGTCCCCATGGTGGTGGAGTCTGCTAAAGAAGCATTGCACATCCCCTGCTTTTTAGCTTTACTCCGGGAATGAAAACTAGCAGCCATAACCTGCTTCCACGCCGATACGATGCTGTGCCTCAACATCTTTACAGCATCGGCTGCAAAGAAAAACAGCTCGCAGCTACAGGCAGTTCGTAAAAGATCGTTTGAAAAATTTCTCCGTTCGTTAGCTTTATTATTATGTCCCTGGCATTTCCCTAATTCGACTTTTCTATACTAACTCAAATTCTATGAGCCTGTCCCTATTACATTTCACAATTTCCATGTTTTAGACTCATTTACTCCATCGTACTCTCCCATGCCTTACCGGACTAGCAAGGCTTCACATATTAAGCACAAGTATTGAACTCTTTTATGTGAATATTCTTCAGGCATCTATGACATTCAAATTGGGCTGTTGACCTGTCACTGGTGAATTCAAGTAATATATTTCAAACTATTGAAAGTACTAGATTCTCACTTAATCAGTATTTACTCACTATAGAATTTTGGGTATATCACCTAAGCATTGTTTACTGATTATACATTTTGTGTGCGGCAACTACTGACTGGAATATAGAAGTCATTATTTGTGTCACGTAGGGTGTGTAGCTTCAATGTGTTTTCTAGGCAGATTTCTGTAGGATCTTTTCTACTTCTTCATTTCTCAAAGAATAGTTTCTTCCAGAGGTTTTTACTATTATAGGCTCATTTTATATCAGACTTTTAGAACAATCTTTGATCTTTCGTGGTTTTATCTGCTGTTTTATTAATTCTGTTGTCTTTAATATAACCATATTGCTGACAAAACTTTGTTTCTTACTGTTTTTATTAAATTTCTCCTTTGTCAATGTATTGTCTACTGATGCTATTTATGCCTATATTTATTACTTCATTTTTCATTTATGTAATCTGAACCATACACCACTTTCTACATCTAGTCCACTAGAAATAAATTATTTTTTCTGATCCTTTTGTTTTTCTGAAATTTTCTTATTTTTCTGAACATTTTTTTTCTCTTTTTAGATGGAAGGGCATATGGAATAGCAACTGCTATGAATTTGATACTAAACTGATGCATCTTCCTAACGAAAATGTTGTTGTCGAGGGACAACTACAGTCTTTTAAGTATTTCTCTCATTCTGTGGATGAAGTGAGACAGGAATTTACATTTCAAGATTCTATAGCTAAAGTGGCTGCTTCTATTCTTCACGACGTTATTGCAAAGTACAGAGGTTCGTTGATTGTAGGGGTACACGTAAGACGTGGAGATTTTCTACGATTTCAACATTTGGGTTACGGGGTACCAGAGAAGTCATACTTCACAAAGGCATTTCAGTTGATGAAATCAAAATTCCCTGGCAGAAATATCACTTTTCTTGTCACTAGTGATGATCTTGAGTGGTGCAATAAAAATCTGGCAGGAAAAGATGTCATCATTTTAGGACCTGCTTCTTCAGCCGTGCACATGGCCGTTATGGCTGGCTGTGATCACATGATAATATCAGGGGGCACTTATGGGTGGTGGTGCGCCTGGCTAGCAGGAGGAGATGTCATTTACTTCACGGGATTTATGGAAAAGAGTGCAACCCGACAGATAAAATTTGTCTCAGAAGATTATTACCCGCCTCTGTGGATCGGACTTTCGAACTAAACATTGTTTTAATCCGGACAGTGGCAGTCGATGCCTTCATCCGTGATTAAATAAAATAGGTCAGAACGTCTTGTATGTACAATGTGCACGTGTAGTCATCAGGATATTACTGAAAGCTTCGACACTCACAAATTATCATCAATGAAAAAAAGTTACCTTACGGTCTCGACTCACAAATTTTAGTAAAAATAACATAAACTATTAGCGAATTCTTTATCTCAATGAAAAAAAAACTGATAAGTTCTTCTCATCAAACGTTTGGCGTAGTTGTACGAGACAGTGTATTTGAAAAAAAAAAACTAAACTCTTTTAAGGAATTGTTAGTCAGTAACTTTTTTTTCTGAATTGCATGCAACAAGGAAAATGATTAGAGAAATATCAAAAGATACTGATCCAACGATCACCCCTGTTGTCTGGATCTTGTGCCTTTGTCAACAGTTTATTCCAACATACAAACTTTTGCTATCTCATCACACTGGTTTAAAGAAAGACTGAATTCAGTAATACGGCACATATAAGTTATATAATCACACACACCATTAACACACAACAGCAGTTGAATAATCGGTATAAAATATCCGCATAAGGATATATATATATATATGTATACTCGTGTGTATGCATACGTAAGTGTGTATGTGTGCATAGATGTAAATTCGTCACTGTGCCACAACAAAATATCAATTCAGTAAACATTCATAATATTATATTTTAGTTGTCAGAACAATGTCAACATCAATATTCAGTATACATCAGCAATGCATTCGTGCCTTGGTTTTTAGGCATGTTCCTTGAGTTTTTTGAGGCCCTGGATCAGAAAATTCCATTGGAATTTCTTAGATATGGTTGAATTTATAAAAGTGTAGTCCACTTCTAAAAAAATCTCTTACGTGGAATTGAAATGTCATAATAAGCTGTCTCACTTGAATGGGACATTTACATATTTAATTTATCCATATTTTTGTAGTATAGTGGCCTTTGTTTCACCACTATTCGTCTACTTTCTTTTCTATAATGTACACTGGCATACAAAGTATAGCTTAAGTAAAAAATTGTTTTTGTTTTGTTTGTATAATTATGTGCAAAAAAATTAAGACAATAAATCATGGTTTCGTAGACTACAGAAATTTGTATTTCAAAGGTTTCTCAGCCTAATCTGTTTAAAACAGTTGCGTTGTATAATAGTTTTGATCGTATAGGAGGTTTGTGTATATTCCCACTCATATCTTTAATTTTGCCTGTATTCGTGGGGAATACACGCTGCAAGCAAGTAGGAAACGTATTCCTGAGTTTGTAAAAAGAGCATATGTAGCTTATTTTGTTGTCAAGCGTGTATATCATGATAAGCCATGGGTTCCTCATACAGTATGCACAATTTGTACGGAGAGTTTGCGCCAGTGGACAAATGGAAAGCCTGGTTAGCTGAATGGTTAGACGCTCTGTTTACTAATCAGTGGGTGCCGGATTGAATCCCAGCAGTGGAGATATTTTCTGGTACACACCAAAAAAGCCCGGGGTTCACTTAGCCTCTAAAAATGGGTACCAGAGAAATCTGGGAAGGTGAAGAACCCAGGCGTGATACTGACTACATCACACTTTCATATGCCGAAGGTCTTGGAAAAATACGGACCCAACATCGTATTCATCAATATGCCTTAATGGCATGGAAACGGGAATTTTACCTTATCTTACAAACGGAAAGAGAAGTTGCCTGAAATTTGGAGTACTAATCATGTGGAGAGAATTGAAATCCCACATCAAAGACTGTTATGTTTATATTGTTAATATTACATGCATCAATCGAAATAATCGTGACATGTGGTCTTACCCTGATCTACCTTCAGCCAGGAGACCTGTTCCGTACTCGGATCCTGTACCCGTTCCATCTTTTCCTTGAACTGTCACATCTCTTAGAGGAGGTCTTGCATGTCTGATATCGCACAAGGTAAAGAAAGTGGAAGCAGTGACATTGAATCCCAAACAACTTCACATAGTGATCGTTTTGATCAGAATGAATAGAGTGATCAGAGACTTAAATCTTTCCAAGTATTTTTATGAATTGCTTGCCCCCAGACTATAGGAAAAGAATGTACTTGAGCCTGGAACGAAAATTACATTTTGACGAAGACGAGAAAAGTATGTGCCGCCATTATTTACCAAAGATAACAATTTAGTATTCTGCAGTGACAAAGGTAACTTTATGAAGAAAATTAGTCTGTAAGAATATAACCGAATTCAATGGGGTCTTTTCATCGACAATTCAAAACGTAGTTTGAAATGTGTTAACGACAACAAATATGGTTCTATTCCAACCAGTCATTCTATCAGGATGAAAGAAGACTTCAAGGCCACCGCTTTAGTCTTGGAGAGGATAAAATACCAAGAACATCAATGGGTGATTTGTGCAGACTTGAAAAAGGTTAATTTTCTTCCTGGTCTTCATTTGTTCTTGTTTTGAAACGCTTTCCTGGAAACAAAACGGCAGAAAGCTACACATGATTAGTAGAGGATATGCTCTTTCATTTCAACAGGCGCGGCTTAACAGTGTTAAAATCCGTTATATGCACAGTCACTTACAATTTCCGACAAATAAGTAATGAGACTAATTACATTTAAAAAAAATAAAATAAACAACAGTTGAAAATATAACCTGTATTTTATTCAAAGTAAGCCTCTTGTGCATAGATACAGCAAGTGGCAAGATCTAACAAATAATGCAACGGCCTCTGCAGTTCTTCTGTTGGTATGGCCCTTAAAACGATGTTACAGCCCATTAGATGTCATCAGTATCATCAAGGAAGCGTCCTTTCAATGGTAACTTTAAATCTGAGAATAGAAAATAATCGCACGGAGACAAATCTGGGCAATAGGGTGGATGGTTGAGAACACACGCTTGTTCTGAGGTAAAAGAATTTCTCTACAGTTACTGTCCGGTGAGCCGGTGCAATTTCATGAAGAAGGAAAAAACTGCCAGGTGTTGAATACTCGGGTCGGACTCGGAGAATCCTTTTCAACAGGCATTTCAAAATAATTTTAAAAACTTGAGCAGTGACACATTCATCAGACAACGCATTTGGTACAAACTGTAAGCAACTTTTTTCTTGACCAAATCTTCCGCTAAAATTTTATGAATGGTCTCTCAGTTAACACCAAATTCATCTGCATCATCCTCACAATCAAGCACCGATCCTCTTTTAAGACTTCTTCGTTGGTTTTCTCAGCTGTCCATGATACTTTCAACATCCTCCTTATGAACCACATTTCCATGGCCTCCATTTCTCGCTATACTCTCTTATTCATAGACCAAGCTGCACATCAATAAAACAAAATTGGCTCGATGTAACATTTAAGTGCTGGGAATCTTGTTTCCATTGATATAGATCTATTGCACAAGATGTTTCTCATTTCCTAGAATGCTGACTTGGCCTGAGCACGTCTGCTTTTTATTTCGTTGTGACATTTCCCATCACCTGTTATAATTCTTCCTAAGTACTTGAATCTATCTACTTGTTTCAGATATGTGCTATCTATGGTAATGTTACATTTTGGTGGTATTCTTCTCACTTCATTCTTCATTTTATTCAGACTGAGACCTTTACTTTTACTTTCACGAATCACGACGTCCAGAAGAGCCTGTAGCGTCCCTTCACTTTTAGCAATCAGAACTGTGTCGTGTGCTTATCTTAAGATATAACGGATGTACTTGCCAACTGTTATTTCTGGCATGTTCTCTATATTTCTCATTATGTTTTCGCTGTACAAGGAGAAGAGATCAGAAGATAGAACACATCCTTGTCTCACTCCCAATTTTATGTCTTGGAGTGTTCCTATTTGGTTCTCAGCCTTCATTGCTGCTGTGTTATCAGTATATGTTTTTTGGTGAGTTTCAGATCTTTCCTATCTATGTTAATGTCTTCCAACATTCTTATAATTTCTGTGTGTCTCACGTTATCACATGCTTTATAAATATTTACTTCTATTGATAATTTCATCAGTGGTTTATATATATATATGACATTACTTGTATCTTTTACTTCGACGATGCCACTCTGTTCTTCAGCGATTTATGGTTTTATTTTGCCCCTGATTCTTCTCATGACAATACAAAGCAGGATTTTGGTAACATGGCTCATAAGACTAATGGTTCGATGGTCTTCACATTCAGCTGCACCTTGTTTCTTAGGCAGGGCAATGAAAATTGACTTCAAAAGGTCTGATGGGACATAGTTACTGTTACAGATCGCATTCAGTAATCTTGTAATTATATCTATGCCAAGCTCTCCTAATACTTTCAATTCCTCCTTTGTGATTTTATCTCGACCCCGTACACATGCGTTTGATAGCTTCTTCCACTTTTGCTTTTAATATGGGAGGCCCTTCATTATTATTTCGTATACTTATTTCGCTTCTATTGTCCTCATAAAGTTCTATAATGTATTTACATCATCGTGCCATTATTTCATCTCTGTCCTTTGACTTCACGAAACCAGTCTTGTGATGTGCCATTTTCTTTGTTAATTCCTTTTTTATACATATCTCTTGTGTTTCCATGATGGTGTTTCTCTATTTCATTACATTTCTTATTTAGCCACTCGTTTTTAGCTTTATTGCGTTTTTGTCTTATTTCTTTACTTCATCTTTATCTTCCTTAAGACTTCTTCTCCGACCCAGTAGTTGCAAAATTTCTTTTGTCATCCACCTCTGTTTACCGTGTCGTTTATTTGTAGGTAGGATTTCGATAGATGTTTGCTGAATAGAGTATTTAAGCATATTCCATTGTTCATTAATCGTTTCAGTCTTCTCTACTGCATTATAACTATTACGTACTTTGGTCCTATATATTCTTGTATTACCTTATCTTTCCGTAACAGTTCTCTATCTAGTTCTTTGTTTTTAGCGCTACCTTTAACCTATTTAGTCTGATTCTCACTTTTACTACAACTAGGACGTGGTCACTGTTGCAGTCTGCGCATGGTCTTGTTTTCACGGATTAGTGAGTTCCTGAATCTTCTGTTGATCATAATGTAATCTATCTGGTTACGTGTGTTATTATTTGGGCTTTTCCATATCCATAATCGCCTTGGCTGTTGTTGAAATCAAGTATTTCCTATTATTATTTTCTTATTTTTTGCCCGCTCTCAAGATCTCTCCTCTTGTATTTCTGATATCTTGTCCATACTTGCCAGTAGCTTCATTGTCTTGTTCAGTCCCTACTTTCGCGTTTAAATCACCCAGCACAAAGTTTATTTCTCATGGTTTGCACTGTCTCATTGCCATGTCCAGATTGTTGTAAAATTCTTTTATCTCATCATCAGAGCTTTCTGAATTTGATGCGTGTGCTTGGATGAGATTTGTGTCTATTGGATGGCCCTGTAATTTAACCATGAACACTGTCTGATATGTACCAGAAACCTTTCACGGTTCTTGCTGTCTTCTTATCAAATATTATGCAAACTACATTTTTACACTGGTTTCCCCGAATATATTAGTTTGAAATCTTTATGATCTCTGCTTCCTGCTCCAGTCCATCTCATTTCATATAAACCAAGGATGTTAATTTCATTTCTTGTTCGAGGTTTTTCAGTTTTCCAAGTTCTGTTAGCGTTCTAATGTTCCATGTTCCAATTACTGTGGTGTTGCTTGTGTTTTATTTGCACACAGTAGTTGGATCACGATCTGGTATCACCTGTCGCACGTGATAGTCCCTACCAGTCGAGGAGGTTCAACTGTAGCCCCCATTAACGTCGTTTTGATTTAAAGAATTGTGGATTGTCATGATTGTTCCTGTGAATATACAGTGTTGGTGTCCCCTTGCTTTCCACCGGTTAGTTTATGGTTTACTCCACTAGCCTTTGACTCTGACAAGAGCCTACCTACAAGGCAGCAGGGGGTTTGAAATCAGAGTTTTCCTTCTCCTAGATGAGCTACAAACCAAGACTAACGGGTCTCATCTACCCGAAGCATCTTGTTTTCAGTCGCCAGATACTCGCCTTTTGCCCCTTCTCCTGTCAGTTTAAACAGTTCCGCCACGAGAAGGCCAGGAACTGGACTTGGACTGTCAGAGGCTATTTGAAACGTACGCCTTGGAGACATTTAATTGGAGTGGAGAGCTTATCCCCCACCCCACCTCCTGCTATATATCTGTGCACGAGATAAATAATTATCCCCATTATCTTGTCGCATCAACTGAACTGTCTCAATGACATTTTTCCGGGTTTTAAACTGAATTTAATGTTAGCTTTTTACCCCATGTTGATTACGTGACAATGCACCTCTAACTAGGTCAACAAATTGGCGGTTTGTTTGTCGTTTGCTTATCGGGCGGTGATGAAAGGTTGCCAGATCATAGATGAAAGTTAACCCTTTGGATTCCATGCTTTGCTTCATAAATGGCATGGTTCTAAGGACTGTTATTGCCGGAGGTGGGGTGGAGAATTCGCTCTCCGCTCCAACGGCATGCGTCTCAAACAGCCTTTGGCAGTCAAGTCCAGCTCCTGGCCTTCCCGTGGCAGAACTGTTTAAACTGACAGGAGAAGGGGCGAAGGTGAATATCTGGGGCCTAAAACCAGACATTTAGGGTAGATGAGAAGCACGTTTGGTAGCTCATCTACTGATGCTGACGAGATTATTCAACTGCCGTGCATGGAGCGGTGCTCCACCCGGCCAGTGAAGAAATCTGCAAATGGGGTTGCCGCGTTTCACCACTGCGGAAAAGGTGGTAGAAATGATAAAGCAAAGCAAACAGTAAAATCACGGTACCTCTGGTCTTGAGGTCGGCCACGTCCTAAGTCCACTCATATCGGGTGAAATGCCTGAACCGGCTTAACCCAGAGGTTAATCCGAGACTCTTCGGATGCCGCGCGTGGAGTGAAGCTGCTCCCGGTCAAGGAAGAAACTGTGGAAAAGAAGTAAGGGTTGCTGTGCGGCGCCGATGTGAAAAGGTGAAAGAAAGGATACAGTGAAGTTTAATCAGTATGTCCAGTAGTATCGCTGCGAGAGCTACACATACCACGACGCCTCTGCTCTAGAGGCCGGCCACGTCCGAAATACACCTAAACTGGTGAAATATGCCTAAACCGGCATACACCAGGGGTGAAACTTGATGGCTAGGCATGTCGCGCCACCTCCGCTCTAGAGGTCGGTCACGTCCCAAATACACCCATACTGGGATAATATGCCTAAACAGGCTCAACCCTGGGGTGGAAGTCACTAGAGGCGAGGATTCGTCCTCCTGGGCACAAGCTCCATCCTGGTCACAACTAGGAAGGGTAGCGGCCACGACTACAAAATGCTGAAATCGGAGAAAATGGACCAAGGCAGTCTAGATAGGCAACCACCTCTCACCCAGCGATGATGTTTGCGTATCCTAATCACGCTGAGGTTTCCTGGTGATAAAGTCCACCACTGGACTGGATGGGCAGACACCTTTCACCTGGCGGTGATACACGGGTATCTCAAAACAGGTCGAGGTTTTCCGGTGAGAAAGTCCCACCCTGGCCTGAGTGGGCTATCAACTCTCACCCAGCAGGGATATGCTAATATCCAAAACACTTCGAGGTCTTCCAGTGAGAAAGTCCAACTCTAGACTAAACTGGTGCAACGAAAACCACGATGTCACGCAATCCCGCTTCTGAGACCCACCAAGAATACAGGATCAAACTGTGCGATACTTTGAACCTCTTTCGGTCCTCTCGGGGATCTCATGTGGTCCTATCGGGGACCACACGGGGGACCACGGGACTTAACGAGGACCACAGGCGCAAATTCAGTAGGATCACAGGGCGGTCTTGGTGGTAGAAGCGAACGAAGAAGAAGATAAATGGCATTTTTGTCTTGACCATAATAAAATCAGTATATTTCTATATTTCGTGCACCCTTCATACATATTCTGACCAGAATGATTAATTTATTAGGTATATCAAATTCTTTCATAATTTTCCATAATGCTGCTCCTATCGATCCTGTCATAGGCTTTCTTGAAGTCAATGAAGCTATTATGTACTTCTTTTCCGTATTCCCAGTACTTTTCTGCTCTTTGATATAGATACAACATTTGGTGTGCGGTTGGTCTATTCTTCCTAAAATCTGCTTGATAGTCTCCCAATATGTTCTCACTGTACGGTTTTAATCTATTTAGATAGTATTTTGTAGTTTGGTTGTATTAAAGACATTAAGTTTTCATACTTGCTTTTATCGCCTTTTTCAATACTGGGATTAGTAATGATTCTCTCCAGTCACTAGGGAATTTTTCTTCTCTCCATATTTATTGTATTAGTGCCCATATATCTGTTCGTGTAGATTTAGACATCCTTCCTTAATCATTTCTGCAGAAATTCCATCTGAACCAGTTCCTTTGTTCTTTCGTAGAAACATAATACTGTAGATGACTTCTTCTGTGTCTGGTTCTTCTATTTCAGTTACATAAGTCTCTGTTTCTTCGAATGATGATGCGGTTATAGGCTCTTTAAAGTTTAGTAGTATTTCAAAATATTCTTTCCACCTGGTACATATTTTCTCTTCATTATGTATCACGTTTCTATTACTATCCTTCAAGCTCTGAAGAGGTTGTTTATACCCTTGCTTTACTGTTCGCAGTTCTTTATAGAATTCCCTGCTTTTCTTATGTTGATGTCAAGTCTGCATATCGCTTATCATGTCTTCCATAAATTACCGTTTTTGTTGACGAATAAGTTATTGAATTTTGAATTTCTTTACACTGTGTGTGGTACTTCTCATTTGTTTTGTTTGTTTATGTCCTTCAATCATATCTGTCTTGCTGTTCCTTTCTTTATGACTGCCTCTCTGCAGACTTCATCGAAACAGTTCTTTTTTCAATTTATGGTCTTGACTCCCAACCATTCTTCCACTGTGTTCTGTTCAATTATTTTTATATATTCCAATCTGTCGTCAACGCTTTTATTTCATTCATTCCCTCTTATGTTTATCTTATGGTTTAGCTCATTTCTGAATTTTTCTTCAGTGTCTTCTCTTTTCAAACATCTCTAGTTTTTTTTTTACTGACCCTCTTTTGTGTCGAATGAGAGGAAAGTTTGTATTATAAATGTGTGCTTTTGGTACGAAATAAATAGATTTTCAAGAAGTACACTTTCTTTTAATTGTTAAAGTGTTTTCTTCACGCTTAAAAGATATGTATTTAAACATAACATTAAAATATCATGATTTGATATGGGCGTGCAGAGTGAAGAGTGATACATGGCACATGTTCTGTACGTCCAAAACTTGCTCCAGTTTTTTAAAATCAGCAGGTGAAATATACCCAGAAGCAGGTCTAACATTTGAGGCAATAAACTGTGTGTTGGCCAGTGCTATGTCATCTCACACTAACATTATAATACAACAACGGGAGGGAACTCATAACAAAAACACAAAAGAATAACCAAAAGCTGCCAATAATACTGAGCAGCTGATCATATGCAACATGTAACAACAGCTGTATGAGGTGCATTTAAAATGTTTGATGAATGGTGCGATATCTCAACGGCAATATGGGCCAGATGCGTAGCCACGCAATAGGCTATCCAGAGACGCGCTGAGAAGCGCCACCTAGCATGGAGTACACGCGCCCGACAGTGTAAACCCGCTGCGGGCAGTCGAAAGTGGGGCAAGGTCACAGTATGAAGGAGCAACGAGTGACAATCAAGTTCTTATAAAAACTGGGGAAAGCGGCGATGGACACCATGTGTGATCATGATCCATCATTTCTGCCAACCATCATCACAGGGGATGAGACCTGGTGTTACCAGTTCGATCCATAATCCAATCAATGGAACTGCGTTCATCGTGTTCCGCGCGACTCAAACAGAGTCGCCTGCAAAAGACCACAGTCAAGTCATTGTTGTACCCTGTGCGCCAATTCTTGGCGCAGCGTACTGTACCTGTTCTCCTTTGTCCAATGCACTCCCCTGATCTGGCGCCTGCGGACTTCTTTACCTTCCCTACTTTGAAAAGCGACATGAAAGACGCACGTTTTGCGGAAGTGGCTGCAATGTTTACTATCGATTCCTAAAGATGCCTGTGCTGACAGTTTCCAGAAGCTTAATGAACGTTGCTAAAAGTGTGTTGTGAAGGATGGCGACCATTTTGAAACCAATACAGGTAGTTTGTTATGTATGCTTTCTGATACCATTCACCGAACTGTTTAGACGCACCACATGTGTATACATGCATAATGCTGAAGGTGTGTTCTGGAGATGCCATAAAGAATAAAGAATGGTATATAATTAATAATATATGATAAGTATCACACAGACAGACACACATATAAATATATATATATAATTACAAGCAATAAGCCCTAGAACATAACATTAACTTTGAGACCATAAATAATTTGTTAGTGAAACTCGTCTTCCTTGAACTGGAGCTGTAAGGGCAAAGCAGAAGAACTAAATGCTAATGTCGCCCTTCAAGTTACACTTTTTTCACATTCTATGGACAGCGAACCAAATTTGAGAGGAGCTCTGTAAAGTTTGTTTCAGTAACGACTATTACTTTAGAATAGCTTTATTATGGATATTTTAGACAAACTAAGTGCAGAAACGACGGTGATACAATTTAGTATATAGCATATACATTTATTATTATGCACATGGGCGTGTTATCCAGTGTAGTGGTGTTTTCAGACTATAGTTACATAATGGGTAGACTTCGTACGAAAATAGAAGAAGAAGTCAATATGATCCAAGCTGGTTTCAGGCAAGGAAGAGAATCAAGAGATCATATATTCAATCTAAGATTAATAACAGAGAAATGCAGAGAGTTAAATGTGAATCTATATTTACCCTTTATATACTACTCAAAGGCATTTGATTCTGTACAACACCAGAGACTTTGGAAAATAATGAAAAAATAGGATTTCCACCACATTTGATACAACTAACAGCACTGCTGTATCTAGATCAACAAGCAGCAATAACAATAAATGATGAAACAACAACTTGGTTTGACATAAAACGAGGGGTCCATCAGGGGTGCATAATGTCGCCTTACTTATTTAACTTGTATACTGAAAATATAATGAGGAGTGTTAGAGAAGATGTAGACAAAGAGTATTACAATGCCATAACAATTGAAGGTTATGAAATATCAGAGATTAGATATACTGATGACACAGTATTACTGTCCACAACACGAAAAGGAAGGGATGCGACAATATGTCAAAATCCTCAGTTTCTAGAAGAGGCCACAAGTCGTCGGTCCTTGTCCTGTATCCGTTCTGCCTACAAACCCCCACAACCACTGCAACTCATCGGCATGAGCGCGACAACGACAGACACGAGATCTGCAGCAGCAGCAGCAGCACATCATCATCATCATCATCATCACCATCATACTCATCATCATCATTTCCCTTTTCAGCACATCCCACATTACCACATTTCTTAGAGACAGTGCACGAACAACTTAAGTTTCCGCAGTAGCAAATCATAATGGCACCAGCACCTGACTCAAAGTACATGTTTGGGAACAGTTTCTTTCTTAACGCGCAAAAGAATTAACATGTAAAATATATTGATTCTTTTATCCTTGAAGACGCCGACATTTTATTGCATATATTTCAGAAATCTATAAATGTATCTCTCCTTCCTTATAGTAACTATTTTCCTTCTCTACGAGTAGATACCTTACTGCGGAGATGAAACAGTTCTAGATTATCTTTCGATGACAGAACTTTATGAAGAGATGATAAGATTTATATGATAAAACCACTGTGTAAATAAATACACCTTAATGATTAAGAAGTAACAACAACAACAATAACAAAGTCCCATCTCACCAACCCCGCCCCGCATTCCTACCCCCACTCCTAGTTCATATCTGACGCTTTTCAACCTGTTCAATTGTAAAAGAATGTTCACAGACAGTTATTTTATTTGTTCATAATATGAATGTGGTTTATTTTTCAGAATGCACTCTTTTTATATCAGCTTACAAAATGAACGTGTGGGAATGTTATACTTTTTATTAATTTCTGTTTATATAATGATATTTTCTAGGTTATCATACTCATTTCTCACATAGTTATGCCTGTGCTCTCTCCAAATAGGAAATTGATTTTTCTGTAAATAAAACTGTGGATACAAATTTTTAAAAATAGAAAAAACAGCCTCTAAACAGATAGGAGGTCTCTGTTAAATTCGCCATTACGACTAAATTCATTAATTAGTTAATAAATTAAATAGCCAAATATCCATACACCTCTAAAACGTTTGGGAAGTTACGATCTCCTCATCAGTACAATACCTGCTTACAACAATCTCGTTTTTACTAACCATTTTACTTGAGTTCTTGTTTCGTTGTTCCTGTTTTCTGTAATTGTAATGGACACCAAATTTTAAACTTGTATCAAAATTTAATATTACGGAATTAATGTCTCAATGTGGCCTCCTCTGGCCTGTATCAGAGAATGGCATCTCCTTGACATGGATCCTATTACCCGTTGGATCTGTTGTTGTGGGATGGCTGCCCACTCTTCCTGCAATGAAAGAGACAACTGTCGGTTATTGGTTGGCGCCACATCTCGCTGACGGATTTGTCTTTTGAGATAATCCCGTAAGTGTTCTACTGGGTTCATTTCTGATGACATGGATGGCCACAGAATGATCTGGACGTTGTTGTCGGCGAGGAAATGGTTGGTGAATTGTGTCACATGAGGTCGAGAGCGTTATCCTGCTGAAAAATCGACCCTAGTACAGCCAGAAGTGGAAGGACGTGAGGACGAAGACTTTCAGAGAATGCTGGGCATTCAGGCATTCTTAAATTTGCACTAGTTCACTTTTTCCCATGAAGTTCATCGTTCCCCACACCAGTACATCTCCATCACCATGTGGAGAAGCCTCATCCACGCAGTTCTGGGCGTAGCGCTCATGGACTCTGCAGTAAACTCTTCTCCGTCTATCGTGTCGCTGGAGCAGAAAGAATGATTCATCATTAAACCAAACCTTTCTCCAATCATTCGCAAGGGTCCATTGATGATGATGGTTCACCCACTGTAGTCGGTTCTGGCGATGCCAGTTCGTAAGAGCAGGACTTCTGTAAGGTCTTCTAGCCCAAAGACCAGCGTCGTGCAGCCGGTTCCTTTACGTTTGATATGAAATTTGAGAAGCTGCTGTCACTGACTGGACTGTTGAGGACGCAGATACAAATCTGTTCCTGAAGTGACGCAGTATAATATAGTTAGGTTGTGTATTATATACTAATGATGACTGATAGCATTAGTGTTCTTTACTATCATATTGCTGAAGAAGATGTTCTTTAATTAACACACCAGACATTGAGGTTTCACAACATTTCAACATTAGCTAGACCAGAGCAAGTCCGATGAAAAGTTCAATGAATGAATTTATTCTGACAAATAAAATGAAGATGTGTCGTCCACAACATCACTTTGAGTAAGATGTAATATGACATAAACATCGTTAGATTCATCGTTGTAGCACATAATCATCTGTTCACAATATCAAACTCCAACATATTCTACATACATTATTTCAGCACTGTTCTTAACTTCACAGTATTCTACATTTGATACGAGAACATTTCCTAACTCAGTACTATATCATTATCTGCAATACGTGGTCAACTAATTCCTCTACTAAATCACTGTACTCGACGTTTCAATTGTTACAGATCTTCAAAATCACTTGAAACACATCTTCAGTCTAACACTACTTCTCGTTCTCTTTCTTGTTCTTCCAGTTGTCTTCTTGTGTTCTCCTTTCGTGTTCCCCTGGTGTTCTGCTGTCTTCCTTCTCTCACTATCTCCTCTAAAACTACCTTCCTGATTTAATAGCATAAGTCAATTGTCCAACAGGCAACTCCTCTAAATATTTAATTGGTCAACAGTCTAGTCGGTCTATTCCTTTGTTTCAAAACTGTGTGCAAATAGAGTCCTAAAATTAGCAACCGCGCCCTAAGCGTTCGTCCCTTCAGTTCCGTCCATCTAACTGCTATTATTAATTAAGTCCGCTATCTCTTTCATGTCATATGCTTCAAGGATTAGTCCGTACTCTAATCGGTCGCTAACAAGACTCTTGGCCCTAATTACATCCACCAAGTGTAAATGTCATTTTTCCAACATCGGCTAGGTGTTCTTGAGTGTTTGCGAGTCATCGTATTGTTAGTACTGGACTAATTTACTTCCGAGCGTCTTTCCTTAGTACTTTCTATCTCTCGGCGTCATTGTGTCTGTTTTTTGTCTCGTCTGTTTACTTTTGATTAGCGATTTGCATTTCTAAGTTTCTACTGTTCTGCTGCTATTTGATGTTACTATTTTGCCTACAATATATTCATAATTATACTTACAATTATATCATTAATAATAATAATAATAATAACAATAATAATAATGTAATCATTACTTGCACGGCCATGCTACAGCAGCTGTATGAAACGATCTTAGGGAAGATTTGTGATTTTGGACCTTCCGCTGCGCAGCCAGTCTGCAACTGAGCCAGTTTCTTGAAATCGGCTGCAAAGGCGACTAATGGTGCTTCTAACCACATTACACTACACACTACACTTTATGGCTGTATAGTCTGTAAAAGTCCAATGATGATGAGTAGTTGTTCTGTACTGAGATGAGCCATACTTGCGCTTTGAATTTTCAAATGAACTGATTCGAGAAGCGTCATCTTTTACAGGCATTCAATAACATGGTCAGTGAGTTTTGTGTTCAGTAAGTTTCATGGATTCTCGTGAACCTGTCATGAGTTATTGTCAAAGATGCAATCATGACTCATTCATTCATTCCTTTGCATGTCCCTTTGCGGAACTTTGCCTCCCAAACAGCACTCCTGTAGGCCTCTCGGTTGTGAGCAAGATGGCCTGCTGCTGCTGCATCCATTTCCAGATCGTCAACGACATCTTGCAGCCATCTTCGTTTCGGTCTTCCTCTTTTTCTTTTTCCCATTATGTATCCTTCCAGTAAGGTCTTCTCTAAATTATCATGACGTTTAATGTGTCCAAAATATTTAAGTTTTCTCTCTTTAATCCTCTTTACTAGCCAGCCTTCTTCAATATTAAGCTCTTGTAATATAGATATATTTGTTCTTTTTTGTGTCCACGATATTTGGAGAACTCTTCTGTAGCATTTACATTCAAAGGCATGTATGTGTTTCACAGCAGTACCGACCTCTGCCTCACACTCTTCCCCAGTGTTAAAATTAGATCTATCTGGCCTGGGGGCGTCACCACTAGATCTTTTTCCTATTTGACTTTCCATGATTGCTGCTAGTGTTGCTTTTATGTGGTAATGAATCATCTGCTGAGTATAATTCAGGTCAGCCCGTGAAGTTGATGTCCAAGTGAACGTTTCAGACAATTTGCCCTTGTCTGATCACCAAACTTCATTTTAAATCGCAACATCGTATTTGTTGCGTTTCTTTTCTTGAACAGTATATATATATATATAAACGTAAAGAAATTCAAAGTTTGGTATGAAATAATAACTATTTCTTTGATTTCAAAAATGAAAAAATGAAAAGAGTATGATTTTCAAATACATTACCTATAAAAAATATGACTCGAAAAAACTCTAGCTTTCTATATGTGTCTTACTGCTTCAAGCGATCCTTGTTTTAAAAACCTGCATGATATAGAATGGTTGAAAAGACTGCAGGATTAAGATCAGCGCACTTCGCATAAATCTAGCATTAAGGATGACAACAGCTGCGACAACACCTAATCCCCACAAATATTCTTATTATAGATTCAGACACCCCAGTGGAAATTATCCTTGGAAAGGATTCTCACGTTTATAACTGAACTCACATTCTGTCTGCTGAAGGTTTTTACCGTTAGTTAGAATGTGCTAAGAACAAAGGTCTAATAAAATATGTAATTTAAAAAATGAAGGAAAAGGAAATGAAACTATATATTATACTAAAATATACTACTTTTTCCAGTAATATGTAAACATTATCAGCGAAAACATGAACAAACTACATCGTGCACATAATATCAGTGTATTGAAGGAATGACAAGAAAGGGGAGCGAATACGCAATATTTAAGCTGATTAAGTTATTGTACAGAACAAGACACACTACGTCTGCAGGACGTGATACACTGAAACTATTGCGCTGTTAAAGGCGAAAGAAGAGGAAGAATGAATGAATGAATGAATGAATAATCTTTATTTTTAAAGGGTAAAGAATTGGGCACGCAGGCCCGTCTTACATTCTGCCCTTCATCACTCCATCTTTCATTCTTCCCACATACTTGATATAGTGCAAAAATACAAATTACATTAGGAAAAACATATCAAAAGCGTGTAAGATTTAACTACTACATTCAAAGTAAAAGAGAAGAAGTAATTAACCTAATAAAATAGCACTCACGCACACATACACACGCAGGCATATACAAAAATAAAATACATTGTAAATACAGATCTTCTAACATATGTTGTTTTTTAACAAACATTAAAATAATTTCTAACAATATCTAACAAGTTGCTTTTCTAACTATGTCATTGAAGTACTTGATGGTTTACGAGCTATGTGTTGAGAGAGTGCTGGTTATTTTATGGAGGCATATAATTACAAGCAAGTAAATAATGAAACAGGTTTGAGTTAAAGGATGAAGTATTACCAATGGATTTTAAATTGTAGGGGAGGGTGTTCCAGAGCTGTACTGCAGAGTATGCAAGGCTTTTCTTGTACAGATCAATCCTGGGTTTAGGAAGAAGACAGTTTTTTTAAACGCTGGCTATGTTTAGTGTTATACGTAAACAGTGACCACAAGTAAGGCGGAGCATTGTGCGACAGAATTCTGTGAACAAACCTAACTTTGTTAAAAATGATTATATTTTTGAGGGGTAGAATTTTGAGTTGTTTGTATTGACCTACAGTCTGTACTGGGTGTTTGTCACAAATAAGATTTAATGCTCGCTTGTGAAGTGAGTGGAGCCTTTTTGTGTTTGAGACTGAGCATCCATCCCAGATTGTGGAACAGTAATCTAAGTGTGTTTGTATGTGTGATATGTAGTATATTTTTCTTGTGTCTTTGTCTATAAAGTGTTTAATTTTGGCTAATTGGTAAACTTTCTGTGCAATCAAATTTGTTAGGTTATGTATGTGAGAATTCCAAGTTAAATGCTGATCAGTGATGAGTCCTAGGGTTTTATGTTCATGAACATTTTCTATTGTCTTAGTCCCAGCACAAAGCTGTAGTGAAGTTTTTATTGCATTTTGCAGTTTTTGTCTTGTAGTGATGAGCATGGATTTTGTTTGTTTTGTTGGTGTTTATCAACATACCATTTTTATTACTCCATTTAATCAAACTGTTTATATCATTTTGGAGCGTTGTCTGTAGTTTTTTGGTGTCGTAGTCACTACTGTAAACAGTACAGTCATCAGCGAAAAGATCACATGAAGAGTGCTTTAAATGTAGCGGTAGGTCGTTAATATAGATAGCAAAGAGAAGAGGACCAAGAATGGAGCCTTGAGGAATACCGGTATCAACCACAGACGAGCCAGATATTTTGTTTCTAAAGCAAACTACTTGTTTTCTACCTGAGAGAAAAGATGTAATACATTTTGTTAGGTCAGGGTGTAATCTATAGCCTTCTAGCTTTTTTGCAAGAATTTCATGATCAGCCATATCGAAGGCTTTCTTAAAATCAACAAAGACAGCACCACACAATTTGTCATCATTTATATTAGACAGCCAGCTTTCTGTCATTTTAGTTAATGCTGTGTGGCAGGAGTAATTTGGTCTAAAATCTGACTGACTGTCTATTAGTAGATTATTTTCCTGCATGTGGAGCAGAGTTAACTTTTGTATATGTTTTTCAAGAGGTTTTGATAGTGATGACAGAATGGATATGGGTCTATAGTTTGAGAGTCCACTAGTCTGTCCAGATTTAAAAAGAGGAAAAACTCTGGCGAGTTTAAAAGCGTCAGGGAAATATTTTTGTCAATACACAAGTTGTGTAAGTATGTTAGTGTGTCTGTGATAACTGATGCAGCGTAGCGTAGTATCTTGTTACTAATGTCATCACATCCTGCTGAGTTAGTGTTCTTTAAGGACTGGATGTAGTTATAAACCTCACCGACTGTGAGGAAAGGAATATTAATTTGTTTTAGCTTTACACATTTACGTCGCTGAATGTTTTCAACACGCTCAGGTCGCAATTAGGGGTCGGTAATGAAGATTTTAGAATACTAATTTCTTCTCTAAAATGTTCACTGAAGTTAGTGCAAGTATGTTCACCATTAAGTGTTTGTGGGTCAGTTTGCTTCCTTTTATTTACAAGAGTATTAATCGCTTTCCAGACTGATTTACTATCAGTTTTGTCTTTCACTAAATTTCTGAAGTAATTTTTCTTTTCCTGCCTAATTAAATACTGCACATTATTCCTAAGTGAACGATAGCTACTGAAATTTCTGCTTTTGTGAGCTTCCTCATGAGTTGCAATATATCGGGAGTTATCCACGGGGATTTTGTTACGTGTTTTACTCTCATTTCTTTGATGGGGACATGCTTGTCAAAAATATTTCGAAATATCTTGATCCAGTATTCGATAGCCTCATCTGGATTTGTTAACTGTAAAACGTACGTAAGAGGCGAAGCTTTTATATCAGTTAAAAATAACTCCAAGTTAAAGTTGTTAAAGTTTTTATATTTGATGCTGGTATGTTTGTGTTTCGGTATTTTATACCCCTTATGTTACCACATACAACAGACCGGGTAGTGATCACTCAGCAACACATGAGGGACAGTACATTCAGTAATGTTTCCTGGATCAGCTACATAAATATGATCTATTAGCGTTGATGACGATTCAGTTACTCTAGTACGTTTGTTAACAATTTGGGAGAAGTTGTAAGATGTTAAAATGTTCTTCCACTGATCATACCACTCGGCTGAAGCATTTGGTTTTCGGTATATAAAACTAATTAGAATTGGACTAAGATTTGATATTTTGATTTCTAGCATAATACATTCAACCTCTGATGTTTCCAGGTCTTCTCTTCTACAAAATTTAATTGTATTAGAAATGTAAACGACTAAACTTGTCTCTAGCTTCCTAGTTGGGTCGCGCCTGATCAAATTAAAACCATATATTCGTATATCATTGTCTGTGATGTTTTTATGTAATCTGCTTTCAGAGAAACCAAAAATATGAAAATGTTGTTGAAGTATATGTGTAACCTCAGGGAGTTTTCCTAACAAATGATAAACATTTAAGTGGCCAACACGTAGGCCATCGTATCGCAGCCACTCCTCCATTTTCTGAGTCACTATAACAATGTTAATATTATATTGCAGTAAAAATACAATAACTGGTCAGACTTCAATCATACAATTATAGGTATACGTTTAAGGTAGCAGAGATAATGAATCTAACTAAGTTTATAATATACTGACAAATAATGGAAAAAAGTACAAAAATCAACAATGCAATGAACGTTATGTATGTGTAAATTGTAAAAGACTTGATGACAATATTAGCTGTAAGCTAGCACTAAGAAATGTCTGTTCTGCTGTAAGAACTTCTGTGGTTTTTTGTTTTTGTTCAGTTAAAGGTATCTACAGAAGTTAAAAAGTGCTGGAAGTTTCAAACTATCTAGTATCTGTATGTTGGTGTTGAGTGTTGACTGTGTAGTAAGGACATCATATACGCATGGCTCAGAGCTGCAGGACTAAACTGCATTAGATATTGTAGCTGAAAGTTCCACGGATAATGATTCGAGGTTCTTGTGTTTGTGTCCTGTACCGTTGTTGTGGTATTCCTAAGTGGTGATTGTGCAGGAGTCTCCATGTTGTTCGCTGTACTAAGTGTTGGTATAATTTGTTGAGCTTGCCGTATAGGCAGGGGCGGGAACATGGAATCGTATAGTGGGCCAGTGGATGGAGCGGGCAACGGTAGAGAGGCAGATGGTGATGTTTTTGAGGGTCCTTGGAGTCTTGTAGTTGGTGTAGAGTGTGTGTGTGTTTCTGGATCTATGAGATGTGGGTGGCTGTCTAAACTGTTTCTGGCTATTTCAGTGTTTTGTTATGTTCTGCTCAGTTCTTGCTGGATATTTGATATTTTTGGCAAGGATGCTGCTGCAAGTCTTGTTAATGTGGATGTGGTCCCTGTAAAGGCGTTTTTGGGAGCACCTGTGGCTGAAGTAAAAAATAGCGTGTTGTTTATAAAAACTACTGTGTTCTGTAGACAGAATGTTTTTAGTATTTTGTTGTTTATATCCACCATGCGACGTCCAGGACCAGAACAAGGTGGAATGATGGATGAAATGTTGATGGAAGTGTTGGGGTATTTTTTCTTGATGGTGGATATCAAGTCCTGTATATCAGAGGGCCGAAGTCTCTGGCCGTTCATACTGTCATTAATGCCAACATGTACGGTCGTTCTCCTCGCTCTCAGATCGACGTCAAGTCGTCTCATTGTCTGCGTTATTTTTATAATACCAGCTCCAGGTACTGGCATGACTGAGACAGTGTCTTCAGAGGTAACTGACATGCGCTCACCATAGATTCCTGTAAGTAAGGTATCTCCGATTATCAAGTGTGTCGTATATTCTTTGATGTTGTTACTGTGTTGTTGTGTATCTTGTTCTTGTTGATGTTTATGAGACCGTGACTGAGGAGTGGATGTCTTGTTTGAGATATCTGTTTGGGTTCTTGTTGCTTTATTGTTATGTACAATGGGGCTATCTTGTACAGCTTGAAACCTATTACTTATCTGCACATCAATAGGGTAAGCTAAATTTTCAGTTGCTACCTTTATAGGTGTTGTGGTGCTGGTGTGTTTCTCTTGTGCAGCTCCTTACTGTGGCGTGTCTTCTTTGTTGATATCTGGTGCACTTGTGCATTAATTTACAGCCATATTGTCTGTGTCAACAGTCACTTCTGGAATACTTGTCAATACTTCCTTGCTGTGTTTGCGTGGCTCACTCTGCCATTCAGATATCATGAGTCTCATTTTAGCATTTTCGTCTCTCAGTGACGTAAGTTCAGCCCTGAGACTGTCATTCTCTAGCTTGAATGAGTTCTTAATCTCCGCTGCCGTGTCAGTAATAAGCTTTATGACGAGGTCTTTGACTACCTGAAGTATGTTCTGGCTACATAATGTAGCTAATTTTTCCTCGACAACTCTAGGCTGCTGAGATACATGTGGTGAATCAGCCACACTAGATGCAGAGAACTCAAGCGCTGGAGTTTCACTGTTGTCTTTTTTTTCCACATCAGCTAAACTGTTGCTGGTGGAGTGTTCAGGCATTGTTTGAACGTCAGTGGGTTCAGCTGAGGTGTTTGCCTGATCTGACAGGGCTTTGTCAGTAAGATCAGCACTGGGGCAGTTGGTGAATTGTTCTTGCATGTCGGTGGTGGTAGCGCCTTGATTGATATCAGTGGCGACAGTATCGTGTCCGTCACTGGTGGTGATGGCCGGTCTGTCACTCATGGCAACAGATGATAGAGATGGCTTCACTGTAGCTGACAGTCGCAGGAAAGGTTTTAAAGCTTCATCTTGAATACGACTGAAGTCATCTGTCAACCAAGAGTCGACATCATGAGCACCGCCTTGAACCAATATTTTATTTCTTGTATGGTACAGGTGGATACAAGCGGTGTTTTTATAAAGTCCTCCACATTTGCACCATTTTTATCTGCCCTCTCTTCTGTGTGGTCGTGGTAGTACTCCCTGAACGCTTGTTTCACGCACTCATAATCCAGCGTGTTGTTGACAAGAACGACCAAGCATTGTCCCTCGTTGGTCCTTGTTACTGTCAGGCCGGGGACTTTGTCGCAGCCACGGAGCTTGGTGCTTGCCACCTTTCTTTTGCTCAGGGAGTAATTCTTTACAGCCGCCGACCGCAGTCCATCCCGTCTTCTTGTCTGGCTAGCTTCTTCTACATCATCGTCTCTACTACAAAATAGCATTGTCAGCTTATGATGCAATAGATTATGCCAGCCATTGTAGTCACACCGGGCCACACGATGACCTAGTTAAATGAGCCGCGTGGTCACGGGCTAGGCCAGTATTGGATATATGTTATATATACTATTCTAACATTTTGATAAATATTTAACCAATTACATGGATTTTTAAAATTTCACATATTTCACCACAAGCACAAACACAAGTGAAATCCAGTAGCATCCATTTCACGTCACAACCTTATAAAAATCCAAATGTAGGAGCTAAAATAAACACGTCCGATCACATTAGACTATGAGAAGAGAGAGAAGAAGAAGAAGAAGTAGAAGTAGAATCAGTGTAGTGAAGAAATTCTGAAATTATATCTGTAACTTAGAGTTGACATACATGACTAACATTTGTCTCGAGTTCATTTATTAGGTTCCGTGTTGAAATGTTTTCCCGCTTGTCTGGTCCTTGATTTTTCCAGTTAATGTCCTCGTTTTCCAGTGTCCTTTAGTTTGTCCATTCAAGCATTCTTTTGAGATTTTCTTTATTTTTCCACTGCATTTTTCAGTTACTACCAGGCTCTCTACGTTCCCCCTTCTCATAAAATATACATAATTTTATGTCATTTTCTTAAAATTTTGTTTAGTATTATTTTCTCTGTAACTCCTTCGGGTACTTCCTCAGTCGATCTACTTTTGCGAATGCTCAGCCCTGCATTTCTATCAAGGACTACATCTTATTTGCTTCTATTTTTCCCCATCTGTTTATGAGTAGTTCATCTTTCACAAGTATTGCTTCTATGCAGCACTATGATAATGTTTTCCCCTTTTCTAGGACTATTCTCTTATTTATTGGCATCATCTTCTTAAACTGATGATTTGCCCTTTCCTTTTGTGATTTGATTTCGGCTGTTCACATGCCATCATCGATCTAACTGAAATTGTCTGTTCGTGGCAGTACCTTTGCGTTTGAACAGATATCGAAGTTTGGAGAATTTCCTCCATTTTTTTCTGTATGTTTTGTTGTCATTTAATCCATTGTCGTTTTTTATGTGATAACCTTGTTCATTTTCATTTATTATGTGCGAGTCGAATAGCTTTAGTGATCATATTTCTGTATCTTGCGCGATATTTAATGTTTCAGATCAATTCAAATTCATCAAATGAAACGTGTGAGGCAATGGTTGTGTCCCGTCTACTTGAGTTTCGTATCACTAATGTAATAGTATATCATTTATTTTTAATAGATTAGTTATTCATAGGGTTAGTCAAAGGGATGTAACTATATGGTAAACATAGGAATATTAGTGCCCTTTTCAGTATCGTTACATGTTTCTGTCACATTCTAAAATGTGAATGTTTACTTTGGACATGTTTGTAAAACAAAATAGTATGTTTGTTGAAACAGCAGACAAAAACTCATGTCTTAGAGGAGTGTTGCACGGGATATATGAGTAAGGAAGAATTTAGTCATAGTATTAGGAAGATTCCAGGGGAACAAAAGCTTAGGGTACAAAAGTTCAGGGCATGAGTCATGTTTTGTGAACTCGCACGAAGTTAGGAATCTCGTGCTATACTGAAGGTTATAACAAATACCTTTTGCGTGAATGTGAATTTCACGGAGAGATAGTTCGGAAGGATGACAGAGAAAATGTCTGTTATATAAAAGAATTCAAAGCTGAGTTGAAAGATTATTATTATGAGGATTGTTAGAGACAGAAGAAAGTTAAAGAGTATTGTAGAAATTGTGTTTGAGTTTTTTCTAGAAGTCGCTTTAAGTAGAAGTTTTCCAGTTATGCCTTAGATTCATTGCTATAGTAATTGGCCTGTAAGACACAGTTTTTGTTAGCAATAATGCTGTCATTGTAGTAATATTGTTATTGACAAGAATGAAAGTGTTACAGTGGTTCTCACCTTTTTTTGAGGATATGTGGTATTGTGGGTGATTTTTTGGAGTTTCATAGAACTGTAATTTCTGTCCTCATTTGTAACTACTCTGATGTTGGTTATTTTTTCCTTCCCCATGGCATGGTCTTACTGCCCAGGAAGTACAGTGTACTTTTTGTGATCACCCTGCCATGTTGGCTTTGTTTTGCCTCGTCCGCATAGTTCATCCAATATTCTATTCATTCAATAACTGTTGACTTTGTATTGTAACTGGAATTCCTCAACCTTCATGAGTTCAAATATGAGTCTAGTCGTTTGTGTAAAAAGCGTTGTGACACTCTGTGGTTATTGTAAAGTTGGTGAACCTGGTTTTGTTGTTGAGTCACGTAGAGTATAATAATGTGACAATATGGCACTTGGTGTAACAAACAGTACCAAGCTTACAGCAACAACAACATGTAATACTTCAGTACAGTAGTTTTCAAATCTTTAAATAGCAACATGCCACTCTATACAAGTGTCACCTTCTCATACTCGTACTCTCTAAGTAGCTGAGCTCTAGATAGAGACAGTAATAATATTTGCAGCTGATGATAAAATATTCCATCAGCTATTTGAAGAGGAACAAATATTATTTTATTAATCAGCGGAAACCTGAGGTGCTGGACAAATTTGAAACGCTAATTAAAATAGAAGGCTACATTAAGAATGAATTATACCGTGAAAGATAAATCTATTTTCACGGCAGCGCTCTCCGCGGTAATAGTATAGCAAACATGGCCGCGAAATGTTTTTTATTTCCCACGTTCGCCTTCAGCAACCCGAGCAAAATCACTTCCTTATCAGATATATTATGTTATGTTTCTCCTTTATTCTCCGGCAGTCAAGCCCGGGCGTTCGTCAGAATTCTATGTGAAGATACAAAACTCCTCCTCCTACCCCCCTGCCTCTCATCTCGCGAACTTTTATAATGCCAGTTAACTATTCTGTTTACATCCAATACAAACCCTGTTCCTCTAAAAATCAGGGAGCATCCAGATCCTAATTTTAAACAGGAGAACCCTCTTAGCATTTCCAACGAAACACAGGAACTCTCCCGCCCAATCTTTTCTTTACTTTTTCTCTTTTCTTTTTCTTTTCTTTTCGCGGAAGAACAGTATGTCAATTGCTGTATTAAATGTGTAAGTTTATATTTTCATCCAGTTATTCATTAGCATGTCAGTTGCGAAAGTTTGTCTTTCTAATAGTTCTCTTGAAGGCCACTCGGTTGTAACCATCATTCTTTGCTGTTGATGCATTCATTCATAAATTATCAACAATATCTTGTTGCCATCTTCACCTTGGGCTTTTATCTTTCTTTTTCGCATTATGTACCCTTTAAAATAAAGATAGCATCTGAAGTAAAAATGGTTCTAGTAATACAGGTAGATAGAGGTGTATGGTACAGTTTTGCAAAGCGATAGAGTGAGTGATAAAAGTAGGAAAAAAACCCAAATAATGGAAAACAGACAACATCCAATAACGTGGACTTAGGGAAGGAGATCTGGCTAGCCTCAATAACAAACAGGCAAGTTTTGCATCTACGACGGCTGAAACGTCTGGTACCATAAAAAAGAGACCTCCGTCTCAAGGCGACCTCTAATTAAATGGTTCCTGAGGTTTTTGTCCCGTGTTTAAGCTACCAATGGGGGTTCCCTAAAGAGTTCACGTGTATAAGGCTCGGACTGGAGGAGATGGAGATGGTGAAACAATATGTTCTTAACTGCCAAAATATGGGGATGGTGAGTGAGTACAAATTTGACTCTGTCCGGGCTACAGGGCGGTTTAGGAGTGAGCGCCTGTTGCCGGAATATATGACTGATGCGGTTCCAAAAAGACATGAGAACATGTTCTGGATAACCGCGTTGGGGGAAGAAATCTAACATCCTGTGAGTTTGATCACGGAAATCCCCATCCTCAGTACACAAACGTCGCAACCTAAGAAGCTGAGAGAAAGGAATGTTAGATCCTTACACGATCTGGTATGGGAGGGGGAGTACAAAAGTTAGTTGTGAGATTCTGTAGGTTTATAGTGGACAAAAGTGGTATGTCCCGTAGGACCGACAGTGACGTCAATGTCAGGAAAGTTAGCAGAAGATGTAGAGACATGGGAGATGAAAGAAATGACAGGACTGAACTTCTTAACGACACTAATGAAGTTGTCAAGTCTTCCTCTGGCATAGACTTGACTCCAGTGCCATCATCTATGTAGCAAAATAATCAGGATTCCAGAACCTTGTGTTCGAAATGACTCATGGGTGGGGCCCATTTTAGTACTCAAGGCCAAACCACTAATCTGGTTGAAGTATAGGCCATTGAATTCAAACGAATTGAGTTCCAGAATAAGTCGTGTAAGGCGCAGAATAGTAGACGTTGGAATAGAGGGATGGTGTCTTTTGTTCAGAGAGAACTCGACAGCCTGAGGGCGAGAGACATAGAATGTTGTATTCCTCAGTCGATAGGTGGCCTCCTCTTGAACGTATAGTTCTTTCTCCCAACAAACAGCGGCCCTTCCTTTAAAATCATTTAGATTTCCAACTATTTTCTGCTATTTATACTCTACAATTTTTTAGGGGAGGGGGAGGTTAATTCTCCACGTTTCACAGCCATACAGTAACTACTGTATCTATATAACAATGGGTTACTCTTTTCCTCACTTTTACGGGCATCTTGTTTCTAATTAACTTCTTCATTTCATAAAAAGCTGCCTTTAACTTACCTATTCGTGATTTTGTTTCATTTGGATATTTGCCATCAGCTGTTAGTGTTGTTCCAAGATAATGAAATTTATTTACTTGTGACATGTTCGAAAAGCTGTGGCACTTTGGTACGTTTATTATTTTCGACATTAATATTACTTGTGTCTTGTTGTTTAGAATTAGGTCTCTTTTATTGCTCTTCTGTAGTCTTGTTCACATGTTTATGTAAATTGCTTTCACTTTCTGCTATTAGAACAGGGACATCCACTCTTCTCAGGTTATTTGTATAATGACCTTTTATTTAAATCCCTATCAAATTGTTTAATGCCTCTCATGTTATCACTGTATAATGAGAACAGATCAGGTGACAATACAAACCTTTATCTTACAGTTCGTTTTACTCATATATCAGGATACTCACTTGCGTCATTATTCACTTGTATTGCTTCCAGAAAATATTCTTAATAGTTCTCATATCTCCATCTACGTATACTATATTTTTCTAGCATTCGCATCATATTTAATGTGTATCTCTGTCAAAAGCCTTCATGTAATCGTTAAAGAACAATTAAAAATCTTTGTCTACTTCTAGAGATCTTTCTATTATGGCTTTTAATATAAAAAGTGTGTTACTCCTGCTTTTTCTTTCAACAAGAGCTCATTGTTCTCATGTGATTTCAGCTTTTATCTTCTTTCGGTATTTTCAGGTTCATGATTCTTTGTGACTTGGATCATTAAACTCATTGTTCGAGGTTGATTGCAATTCTATTGTTTCAGATATTTCTGTGGAATTGCAATGAAACCTGGTTTTGACAGATCTGATGGTATACAGTATGTGTCATAGATACTATTTAGGAGACTTGTTACTTTCTTTGTTGCTTGATATCTCCTAGTGCTGTGATAATTTTTCTTGTGATGATATCGCGTCCTGGGACCTTACTTGCCTGCATTTGTTTGACTTCCCTTTCCAGTACTGGTGGTTCTTTATTATCCATGCTTACACTGAACTGTTCATTATACAGATCTCATATGTCCTATGCTCTTCTCTCTTTGATGAGGGTGAGGAATTATATGATAACTTGGACAGTGCAACGATATAATGCAAACAATCTGATTTAATTGTAATAATGGGGTCTTTCAATATAAAAGCATGAAACCAGCCAGAAGATCAGGTAGTAGATCGTTATGGTTATGGTGCATTGAAAGAGCAGGGATAAAAAAACAGAATTCATCTTTGGCAATATCTAGTACCAGCAACATAAACTCGGGTTATACAGGTAGAAAAGTCCAAATAATGATGATCTTAACTAGACAAACTTTACTCTTATTAGCAGAAGACTCAGAAGGTTCTCACGGTAGCTACAGCAGTCCCTGGAATAGACTGTCACACCGGCCACAGATAAGTAATAGCAAAATTAAGGTTAAAACTGGTAACTGTTCAAATAATTACCAGAAATGCTAAACAAATACTGATATTTTGAGAAATAATAAAGAGATAAAAAATAAATTCTACATAAAAGTTAAAAACAAACATGGTTCATTAAAAGATTATGAAATATTTTTTCAAGAGATCACTGATAAATTTGGAATCATAAGAGAACCAATCCACCAAGCATTAAAGTCATCAGTACTAGAGGAACAGAGACAGGCCAAGAAAAAGTGGATTGCAGATGATATTCTATAACTGGTGAAGAAGAGCAGGTAAAACAGAAATAACAAAACAAAGCATAAAGAGATAAAGAAACAAAAACGAAAGCAAGGCTAGAAAATGAAAGAGAGGTGGGTATTAGAGTGTAAATGTTAGTTTGTTGGGTGTGGGCGGATTATTAAATGTTAATTGACTTAATATATAATTGTTTCCCGTCATACTGCTGACTACACACACAGAGTTTTCGGAGAAAATCCAACAAAGACCAATCCCTGTTGTCTGGATCTTGTGTATTTGCCAACATTTCAATCCAACATACATAGTTCTACTATCACATCACACTAGTTTAAAGAAAGACTTAGTTTCTTAACTGAATTCAGTATTGCGGCACATATAAGTTATATAAAACTGCACCATCACACACACCATTAACACACAGCACCAGTTGAATAATCGGTATATATACAGGTGATACATAGGTATATATAAAAGGGATGGCGACTGCAGTAAAACTGGTTTAAATAAATAAGGTAGATAGAGGTGTATGGTGCAGTTTTACAAAGTGAGGGAGGAAGTGAGCAAGGTGAGAAAAAAAAGGAATATAAAGTATGAGAATGTATAAATGAAAAACATACAACATCCGATATTTCGGCGTGAGCCTTATTCGAGGATACATACACAACGAAATACAAACATATAGAACTTATCTGAAGTGTCTTGCTCCCAGTGAGAAGCTGAAATGTGTGTGGAAGAAGGAGGAAAAAAAAAACCACGCTGCCTACAGACAAAAGATTCCCATTGATGTTCTTGGTATTGTGTAGACTTGAAGAGGGTTAAATTTCTTCATGGTCAGCAAAGTAACTACACAAAGTATCCTTGTTTGTTTGCGCCTTAGGGATAATAGAACCAAACTTGAAAATTGGGCAAGAAACGATTGGCCTCCGAGGGAATATATAGTGGTTGGAGGACAAAATGTAATCAAGAGAAGTTGGGTGCTCCTTTCCTGCCACCACTGCATGTAAAGCTAGATCTGATAAAACAATCTGTAAAGGATTTGAATAAGGACGACTAGTGTATTGAATGCATAGTATATAAGTTACCTGAATTTACTATGGAAAAAGTGAAGGCAGGAATTTTCGATCGTACACAGATCAGACAGGTTATAAATGATTCACATTTCATAGCATCAATAAAAGAACTCGAATCGTGTGCCTAGTCTTCATATGTTCTTGATTTGAAGGCTTTCTTGGCAACAAAACGGCAGACAGCTACACATGATTAGTAGAGGATATGATCTTTCATTTCAACAGGCGTGGCTGTAACAATGTTAAAATCCTTTAAATGCACAGTCACGTACAAGTTCCGACAATTAAGTAATGAGACTAATTACATTTTTAAAAAATAAAATAAACAACAGTTGAAGATATAACCTATATTTTATTCAAAGTAAGCCTCCTGTGCATTGATACAGCACGTGGCACGATCTAACAAACAATGCAACGACCTCTGCAGTTGTCCTGTTGGTATGGCCTTTAAACTCTATGTTACAGGCCATTGGATGTCATCAGTATCGTCAAAGAAGCGTCCTTTCAATGGTAACTTTAAATCTGGGAATAGAAAATAATCGAACGGAGACAAATCTGTGGAATAGGGTGGATGGTTGAGAACACACGCTTGTTCTTAGGTAAAAGAATTCCTCTACAGTTACTGTCCGGTGAGCCGGTGCATTATCATGAAGAAGGAAACAACTGCAAGGTGTTGAATATTTGTGTCGGGCTCGGAGAATCATTTTCAATAGGCATTTCAAAATACTTAAATAAACTTTAGCAGGCGCAGTCATCAGACAACGCATTTGGTACAAACCGGCAAGCAACTTTTTTCTTGCCCAACTCTTCCACTAAATTTTAAGAATGGTTTCTCGGTTAACATCAAATTCACCTGCGTGATCCTTACAGTCAAGCAACGATCTTCTTTCATTCGTACTCTGACTTCTGCAATAGGTTCCTCATTATGAACAGAAATTGTGTGTCCACGTCTAGTTGCATTTCTAATCGTTTCCACGCCATTTCTGAATCGTGAATACCACCTGAATATATGTCAATCAATAAATGAGGTGCCGCGCCACATGGCGTAGGCGATCATTTCTCTCCACAATTCCCTATCTTTAGATATTATGAGATACGCCTGTGGCCTTCATCCTAGCCACACTGACAGCCCATCCAGTAACTCCTCTCTCTCTGTCTCTCTGTCTCTGTCTCTTTCTCTCTCTCTCTCTCTCTCTCTCTCTGTCTTCCTCTATCTCTTCTTCCCTCAATTTTTACAGTTGTCACAATATGATCCAATTTTCCTCTTCTCAAAAACTGTCCTACAAATCTCGCTTGTCTACCTCTGATCTTTAATGTAATTTACCTTTTAACTCCAGCCTCTCTTCAGACTTCTTCATTGGTTTTCTTAGCTGTCCATGGTACCTTCAACATCCTCCTTATGAACCACATTTCCATGGCCTCCATTCCTCGCTATACTCTCTTATTCAAGGATCATGCTTCACATCCATAAAACAAAATTGGCTCGATGTAACATTTAAGTGTTCGGAATCGTGTTTCCATCGATATAGCTCTGTTGCACAAGATGTTTCTCATTTCTTGGAATGCTGATTTACCCTGAGCACGTCTGCTTTTTATTTCGTTGTGACATTTTCCATCAGCTGTTATAATTGTTCCTAAGTACATGAATCTATCAACTTGTTTCAGGTTTGTGCCCATCGATGGGAATGCTATATTTTGGTGATATTCTTTTCTTTGAGATGACCATCACTTCCGTTTTCTTTTATTCAGGTTGAGACCTTTACTTTTACTTTCACGAACCACGATGTCCAGACGAGAATGTTGCTTCCCTTCACTTTTAGCATTCAGAAATGTGTCGTGTGCATATCTTAAGTTGTTAAGGTTGTACTCGACAACTGATATTCATGACATATTCTCTGTATTTCTCATTATGTTTTCGCTGTACAAGGAGAAGAGACCAGAGGATAGAACATATCCTTGTCTCACTCAGAAGTTTACGTCCTATTTGGTTCCCAGCCTTCATTGCTGCCAGAATATGTTTTTTGATGAGTTTCAGATCTTTCTCATCTATGTTGATGTCTTCCATCATTCTTATAATTTCTGTGTGTCTCACTTTATCAAATGCTTTACAGTAGTCTATGAAACATAAGTCCTTCTTTACTTCTATTGGTCTTTCCATCAGTGTTCTCAGTATATATATATATATATATATACTGAGAACACTGATGGAACACTGATATATATATATATATATATAATATATATATATATATATGGCATTACTTGTGCCTGTTCCTTCGACGAAGCCACTCTGTTCTTTAGCGATTTATGGTTTTATTTTGCCCCTGACTCTTCTCATGACAATACAGATCAGGATTTTGGTAACATGGCTCATAAGACTAATGGTTCGATGGTCTTCACATTCAACAGCACCTTGTTTCTTAGGTAGGACAATGAAAATTGATTGCAAAAGGTCTGATGGGACATAGTTAGTGTTACAGTTGTCATTCAGCAATCTGGTAATTATATCTATGCCCAACTCTACTAATGCTTCCAATTCTTCCTTGGTGATTTTATCTCGTCCCCGTACACATGCGTTTGATGGCATCTTCCACTTTTGCTTTTAATATGGGAGGTCCTTCATTATTTTTTCGTATATCTATTTCGCTTCTATTGTCCTCATAGAGTTCTATAATGTATTCGCATGATCGTGCCATTATTTCATCTCCGTCCATTATTGTATGCCCCTCCTTTGACTTCAGGAAACCAGTCTTGTGATGTGCTTTTTTCTTTGTTAATTCCTTTCTTTGTTTGTACATATCTCTTGCGTTTTTATGATGGTGTGTCTCTATTTCATTGCATTTATTGTTATTATTATTTTGTCATATTCATCTTTATCTTCCTTAAGACTTCTTCTCCGATCAAGTAGTTGCAAAATTCTTTTGTCATCCACCCCTGTTTATTGTGTCGTTTATTTGGAGGTAAGACTTCGATACATGTTTGCTGAATGGAGTATTTAAACATATTCCATTGTTCATCAATCGTTTCAATCTTCTCTATAGCATTATAACTATTACTTACTTTGGTTCTATATTGTTCTTGTATTGCCTTATCTTTCCGTAACAGTTCTCTATCTAGTTCTTTGTTTTTATCTGCAACCTTTAACCTCTTTAGTCTGATTCTCACTTTTTCCTAATACTTAAATGTGGTTACTGTTGCAATCTGCGCTTGGTCATGTTATCACAATTAGTGAGTTCATGAATCTTCTGTTAATCACACTGTAATCTATCTGGTTACGTATTTTATTATTTTAGCTTTTCCCTATCCATAGTCGACTTGGTTGTTGTTGAAATCAAGTATTTCCTATTATCATTTTAGTCTTTTCTGCTCACTCAATCACTCAATCAACACCTCTCCTCCTGTATTTCTGATACCTTGTCCATACTTGCCAGTAACTTCATTGTCTCGTTCAGTCACTACTTTTGTTTATAGCACAAAGTTTACTTCTCATGGTTTGCACTGATTCATTGCCATGTCCAGATTGTTGTAAAATTCTTTTATCTCATCATCAGAGCTTTCTGAAGTTGATGCGTATGCTTGGATGATATTTGTGTATGTTGGGTGGCCCTGTAATTTAACCATTAACACTCTGTCCGATATGCACCAGAAACCATACACGGTTCTTGCTGTCTTCTTATCCAATATTATGCCAACTCCATTTCTACACTGGTTTCCTCGAATATATTATTTTGAAGTCTTTATGATCTCTGCTTCCTGCTCCAGTCCATCTCATTTCACATAAACCAAGGATGTTAATTTCCATTCTTTTCATTTCTTGTTCGATATTTTCCAGTTTTCCAAGTTCTGTTAGCGTTCTAATGTTCCATGTTGCAATTACTATGGTGTTACTTGTGTTTTCTTTGCGTTCAGTAGTTGGATGACGATCTGGTATCACCTGTCGCACATGATAGTCCATACCAGACAAGGAGGTTCCACTGTAGCCACCATTAAAGTCGTTTTGATTCAAAGAATTGTGGATTGTCATGACAGTTCTTATGAATGTACAGTGTTACCCCTTGCCTTCCACCGGTTTGTTTATGGTTTACTCCACTAGCCTTTCACTCTGCCCAAAGCCTACCCTACAAGACAGCAAGGGGTTTGAAAGCAGAGTTTTCTTTCTCCTAGATGAGCTACAAACCAAGACTAACGAGTCAGAGGCTATTTGAGACGCACGCCTTGGAGACATTTAATTGGAATGGAGAGCTGATCCTTCACCCAACCTCCGGCTATATATCTGTGCACGAGATAAATAATTATCCCCATTATCTTGTCGCATCAATTGAACTGTCTCAATGACACTTTTTCCGAGTTTTAAACAGAATTTAATGTTGACTTTTTGCTCCATACTGATTACGTGACAATGCACCTCTAACTAGGTCAACAAAATGGTGGTTTGTTTGTCGTCTGCTTAAAGGGCGGAGATGAAAGGCTGCCAGTTCATAGATGAAAGTTAACTCTTTAGATTTCATACTTTGCTTCATAGATGGCATTTTTGTCGTGGCCATAATAAAATCAGTCTCATTACTTAATTGTCGGACGTTGTATATTACTATATTTTGTTCACACTACATACATATTCTGACCAGAATGATTAATTTATTAGGTATCTCAAATTCTTTCATAATTTTCCATAAACTGCTCCGATCTATCCTGTCATAGGCTTTCTTGAAGTCAATGAAGATATTATTTACTTCTTTTCCAAATTCCCAGTACTCTTCTGCTCTTTGATGTAGATAAAATATTTGGTGTGCGGTTGGTTTATTCTTCCTAAAATCTGCTTGATAGTCTCCCAGTATGTTCTCGATGTATGGTTTTAATCTATTTAAAAGTATAATAGATAGTATTTTGTAGCCTGGTTGTATTAAAGATATTCCTCTGTAGCTTTCACATTTGCTTTTATCGCGTTTTTTGAATACTGAAATCAGTAATGATTCTCGTTTTCTTCTCTTTATATTTATTGTATTAGTGCCCATATCTGTTCATGTAGATTTAGACATACTTCCTTAATCAGTTCTGCAGAAATTCCATCTGAACCAGTTGGTTTGTTCTTTCGTATAAACATGATACTGTAGATGACTTCTTCTGGTTCTTCTATTTCAGGTCCACAAATCTGTATTTGTTCGCATGATGATATGTTTATAAGTTCTTCAAAATTTAGTGTTATTTCAAAATATTATTTCCATCTTGTACACATTTTCTCTTCATTATGTATCATGTTTCTATTACTATCTTTCAAGCTCTGAAGAGTTTGTTTATACCCTTACTTTACTGTTCGCATTTCTTTACAGAATTCCTTGCTTTTCTTATTTTGATGGCATGTCTGTATATCAGAAAGTCAATATGGTCAAAGCTGGTATCAGGCAAGGAAGAGGATCAACAGATCATATATTCAATATAATATTAATAGTAGAAAAATGCAGAGAGACTGATGTGAATTCTAGACCAACAAGAAGCAGTAGGAATAAATGGCGAAACAACAACTTGGTTTGACATAAAACAAGAGGTCCGTCAGGGGTGCACATTGTCGCCTTACTTATTTAACTTGTATACTGAAAATATAATGATGGCTGTTAGAGAAGCTCTAGACAAAGAATATTACGATGCCATAAAAATAGGAGGTTCTGAAATACCAGAGATTAGATATGCTGATGACACAGTATTACTATCCACAACAGAAAAAGGAATGGAAAAACTAATTATGTCACTCCGTAGAATAATGAAGAGAAAAACTTCTATCTTAATGCGAAGAAAACTAAATTGATGACAACTGACAAAACAAACAAGGCAACTGATATATGTATCAATGAAGAGAAACTTGAAGAAGTGGAGAGTTTTAAATATCCTGGATCAGTGCTAATTAATAATGAAGATGCAATGAGGGAAATTAAAAGGAGGACATCTATCGCTCTTCAGAAAGTAAAACAACAACAGAATCTGTGGAGAGAAACAGTTAGAACTGCAAAAATAAGATTTTTAAGAGCATGCATCTTTCCCATCGCAACATATGCCTGTCAGACGTGGACACTTAACAAAACAGCTGAGAAACACATAAATGCCTTTGAATGTAAATGCTACAGAAGAGTTATTCAAATATCATGGACACAAAAAAGAACAAATATATCCAAACTATTAGAATTTAATATTTAAGATTGCTGGCTAGTAAAGAAGATTAAAGGCAGAGAACTTAAATATTTTGGACACATTAAACGTCATGATAATCTAGAAAAAACCGTCTTCGAAGGGTACATAATGGGAAAAAGAAAGAGAGGAAGACCAAGGCGAAGATGGGTGCAAGACATCGTTGATGATCTGCAAATGGATGCATCATCAACACACCATCTTGCTCATAACCGAGAGGCCTAAGGGAGTTCTGTTAGGGAGGCAGAGTTCCACATCATCATCATCATCATCATCAGGTGCCGTGCCGACGGGCGTTGACTGTTAAGCTTCTCCAAAGTACACGATCCTTCATGCAGGCCATCAGCTCAGTTGATGATCTCCTCTCACACCATCCCATCAGACTGTCCAGTATCATCTTGGTCTTCCTCTTGATCTGCTTCCTTCTATTTTTCCTGTTCTTATAGTATTATAATCTAGAGTATATAGTTCCGCAATGGACATGCAAATGAATGAGTGAATGAATTAGGATGGATATTATTGGATTGTCGTCGTACGCTTGACAAGTGGCTGCAGTTCTCACAAAAACAATGTGATGAGATTTAAAAAACAGTTCTTAGCTGGGGAAGGACGCCATAAAATGTTAAAGAGCTTTGTGAGAAAAGAACACGCCAAAGTACATAGTATTTGAAAACAAAGAAGAGTTACAGCAATATGGTACTGTGCCACCTTTCTATTTCCCATTTTAACTTTCATTATCATAATGCCACATATTTCTATATGAGAATCAAATCACAGGCTATAAACAGAGAACCCAAATTTCGAAAAATCTGAAAGAAATCTCTGGTTCGTATTACATATATATATATATATATATATATATATATATATTGTTAATTCCAGCTGGATGGAGACAGTCAGGACCCTCTGAGATCGTATATCATCAGAACAAGTGCGGATCGCACTAACAGAAATATCCTTTTTCCCCTGTGTTTGCTAAGGCAAAAATGTTTAGCCACAGGTGTCCAGGCACTCTTAGGAATGTTGTTAAGATGTTGGCAAAAACGATCTCCTAAGATCTCCGGTTTCTCATATACACTTCATATCACAAGGTTTGCACATAATAGCATTAATAACATTGCGTGAAGTGCAGGTGAAGCCCTCCGGAAATGATACCATGGACAACTGCCGAAGTATGAGATGGTACGTGAGTACCAGTTTATCTCTGTCCCAGCTACAGTACGGTTTGGAGTGAAGGCTAGTTGCCGCGATATGTGAATGATGCGGTTCCAAGACGACGAGAGAACATGTTCTGGATAGCCACGTTGGTGGAAGAAATCTAGCATTTTTTGCATTTGATCAAAGCAGTCAATATCCTCAGTGCACAAACGTCGCAATATAAGAAGCTGTGGAAAAAGAATACGGTCCTTACATGATCTGGGTTGGGAGGAAGAGTGCAAGGGATAGCTGTGAGAGTTTGTCTGTTTATAGTGGACAGAAGTAGTAAGCGCGGTAGGGCCAATAGTAACGGGAATACATAACATTTCTGTTAGTGCGATCCGTTCTTGTTCTGCTGAAGTACGATCTCGGAGGGTCCTAGAACAACACCGTGTTTTCCAGGCTGGCTGTCTCCACCCAGTTTGAATTAACAATGACTTCAGCTTCCTTCATTGTCTTTAGTTTTCCACATCTTCTCTGAGACTTATACTCTGCTTTCTTGTCTCTCCTAGCTTCCCTCCCCTTCCCTACGACCACCTTCACTTCTTCTTTGGCCCCCCCCCCAAATGTGTTTTTGCCCCTCCGGGTCTTGTCCTATTCACTAGTTTCATATTATCTCCATCCGTCCCTCCCCCTCCCCAAACTCCCCCCCCCTCCATTTGACACCTGCTTCTCTAGCGTGTTACAGGTGTCTATTGCCTTCCCTTTCTCTCTCCCGCTCGCCCAGCGTGTTTTTCTTCGCATCTTCTCTTCGCTTGGATTCATCTGTTTTTTATTTGTGGTCCCCGTGGTCTCTATTCCTCTCTACGAGATACGCATTGTTGTGTTTCCTACTTGAGTACGCCACTAAGATGAGTTTTTCGTTCTCTTATATGTTTGTCTTGTTTGTGTATATAATCCTCGAAAAAGGTTCACGTTGAAATATTGGATGCTGTGTGTTTTTTTATTTATACATTCTCCTCTTACTTTCATCATTTTTATTCTTTTTTTTCTCACCTACTCACTTCTTCTGCCGCCTAGAATGAAGTATGACACCATTCCTACACAAGAAAACTTCTGATGATCCCCTGTTGCTGAAGCATCCATTTGCAGATCATCAACGATGTCTTGCCTTATCGTCCTCACTTTCTTTTTCCAATAATGTATACTTTCAAGGCGGTTTTCTCTAAATTCTCATGGCGTTTAATGAGTCCAAAATGTTTTCTCTGATTAATCCTTTTTACTAGCCAGTCTTCTTTATAATTAGGTTCTCGTAGTATGTATATATTTGTTCTTTGTCTATGATATTTGAAGAACTCTTCTGTAGCATTTACATTAAAAAACATTTATATGTTTCTCAGCTGTTTTCTAAAGTGTCCAGATCTCACAGGCATATGTTGCGATGGGAAAGATGAATCCTTTAAAATCTTATTTTTGTAGTTCGGTCTGTTCCTCTTCACAACTTCTTTAGTTGTTTTACTTTCTGAAGAGCGATAGATGTCCTAATCTTAATTTCGCTCATTGTGTTTACATTATTAGTTCGTAACGATCCATGATTTTCAAAACTATTCACCTATTTCAGTTTTTCGTCTTTGGTATATACATTTCAACTGCCTTATTTGCCTTGTCAGTTGTCATCAATTTAGTTTTCTTCGCATTAAGATAGAGGTTTTGCTCGTCACTATTCTTACTATCTGACATACACAGTTTTTCCCTTCCTTTTTGTATTGTGGAAGTAATACTGTCTCATCTGCATATTTAAAGTCTGGTATTTCGTAACCTTCAAACTTTATGGCATAGTATTATTCTTTATCTACATTTTCTCTAACAATCCCCATTATATTTTCAATTCACAAGTTAAATACGTAAAGGCAATAGTATGCACCTCTGACGGACCTTTGTTTTATATCAACCATATTGTTTTTTCATAATTTATTTTCCCTGCTGCCTATTAGTATAGATGCAGCAGTGATATTAATTGTATCAAATGTGTTGGAAATCCCATTTTCCCGTTATTTACCAACGTTTCTGGTTTTGTACACAATGAAATGCTTTTGAAAGGTCTATAAAAGATAAATATAGATTCATATTACATTCTCTGCATTTCTCTAATATTAATCTTATATTGAATATGTGATCTCTTGTTAATCTTCCTTGTCTAAAATCAGCTTAGACCATATTGACCTCTTCTTTAGTTTCCTTCGAAGTCTACACATTATGAATTTTAATAAAGTTTTTCTTGCATGACTAATCACTGTAACAGTTCTGTAATTTGTGCATACTTTCAAATTACTCTTTCTTGGCAGTGGTATGAATACAGTTCTTTTTCCTTTCATTTTGGCCAAATACCTGACTGCCATATCTTTTTACATAGTGCATGATAGATTGTTGCACATTCCTTTCCTAAAGCTTTAATAAGTTTAGCGGTTATCTCATCATGTAGCATGGCCATGTAAGTAATGATTATTATTGTTATTATTATTAATGAATATGATTATGAAAATATACAGTATAGAAAATAATTACATCGAATAGCGACAGAGAAAAGTAGGCAGAAAAAGGAAGAGAAAGGTATACAACGTCGATGACACTAGAACAAGACGCGGACAAATGTAAACAGTGAAAATAGTGAATAGAAAAAGACGAGACTCAGTAATTGTGAGACACGGGTAATACAAAGGAAGGATGCCTGAATGTAGGATGGTCCAGCGATAACAAAGCGGTGACTGGGCGTTGACACGTGTAAATAATATAGAAAAGAGGAAAGAAAAGCCAGGACACAATAAAACCTCCGATATGAAAGAGCAAGATAATGACTTAGGTAAACAGCAATTGTATAGACAAAATTGACATAGACTGACACGCATTACACCTGTTAGGGGCGCTTTTATGACGCTGTTGCACACGGTTTTTAAATAAAGGAGTGACCAACTCGGCCAGCTGACCAACTAAATATTTAGAGGCGTGGCCTTTTGAACAACTGACTTATGAGAGATAGGTCGCGGGGCAGTTTGAATGACGGACATTCAGAACGCTTATGGGACACAGTGGACATCTGAAGGGTGGAGCCAAAATACTTATTGGTTAATCCATCAAGCTGGACGTGAAGATAAAGAGGCGAGCGTAGAGACAGGAGGGAACGAAGAAGCACGGAAGTAGAGGAGAGAGGAGACAGAGGACGGAGCCCGAAGACGGAAGAACAGAGAATCAGGAACTAAGAAGTACAGAAGTACAGGAGAGGGGAGACAGAGGAGGGAGCCCGAAGACGGAGGAACAAGGGCGGTCAGTGAATAGAGACCGGTTCAGACAAGAGAAGAACAGCGGAAGGAGAACACGTTCCAGAGAAGACACGAGAGAGACAGAAGACGTATGTAACGACAAATTGAACAGATGGACATTTAGAGCAATAGATACTCATGAAAAGCAGTTTTAGGACAGATTGAAGATGTGTTTCAAGTGATTACAAAGAATTGATACTTTTGAAACTTCGAGTACAGTGATTTAGTTGTGTAATTTATTGCGTTGTAGATCTGATATAATACTGAGTTAGGAAATGTTCTCGTATCAAGAATAGAATAATGTGCAGTTTAGAACATTGAGGAATGCTGTATGTAGAATATGATAGTTTGATATTCTGAACAAATGATTAAATGATTCCATCCAAATGATGTTATCAACAATGCATCTTGAACTTATTTGTCAGAATTAAATAAATTGTGAAAAGAAAATTTCATTGGACTTCCTCTGATCTAGTGAAATAGTAAAGTTTTGTGAAACCTTTGATGTGTTAATCAAGGAGCATCTGTAAACTTCAATTCTATAATATGGAATTATTCGGAAATATATGATTCACAAACTTCAGTGTTATAATCACATCCAGGTGATCTACCATTTCCCAGATTCTTTCTTGCCCATAAAACTTATTTAATTGTCCGTTCAGGTTCTTTATCCTCCAATAATTCCCACTGTTCATTTTTGCTTTCATAGTTAGTTGTCTCATACATTCCTCTCCAATATTCCTTCTATCTTTTCAGAATTTCCTCTGTCAAGGTCTTCCTCATCTTGTCACAAATTACATTTAGCTTAGGTGTGACATTTTTCATCATTGTCTTCATTTCTTTTAAACATTTCACTATCTCTTCCACACTTCTGATGTCCTTCTATTCTTTCACAACAATCATATATGTATTGTTTTTTGCCTTTTCTTATGTTTCTTCTTACTTCTTTTGTTGAATATTTATATTCCTCTTTGTTGTTGCTTGTCATTTCCCTTTTGTTTTTGTTTCTCTACGTTGTTTTATTAGTTTTAGTCTACCCAAACAATACAGAGGTGTACATTTCCCTCTACCTAGGGTAACTACTGTTCATTGGCAGTGCCCAATTTCTGTTGTTCTCCCTGGATAACCTCTTGAATACAGCCAAAGTATGAGCCTCAGAGACAGAGAGGTTTTGATGCAGAAAAGTGTCTGTCTACCCATATAATTACATGGACTCTTGGAAGCGATTAAGTAGATTACTGAAGTTTTAATTCACTATAATATTCTTCCTTTATTGTTATATTTAAACATAGTTTGCTTTTTTTTTGCTATTGTTACAATGTAACGAACGATGTAAAACGTAAAATGAGCATTAAAAGGCAGAAAACAGAAACAAATTTACGTGTAAATAGATAACTCTTTCTGCTAGAGACACGAGCATTAACAAAATGAAAAGGAAACTGAAAACACTTGAAACCTCTGAAAACAAGACGTAATAGAGGAAAACTCATCTGAAGATGAAAATAGAGGGGAGAAATATAAGAACACACAAATTAGCGATAGAGTACTTGTAATACGTTGAGATGAGTAATAACTTTTGGAAAACGAAGACAAAAAAGATAAAAGTAGCTCTGTCACGCAATAAAGGCACGTATAATACATAAGTGTTAGTGCTCGCATTCTTCATGACCTATCGGTGCGCTAGAGGAGGATACTGTCACTTACAGGCTCCTTTTTCCCCAGTCCTAGAAAGAGTCAGGTACCCATTTCAACATTTGGAACTAAGAACTAGCCTTATTCAAACTCCAGTCTGTCAGTAAAATAATACGAAGGGAAGTGACGAAAGGGGGCACATTCTGTAAAGTCGATACAAGAGGTAAAGCATACAGCGGCCTTCCATGGAAAGACGTCAGTGATTAGAAAATAAAGGTCACCCAGACTGCACAACTTAACAACTATTGTATTTATTATAACACAAAAAAAAGAAACTGACAGCGAAAGAATTAACATTAGAAATTTGAAACGGTGGAACATTAAGTGTGTACATCTTTCAGTAATCTGCGTTATGTGTGACACTTTCTGTACGGATAAAATAGTTTTCCATGTACGCTCTTGGCTGATGGGGATAGTAATATATGTGTTGTTTATCTTTCGGCAAACTTAAAACTCTTTTTAGACATCTTCTTCTTCTTCTTCGTTCACTTCTACCACCAAAAACCGCAATGTGAACCTACTGAATTCACACATGTGGTCCTCGTTTGGTCCGGTGGTCCCCTGTGTGGTCCAAAATAGACCACATGAGTTCCACGAAGGACCACAAGGGGTTCAGAGTATCACAGTGCTTTAGCCTGTATTCTTGGTGGGTCTCGGAAGCGGGATTGCGTGACACCGTGGTTTTCATTGCACCAGTTTGGTCTAGGGTTGGACTTTCTCACCGGAAGACCTCGACGTGTTTGGAATATCAGTGCATCCCCGCTGGGTGAGAGGCGTTAGCCCACCCAGGACAGAGTTGGACTTTCTCACCGGAAAACCTCGACGTGTTATGAGATACCCGTGTATCACCGCCGGGTGAGAGGTGGTTGCCCATCCAGTCCAGGGTTGGACTTTCTCACCGGAAAACCTCAGCGTGATTAGGATACGCAGACATCCCCGCCGGGTGAGAGGTGGTTGCCTATCTAGACTTCCCTGGTCCAGTGTCTCCGACTTCAGCATTTTGCGGTCGTGGCCGCTACCCTTCCTAGTTGTGACCAGGATGGAGCTTTTGTCCAGGAGGACGAATCCTCGCCACTAGTGACTTCTACCCCTGGGTTGAGCCGGTTTAGGCATTTCCCAGTATGGGCATGTTTGGGACGGGACCGACCTCTAGGGCAGAGGTACTGTGACATTCATAGCCTTCAAGATTCACCCCTGGTATGAGCTGGTTTAGGCAAAATTCACCAGTATGGGTGTTTATCAGGCGTTACCGACCTCTAGAGCGGAGGTGGCATGACATGTCTAGCCATCGAGTTCCACCCCTGGTGTGTGCCGGTTTAGGCATATTTCACCAGTGTAGGTGTATTTCGGACGTAGGCGGCCTCTAGAGCAGAGGTGCCGTGGTATAGCTCTCGTAGCGATACTACTGGACATACCAGGTTAAACTTCACTTTCCACCACCTTTTCCCATCGGCGCCGCACAGCAACCTTTATTTCCGCATTTACTTCCTTAACCGGGAGGAGCTTCACTCCACGCACGGCATTTGAAAAGTCAAGCCAGCAGTGACTTAACCTCTGGGACAAACCGGTTCATGCATTTCACACGATATGACTGCACTCAGGACGTGGCCGACCTCCAGACCAGAGGTGCCGTGATTTGACTGTTTGCTTCGCTTTATTCTTTCAACCACCTTTTCCGCAGTGATGCTGCGCGGCAACCTCATTTGCAAATTTCTTCATTGGCCGGGAAGAGCACCGCTCCACGCACGGCAGCTGAAGATTTCGCCAACAGCGTTTTTAGACATTTTTGCCAATGCTTTCTATTAAGTTTTTTAAAATTTGTTTTATTCAACTGAATGTTTTCTGTAACGTTTTCAGTTTATTATTTTTGAGAAAACATTTATTTTCTAGTTTCTCTCTCTAGATTTTCTTAACATCAGTTCATGCTTATAGGAACACGGCGAACCACAGACTGTTGTTGATTATTTTATTTCGTGATCTCTAAGAAATTTTTTTTTCGCCTTTTCAAAGTATGCATACGGAATTTGGATTAACATATCTTAATCCTATACAGCAAATTCTTTCTTTATATTTTAATGCAGGCTGTTTTCTGCTTTAAATCTCTGTTTAATTGATCAACGCAGATTTATTATTGTGAATAAAGGGATAAAGTAGGTCACTATGATATCACTTTAAACGGAACGTGAACATGCCTACAGAGACGCATACACCGTGATAAGAAGTATTCAAAATCTCACTTACACACTAAGACCCATCTCTCTATAGCAAAGAAGAATCTACAATGAGGAAAAAGTGTTTACTTCTTTTCTGCTTTGTGGAAGTGATATTTGTGATTATATTGTCTAGAGTTGGATTCACTACAAGAACGTAAATAGGAGTTGTTTATTTATGTATCATGTTTATGTCTGGAATGTTCTTTCTCAGTGAGTTAAAAGAATGCTACCTAAAAGTAGTTAAGTCTTTTTTTTCCATTTTCTAAATAAAATTTTCTATCTATCTATCTATCTATCTATCTATCTATCTATCTATCTATCTATCTATCTATCTATCTATCTATCTATCTATCTATCTATCTATCTATCTATCTATCTATCTATCTATCTATCTATCTATCTATCTATCTATCTATCTATCTATCTATAAAAAAAGTTATATAACAAATGTTAACTCTGCTCCACATGCAAGAAAACAGTCTACTAATAGACAGTCAGTCAGGTTTTAGACCAAATTACTCCTGCCACACAATATTAACTAAAATGACAGAAAGCTGGCTGTCTAACATAAATGATGACAAATTGTGTGGTGCTGTCTTTGTTGATTTTAAGAAAGCCTTCGATATGACTGATCATGAAATTCTTGCAAAAAAGCTGGAAGGCTATAGATTACACCCTGACCTAACAAAATGTATTACATCTTTTCTCTCAGGTAGAAAACAAGTAGTTTGCTTTAGAAACAAAATATCTGGCTCGTCTATGGTTGATACCTGTATTCCTCAAGGCTCCATTCTTGGTCCTCTTCTCTTTGCTATCTATATTAACGACCTACCACTACATTTAAAGCACTCTTCATGTGATCTTTTCGCTGACGACTGTACTGTTTACAATAGTGAATATGGCATCAATAAACTACAGACAATGCTCCAAAATGATATAAACAGTTTGATTAAATGGAGTAATAAAAATGGTATGTTGATAAACACAAACAAAACAAAATCCATGCTCATCACTACAAGACAGAAACTGCAAAATGCAACTAAAACTTCACTACAGCTTTGTGCTGGGACTAAGGCAATAGAAAATGTTCATGAACATAAAACCCTAGGATTCATCATTGATCAGCATTTAACTTGGAATTCTCACGTACATAACCTAACACATTTGATTGCACAGAAAGTTTACCAATTAGCCAAAATTAAACACTTTATCGACAAAGAAACAAGAAAAATATACTACATATCACACATACAACCACACTTAGATTACTGTTCCACAATCTGGGATGGATGCTCAGTCTCAAACACAAAAAGCTCCACTCACTTCACAAGCGAGCATTAAATCTTATTTCTGACAAACACCCAGTACAGACTGTAGATCACCACAAACAACTCAAAATTCTACCCATCAAAAATATAATCATTTTTAACAAAGTTAAGTTTGTTCACAGAATTCTGTCGCACAATGCTCCGCCTTACTTGTGGTCACTGTTTACGTATAACACTAAACATAGCCAGCGTTTAAAAAACTGTCTTCTTCCTAAAGCCAGGATTAATCTGTACAAGAAAAGCCTTGCATACTCTGCAGTACAGCTCTAGAACACCCTCCCCTACAATTTAAAATCCATTGGTAATACTTCATCCTTTAACTCAAACCTGTTTCATTACTTACTCGCTTGTAATTATATGCCTCCATAAAATAACCAGCACTCTCTCAACACATGGCTCGTAAAACATCAAGTACTTCAATGACATAGTTAGAAAAGCAACTTGTTAGATATTGTTAGAAATTATTTTAATGTTTGTAAAAAAAAACATATGTTAGAAGATATGTATTTATAATGTATTTTTATTTATGTATATGTCTGCGTGTGTATGTGTGCGTGAGTGCTATTTTATTAGGTTAATTACTTATTCTCTTTTACTTTGAATGTAGTAGTTAAATCTTACACTCTTTTGATATGTTTCTCCTAATTTAATTTGTATTTTTGTACTAAATCAAGTGTGTGAGAAGAATGAAAGATGGAGTGATGAAGGGCAAAATGTAAGACGGGCCTGCATGCCCAATTCTTTACCCTTGAAAAATAAAGAATAAAGATTCATTCATTCATTCATTCTATCTATCTATCTATCTATCTATCTATCTATCTATCTATCTATCTATCTATCTATCTATCTATCTATCTATCTATCTATCTATCTATCTATCTATCTATCTGTCAGTCTTTCTGTGTGTCTGTCTACCTGCGTACCTATATGTCTTTCTGTCTGTTATCTCTCTGTCTCTCTTTCCGTCCATCAGTCAAATTGTCCGTTCATGCCTACTTCTCTATATATTTACATATGTAATTACTTACCTGCATTGCTGTCAGCCTCGATACATTACAATTTTTGACCCGGACATTTTGTTTTTGGCCATAACGTACATTTCATTCATTCATTTAAATGTCCCATGCGGAACTTTGCCTCCTTTAACAGCGCTCCTGTAGGCCTCTCCGTTGTGAGCAAGATGGGCTGCTGCTGATGCATCCATTTGCAGAAGCTCAACGAAGTCTTGCAGCCATCTTCGCCTTGGTCTTCCTCTCTTTCCTTTTCCCATTATGTACACTTCCAAGACAGTTTTCTCTAGATTATCATGACGTTTAATGTGTCCAAAATATTTACGTTTTTTATCTGTAATCCTCTTTACTAGCCAGCCTTCTTCAATATTAAGTTCTTGTAGTATGAATATATTTATTCTTTTTTGTGTCCATGATATTTGAAGAACTCTTCTGTACATTTACATTCAAAGACATTTACGTGTTTATCAGCTGTTTTGTTAAGTGTCCACGTCTGACAGACTTGTGTTGCGATGGGAAAGATACATGCCCTTACAAACCTTATTTTTGTAATTCTGTCTGTTCCTCTCCACAAATTCTTTAGGTGTTTTACTTTCTGAAGAGCAATAGATGTCCTCCTTTTAATTTCCCTCATTCTATCTCCATTATTAGTTAGTAGTGATCCAAGCTATTCAAAACTCTCCACTTCTTCTAGTTTTTCCTTATTGATACATATATCAGCTGCCTTGTTTGTTTTGTCAGTTGTCATCAATTTAATTTTCTTCCCATTAAGATAGAGGTTTTGAACTTCGCTATTCTTACGGACTGACATAATTAGTTTTTCCATTCCTTTCTATCATTATAACTGTTCAAATGCATCATCAGTTACACTTCATAATAGTTAAATGAGAGTGTTCATTACTCTTAGTGTATCATTTACAAAGTGTTTAATCCAAATCAAATCAGCAACAAAAAAAATAAAGCACTTTATTATAAATATTCCATTACATGTTATGTGAAATCATCTTTCTGTATTTATAGCTAGTCTTTCATCCACAAAGATATGTGGTTTGGAGTGGATGCTGAATCTGTTACTGCACCTGGGCTTCTGTTTTACAATGAGCCCAGTCTCAGCATTCACGGAAAAGCTGGAGATTACGAGTTTCATTAGATTCTAGGGGGATCAACTCTGGGTAGCAGACTGCTAACAGTGTCTCCTCTACCTCCGCCATCCACATCTCCTTCTGTTGATGGGCTTGCCCTTTGCTGAGTTCACCTCTGGTAAAAAGAGTAGGGGGGAGGAGTCTACCGTGTTCGCAATCCTGAGGTACGTCTTCACTTGGGGATACTTTTAGGCATTAATTTCATATTAGGCATATCCAGCAATGACACAGATGTTCCTGTGATCTTCATAGACAAGTCAGTGGCACGAGGACTATAAAGTGGATGGGGCTATGCTGTCTACCGTAACGTAAAAGTGGTTGCAAGTAAATCATGAGTTTTTGCAACCACCACTTCGAGAATGACAATGGTGGTGAAGGCAGCATCAAGGCAATTTCCTGGCTGGTGGAGCAGGACTACTCACAAGCGGTCATTATAACAGACTCCCGAAGTATGTTAGGAATAATCCAGGGATATTTCTTTCACAGAGTGTGGGTCCAGCTTCTAAAAGTAAACGGTAAAGGTAAAATTCCCGTTTCCATGACATTCACTCTTTGTATACTGGGGGGTGTTTCGCTCAAAAGACCAAAAAGGGGAGGGGGGGTAAATTTCACAATGTGGAATGGGATGGTTGTCACATTTAAAAGAATGACAAAGGCATAATTTGATTTATAGTAATATTATACATTATTTTAAAGAAGAAAAATGTATTTTGTTTTTCTAATAACTTTTTAGCATGTTGTTAGTATAAAACAAAAAAAGGGCTAAGAATTGAGAAGAAAGAATGGAAAATGAAGAAATTGGAATAATGTTTTTTTCACTTACCCATCAAGTTAATCTACTCTAGTTGGTCATATAATTCATAATGAGTAAAAATGCACACAAACAACTTTTCTTCACATGTCCTCCAAAATATACGTGAAAACATACATTAATTATGCATGTACAGTAAACTAAAAACACCAAGTGGGTAGGTAATATTTATATGACAACAAGTGGGCGGGCGTTGACTAATATTTACCATAAAATAAGCCATTGTGGTTTTTTTTTTAATTTCAAGCATTCTACAACATTTAATTTTTTAAACTACACAATCTGCAGCATTACCTACTGTGATATTACAGCTAGTACTAGCAAAAAAGCTGAGAAGTAGTATCACCAGCTACCCTTCTAGCACGTTTTTCTGCTGGACCAAAAAAAAAACATCCTAATCCTTTGAATCACCGGTGCGTGGGTCGGAAAATTCATTCTCGTCACCGCACTCTAGACATTTTTAAATTGCATTCTGAGCGTGCAATGCAGGAATACGTTGCTCTGGACGAAATAAACTACCACTGGAAGCCATATTTGTTGATAAACAAAAAACTAGAGATGATAAACTCTCGACAAAAATTCATTAAATTAACACACGATCTCTCTGAAATCATCTGAAACACGCGCCTCGTGTTGACAAATGAATTCCGAAAGGAAGTCCAACTGCTGGTTTTTAGTATACTTTGATTACTTTCAAAATTAGAGAGCTACAAACCATTATCGCACTTCACGGAAAATGGGGTCTTATACCTTATATCCTTCCCGTGCCGTTAAACGTCACATAGGGCTGCAAAGTAGTTCGTCAATTTTTCATGTCTTCTGCGAGTCTTTCAACCTCATCAAGGGATTTTATGCCTGTTAATTTGGCCTCTCTTAACAGTATCCTTTTCAGAGTTTCACGCCGTCTGCCTCTTTTTCTTTAGCCTGTTGTGTTCCACTTGATAGCTTGTTTTGGGATTCTCTAATCATTTCTTCTCATCAAGTGACCAACATATGTCCGTCTTTTCCTGATCACCCCTGAGACTGGTTGTTGTTCAGTCATCTGTCTTATCTCTGCATTGTTGCTGAATTCGTTCCACTTGATGCCAAGTATTTTCCTTAGGCATTTGTTTTCAAAAGAGTCTAATCTCTTCTCTATTTCCTTAGTTGTTTTCCAGCTTTCGCATGCATAATTGAGGGTATATATTACATTTGAATTGAATAGTCTTAACTTGGTTTCTGTGCTTATAACTTTTGAATTCCATATGTTCTCAAGATTCTTGAAGATCGATGCTGCTGTTGCAATTCTGATTCTAACTTCCTTCCTGGTGTCACCATCCTGGTCTATGTAGTTACAAAGGTGTGCACATTGATTGACTTTTTCAATGTTAATGTTGTCAGTTATTTTACATTATGAGTATTATTTAGTCACTTTTATAATTATATAATCTAATTTAAATATAGACGTTTATTATATTTATATTCACTCCTACGACACTCACCAAGAATCGATACAAATGAGAAAGTTAAGATTGATAAAGAGAAAAGCTAAAGAGAATGCGGAGACAACCCCTTAGACACTTAACGAAGCTTTGGCTAACGCTGATCCAGCGACTCTAGGAAACATGCTCAACAAAGAAACAGCACAATTCAGAGGAAACATGTCTAATAAGTAGCAGCTGCTGTTCCTGGTGATTTAGAAAATGTAGTCATTCCAAATAATTACAAATGTTATGAATGTATATAGGGTAAATCTTAACAGGTTTAGCTGCATGATTCTGAATTTGATCATTGAGTGCGAATTTTAATTTTTGAGAAAGAAACCTGCAAACTTTGAGTACATGAATTCTAAATTTGCCGATGAATCTTTTCACAAAACGCTCCTTCCTTTTTTTTTTTTTTAGCCAGACTTAGGTTATTTTGGCTGATCAAGCAGCCTTTATCTCAGCCCATTTTATACGACTTGTAGCCAAATAAGGCAAGATTAATCTAGGACAAGTTGCTTGTTTGTTTCCTCTGTTACCTATAAATCTTGGTGTGAATGTGGGTGTGTGTGTGCGCGCGCGCGCGCGTGTGTGTGTGTGTGTGTGTGGTATATTGTCTGGCGGTAGTGGTGTAATGTGACCCAAATCATTTGATTTCCTGTTTCCAGATGTAGTGTAGAACTGGTGTTATTCCAGCATTTGTCCTGATGGTGACGTTTATTATTTGGTTTCTGTTTGGCGGATTTTGTTTTTTCCTTAATTATCTTATTTCTGCTGTGATGTTTTCTCCTTTTGTGTTTGGTGGTTAGTGTTCATGTTTGACATTGATAGAATAAAGATATGAGAAAATCCTGTTGTTTAGCGCTCTTTTCTTCACTTGTAATGTATGCTTTTTCAGAAAGGGTGTCATTTGTCCAGTGACCCAATTCGGTCTTTACTGCATTTCATTCTCAGAGTCATTTTTTCCTGATGGTGTTTCAAGGGCATGTTGTCCATGGAGATCTTTGTTGGAATATCTTCTCAAAATATGATCATGTCTTCTGGAGTTCTTTTTCTTCCAGGTCTAATCTTCATGTTGTGACATTTACATGCCGTTGCTAAGTTATCCCTGTTTTGGCATTGGTATTTCACTAATGTTTGGTTTTGTTTGTTTTTTCTGATTTCATTTATGGCCATATATTGGGCATGTTTACTAAAAGATTTTGTGATTTTCTGAGGTAAAGATGTTGAACAGTTTTATTGTGAAAATTTTACTATATATGTTAGCTTCTTTGTAGATACTGTCAATGTATGTTTTGAAAAGTAAGGGAGATAGTACATACAACCCTCATCACTCCAGATTTTATGATGAATGCTTGGACACTCCCGCAATCGCTCTAACGATACACCGACTGTTTTCATATAGGTTTTGCTTAGGTTGATCAGATGTGTACTAGCTTCATAATCTTGGAAGGTTGCCCACAGGTTATATCGACCTGCTTTTTCTTGAATACTTTATCTTGATCTGCGTAAGAGCTATGTGTCGTATCTGATTGTGTTAGACAAATTTTTATGTTAGATGCCTTAGGTAAAAAGATGGCATCTGTACAGCTTCTATTTTTTCCACCTCCCATCCGAGTTTCACTTAACAGTGGTTCAGTCTGTTCTCTAAGACACTGCAGAACATTTTTCTAGTTTGGTTTAGTAGTGAGATGACACTATACTGGTTGCAGTCCATTTTAACATCCTTTTTTCTTCCATACTGGAGTAATTATATTGTTTTTCCAGACCTGCGGCGTTCCTTGTTCTCCCCCTGCCAAGTTGTTGAGTCTGTGAAGCCAAGCTACTTCAAGCACTTTCGGACATTTAATTAACTTATTGGGTATTCCATCACATTCTGTAGCCTTGTTCAATGGGAGGAGGGGGGCTTTCTAATGGCTTCTCTTATTTCAACTAATAATATGTTATGTTCAGGTTCTGTGTTGTTATCATAATGTTGACATGCTTCTGTTAGTATAATGAGTAGCTTGTCGATGTGTTGTCCCCATCTCTCTATACACTCGGTTACCATTAACGTCTGTGTTAGAGTCTATTTGCAAATCGATATTCAATGTAGTCTTGCTCCTGGTTACTTCTCATCCATTCTTTATATGTACTTTTCTATTTCTCTTTCAACAGCCTCTTTCAGCTCATCACTTGGGTACGTTGCTATTTTCATTTCACTTTTTATGATATTTTCACATATTTCCTTTGTTGTATGCAAGTGCTGAATTTCAACAAGGCCCATTTCTCTATCATTGATTTTTGTCTGTCTTATTTTATTCTCATTTATTACATGAATCCAAATTGAGCTCTTCCATCTGTAATTGACATATTCTTGTTTGAAAAAATTCCATTTTCACATACAAGTAAAGTTAACCACATATGCTTTCTTTGCATTTAAGTTTTCGTTCACTTAAATGTCACTTTTATTGCCAATCAGATGAGCCTTCTTAGAATTTACTTTCTTCACTTTGCGTTACGAATCATATATACCTTTATAAGATTTCAGTAAACAGGAACATTTTTTAGAATAAAGTATTCTGTGATGTCATTATTTATAAACTGTTAATGTTATAGAAAAACTATAGTAAACTGTTTGCCTGTGTCAGTCAGTAAGTCATGTGCATGTCACTTCCGGAGTTATGCCTCCCTAACAGCTCTCATGTAAGCCTCTCAGTTGTGGGTGTTTTTATGTTTGTGCTTGTGTGTGTGTGTGTGTATGAACGAAATGTTGAAGGAGCATGTAATGTTTTAAACTGTCATATCATCTCACAGTTCACCTGGTCTACTGACAATAGCATGAGCCCGCTGTCGGGCGGTTCGAAAAAAAATTAAATTAAAACTCCAGTCAGAATTGAACTAGAGACCTTCTGGGTGGCAGAGGAGTGACTAAATACTACACCACTTCGAGAATTCGTAGCTCCTGAACATTTCGTTATTTCTTTTTCAGTTTCCATATCTAATATTACCATGTTCGTTTTTTTTTCTTTCCAAATGTTTCGTCCAGTGGTTATGTAAATATACACATTTCTTTACATTTAATTTTACTAACTTTCTTAAACTGAAAATCATATTATGTATTGTACACGGCCTTGCCACAGTGCTATTGTTACTGCTACTACTGTTACTACTAGTACTACTAGAAATATTATTCTACTACACATACTGCTGCTCCTATTAAAACTACTACTACTGTTACTACTACTACTACTACTACTACTACTACTACTACTACTACTACTACTACTACTGCTGCTGCTAATACTACTACTACTAATACCGCTACCACTACTACTACTACTACCGTGCAAACCCACCCCAGATAATTTCAAAGGTCTTAATTGAGGATTCAAAAATTGTATTATTAGAATTTGCTAGTAAATAGTTCAGTATCGAATTTACAGGTTTAATGATTTCAGTTTAGATGTGCGTCTTTACAAACATTTTATTGAAAATGTATTAATTTAATTTCTTTTCTAAGGGTCACTTCTACGTGGACATACAGAAGTGTGCTTTTTGAAAAAGAAATTAACACTGGAAAAGCAGACAAACATTCAGGAAGTAACAATACTTTTACCAATACGACTAGTGCAAGTCACTCTGGTACAGTATCTACAGAAGTAGTTACAAGACGTAATAACTCTAATACTCTATACGCAACAACCGATAGTACCTACTTTATGGGAGGTTAGGAAACAAGATGTTCTACTACGCAGCTGTGCTGGGTATTGCTCGTGCACATGGTAGACATATGTTTGCTATACCTTCGACACCTCTGTCTGAAATATTTAAGTTACATGACCTGAAAAATAAAACTGATTACAGAAAGTACGTCAAGCATGTTTTAATAAAAATATTTTTAATGCATGTAACTCTAGCTTCCGTTAATGTTACAATATATAATACAACAGAATATATATTTCAGTATGAAGGCCCGCGGCCAAATCTAGAGCATAGGAGGTGATTTTTTAAAATGTTTATCACACACATACACACAAAACATACACACATACATGCACACCAAACACACGCACAGTACACATTCATATTATTAATTCCTATAAACCCATCAAACTAGTGGCCCAACACTTCAATCAACAAGAGAAAATAGAGCAATTATGTTACTGATATCTGCTCTTGTTATTCTGATGAACGAAGATTCAAAACTCTCTATCAGTTAGACTCTATTCTCAGTTCAACTTAAAAAAATGTTTTCTCTTTTGTCTACTAGCGTAATGTAGCACAGTAATGTAAGGTTAAATGATACTAAATGACTAAACTGTGCGAAATCTACGTTCTTTTATTATCTGAACAAATTCTCAGTTGATTAGTTGCGTTCTTATTTCTGTCCCTGGCATTTCTATAATTCGACTTAAGTTCTCTGAGCTTGTCCCTATTATAGTTCACAATTTCCTTGTCTTAGATTCATTTACTCCATCGTACTCTCCCATGTCTTACCGGGCTAGCAATGCTTCATATATTCAGCACAAGTATTGCAATCTTTTATGTGAATATTCTTCAGTGATCTCTGAAAGTCAAAGTGGGTTGTTGTCCCGTCATCGGTGTTTATTCATATAATACATTTCAAACTATTGAAAGAACTAAGATTTGTTTAGTCACTATACATTTTTGGCGGTGTACAGCAACTACTGACTGGGATGTAGAAGTTGTTATTTTTCCCACGTAGGATATGTTTCTCTAATGTTTTTGCTAGCCATGTTTCTAGAGGAGAATTTCTAATTCTTCATTTCTCGTTGATTATCTGAGAATGGACGCATCAGAAGCTGGACATCGTGGTTACAATCCAAAGGCCTACAGGATAGCTGTTAGGCACAGTTCAGAAAGGGACATGCAAAGGACTGACTGACTGACATTTCTCAATGAAGTTACAGGTTCCTACCATTCTAGGCTTATTTTATATCCGACTTTTATATGGGGAAAAATGTTCATCTTTCGTGGTTTTATCTGCTGTTTTGTTATCTCTGTTGTGCATAGACATACTGCTAACATATTTTTGTTCCTTACTGTTTTTATTAAATTTCTCCTTTGTCAATGTATTGTCTACTGATGCTATTTATGCCTATATTTATTACTTCTTTTTCCTTTTCGTAAATCTGAACCATACACCACTTTCTACTTCTAGTCCACTAGAAATAAACGATCTTTTTGAATATGCTACAGAATAGTTATTTCTCTTTTTAGATGGAAACTCATATGGGAATGCAGCTGATATGAATTTTAGACTAAACTGATGAATGTTCCCAAAGAAAATGTTGTTGTCGATAGATCCCTACAGTCTTTTAAGTATTTCTCGATTCTGCAGATGAAGTGAGACAGAAATTTACATTTCAAGATTCTATAGCTAATGTGGCTGCTTCTATTCTTCACGACGTTATTGCAAAGTATAGAGGTTCATTGATTGTAGGGGTACATGTAAGACGTGGAGACTTTCTACAATGTCAACATTTGGGTTACGGGGTACCAGAGAAGTCATACTTCACAAAGGCATTTCAGTTGATGAAATCAAAATTCCCTGGCAGAAATATCACTTTTCTTGTCAGTAGTGAAGATCTTGAGTGGTGCAATAAAAATCTGGCAGGAAAAGATGTCATAATTTTAGGACCTGCTTCTCCAGCCGTGCACATGGCCGTTATGGCTGGCTGTGATCACATGATAATATCAGGCGGATCTTACGGGTGGTGGTGCGCCTGGCTAGCAGGAGGAGATGTCATTTACTTCACGGGATTTATGGAAAAGAGTGCTACCCGACTGATGAAATTTGTCCCAGAAGATTATTACCCGCCTCTGTGGGTCGGACTTTCGAATTAAACATTAAGTTTTAATCCGGACAGTGGCAGTCGATGCCTTCATCCGTGATTAAATAAAATAGTCAGAACGTCGTGTATGTATAATGTGTACGTGTAGTTATCAGGATGTTATTAAAAGCTTAGTGACTCACAAAAATATCATCAATGAAAAAGAGTTACCTTAGGTCTCTACTCCCAAATTTTACTAAAATTAACATAAAGTATTAGTGAATTTTTTATCTGAATGAAAAAAAAACACCATAACTTCTTAATATCAAAAGTTTGGCGTAGGTGTACGAGACAGTGTATTTGAAAAAAATTCAACTCTTTTAGGGAGTTGTCGTAGTCAGTAAGTTTTGATCTGAATTGCGTGCACCAAGAAAAAAAAAGATTAGAAGAATATCAACAGATATCTGTGATGGTAAAGAAAAAAAGAAGTCAATGAAATAATAAACATTAGTAAAATTCTTGTTTATTTAAATTATTTGAGTATAGGAATTGGTTTCAGGAATTACTTTTAAATGACCAGAAAAGTGTGATAATTATAATACGAGTAATAACCATGGAATAGGTCAGAGAACACTAAATCAAGTGGGAGGTGAGCGCTTTCATTCTCCAAGCAGAAGAAGATAATTGTTCTTTCAGTTTTATTTCTCAACAAGAAGTCCATGGAAAATAGCTGCCTAGCAAATATAGTGCGAACTTGTTTTACTTTATAACATTACAGTGCCGTATATCAGAACTAACGTTTCAAATCGTATCATGAGACGTAAGAGAAAAAAAAACTACCATTACATATATTATTATTGTTGTTGTTGTTTTTATTATTATTATTATTGTTATATGACGGGACATCGTTGGCGATCATACTTCTCCATCTTGTCCTGTTCATTGTGTTTCCGATTAAGTCAGGTTCTTTTCTTCTTCCATGCCACTTGGTCAGTTCACAGAGAGAATTTTGTTTTTTCCTTTATCTCTTATATTTTCCCCTTGAAATATCCAGTCATTATTAGATTCTCTAGAGAGAGATGAACTTTGGGATTCAAGTCCATCTAAGACCTGCAACGGACGGCGGCGAGTCGTCAGACATGGAAAGATATGATTTCCACCCTATGAGCCAATGTTAGCCTTAAAGGAATCAGTTAGATTCTCCAATTTCTATCTTCTCATCACATGTCCATAAACTTCTGACTGCCTTTTTCTCATCATTTTAATTTCTTTTCATTGTTCTGAAACTTTTCTGAAGACCGCTCCGTGTGTTTTCTGTCTTTTCAAAGCAATTGTTGCATCTTTCACCCAAACCACATTTCTGTTCTTTTAATTTGCTTTGTCATTTGTTAGGAGGGGGTGAGGAGGGGTTAATTTTCCACGTTTCACGGCCATATAGTAATACTGGCTCTATATAGCAATGCCTTACTCTTTTCCTCACTTTTACGGACATCTTATTTGTTAGTAATATGTTCATGTCACAAAAGTTGCTTTTGCTTACTTTTCGTTATTTTATTTCATTTGGTATTTGTCATCAGCTGTTAGCGTTGTTCCAAGATAATGAAATGTATTTACTTGTGACAGTGTCTTCCCGTTTGAAAAGATGTGGCACTTTAGTATGTTTATTATTTTAGACATTACTATTACGTCAGTCTTGTTGTTGTTGTTTAGAATTAGGCCTATTCTATTGCTGTTCAGCAGTCTTGTTCAAATCATCATCATCATCATCATCATCATCGTCTTTCACTCCTTTGAGAGCATAGGCCACAGATAAAGGCTCTCCAGTCATCCCTGTTCTTGGAATTATTCTCTGCTTCCTTCCATGTGTATCCTTTGTCTCTGAGCACTGTTATAATTTCTCTTCTCTAAGTATATCTAGGTATTCCTCGTTTTCTATTTCATTGAAGATTCCCTGTTAGTGCCTGCCTGTCTTACTATGTTGGTGTCGGGTTTCCTCAAAGTGTGGCCAATCCACATCTACTTCCTGGACATGATTTGTAGGTTCATAGGTTCTTGTCCTGCCCTTTGCCAGACCTCCTCGTTCTTGATCTTGTCCTACCATTTAATGTTTAAAATCCTCCTCAAGCAGTAGTTCATGAATGTTTGTATCCTTTCTTCTGTATTGTCTTGGTCATAACCCATGTCTCTGAACCATATAACAGGACAGTCTTTATGTTTGCATTGAAAAGCCTAAGTTTGGTTCCTGTTTTGATGTTCTTAGATGACCATATTTTGTTAAGTTGGATAAATGCTGTCCTAGCCTTGGTTACTTTAGTTTTAACATACTGTTCCGTTCCCCCATATTTATACATTATGTTGCCTAAATAAAAGTCTTGTTCACAGGTTTCTATAAATTGCTTTCACTTTCTACTGTTAGAACAGTGCGATACGCACGTCTCAGCTTAGTTATATAATGGCCTTTTATTTAAATTCCTATCAAATTTGTAATGCGTCTCATGTTTTCATTGTATAATGAGAATAGATCAGATGACAATACACATCTTTGTCTTACACCTCCTTTTATTCGTATAACTTGATATTCACCTGTGTTATTGTTTATTGTTAATGCTGCTTCTTGCTTCCAGGACATATTCTTAATACTTCTCATATCTCCATCCACATTAGATCTTTCTAGCATTTGTCACGCCGATCACAGATTAGTAGTAGCAAAGTCAAGGCTAAAACTGAAGACTGTTAAAATAATGACCAGAAACGCTAAACGAAGCATAGATATTTTAAGAAAAGATTAAGAGAGAAAAGAGAACTTCAACATAGAAGTTAAAAAATATATATACTTCATTAACAGATCATGAAATATTATTTCCAAAGGTACATGATAAATGAGAAACCTTAAAAGAATCATTCTACCAAACATTAAAGGCATCAGATTCAAAAGGACAGCGACAAGCCAAGAACATATGAATGACAGGTGACATTCTATAATTGACGAAGAAGAGCAGGAAGAGCAGAATTAACAAACAAAGTATTAAGAGATTAATACGAAATACGAAGACAATGAGAAGAAAGGAAACAGAGGTCGCTATTAGAGTGTAAAAGTGAGGTTGTGGAGTGTGGACGGATTATTAAATGTTAATTGACTTTATATGTAATTGTTTACCCGCGACGCTGCCGTACTACGCCACTTAAGAGTTTTGAAAGAAAATCCAACAATGACCAATCCTGGTTCTCTGGATCTTGTGTATATGCCAACAGTTCATTTCAACATAGCTCTATTATCTCACCACTCTCGTTCAAAAAAAAAAACGTAGCCTGTCAGCTGAATTCAGTATTATAAGTTATAAAAGACTGTACAAAGGCATCATCATCATCATCATCAACATCATCAGGCGCCGTGCCGACTGGCGTTGGCTATTGTGCTTCTCCACAGTACATGATCCTTCGTACAGGCCATTAGCTCAGCTGGTGATCTCTCACACCATCCCGTCAGACTGTCCAGTATCATTTCTCTTGGTCTTCCTCTTGATCTTCTTCCCTCAGTTTTTTCTGTTGTTATAATATTTTCAGTGCCCCCTCTTCTCATTGCATGTCCTATGAAAGTACATTGTCTCTATCTTATCTTTTTGACAATGATTTTTGTCTCTCCAGCTTTTCTCTCATATTCTTCATTAGTTATTTTTACTGTCCAGGTTATTCGCAACATTCTTCTAATAAACCACATTTATGCTGCTTCCAATGATTTTTTGTGCAGACTTGCCTATTATCCATGATTCACTTCCATATAATAAGATAGGTTCAAAATAGCATTTTAGGACTCGTTTTCTAACATTCATTGATAAGAATCTGCTGCATAATATGTTTCTCATTCTCTGAAATGCAGTCTTTGCTTGGACTATTCTATTTCTAATTTCTGTTCTGCATTTTCCATCTGAAGTTATTATTCTTCCAAGGTAATTGAATTTCTGCACCTGCTTTAGAATAGTTCCGTTTAATTTTATACTGCGTGTTGGGGGATTCTGTTTCTTAAATATAACCATAGTCTCTGTCTTTTTGATGTTCAAAGTAAGACCTTTCTGTTCACTTCCTTTGGCGACTTTATCCAAGAGATTTTGCAGGTCCTGTTGGGTCTCAGCTATCGGTACTGTATTGTCAGCATACAAAGGTTGTTAATATTGTATCCTCCTCCTTTTATACCTGGTTCTGTGATGATCGTTTTTTTTAAATATTCTCGCTGTACAGAGAAAAAAGATCTGGAGATAGTACACATCCTTTTCGCGCCCCTTGTTTTATAGGTTGATATTTTCCAATTCTATTTTCAACTCGAATTGCTGCTTCTTGCTGCCAGTATAGATGTTTTACAATCCTCAGGTCGTTGCCGTCTCTATTGATGTCTTCAAGCATTGTAATAATTTCATTATGTTTCACCTTGTCAAATGCCTTGGTGTAATGAATGAAGCGTAAGTAGAGATCTTTCTGTACTTTTAAAGCTCTTTCCGTTAGTGTTCGTAAAGCATAAATGGCATTTGTGTGTTCCTTTTCCTTCAACAAATCCAAACTGTTCATCTGCAACTTCCATTTCCTTTCCTTTGTTCTTCCAATAATAATTCCCAGAAATAGCTTTGTTATGTGACATGAGAGGTTGATAGTCCGGTGGTCATCACATTCCTTTGCACATGGTTTCTTTGATAGTGCTATAAACGTGGATTTAATCAGGTCCCTGGGAATATAACCACTGTTGTAAATGTCTTTTTGAAACTTGGTGATTATTTTTTATTCCTGTCTCCTCTAACACCTCTATTTCTTCTATTATTATATTATCAAGTTCAGTACCTTTTCTTTTCTTCATGTGTTTGATGGCATCTATGATTTCATCTTCAAGTATTGGTGGTCCATCACAATTTTCAGTATCTGGTGTTAATTCTGGTCTTTCTCCTCCATATAGCTCACCGATATACTCTGTCCACCTATCCACAATATTTTCTTTTCCCATTAACATTTTACCTTCTTTTGATTTCAGCCATCCTGTGGTATATTTTATCTTCCTGCTTGTGAGTTCACTAATTGGTTTTTGCATGTTTTTTTTCTGATTTAACCACACATTTCCATTGTTCATCTATATTATTTATCTTTGCTATTACATTATGTTTCTGTTTCTTCTGCTTTCAACATCTCAGCGGTCACTTCATCTTCACCTGGTGCCCTGTCTGATTTTAGCTTCTTTATCGCCTCCTTTACATCATTTATTATTATTGGTCCTGTATTGATGTTTAGTTCCGTTTCTGCTTCAGGTATGTCTATTGTTTGTGCTGCTTGTGTTCTGTTTAGTAGGGTGTTAAAGTGTTCCCTTCATCTTTCAATTTTTTCTCCTTCTCCACTGACCAGTTGTCCATTTTGTGTTCTTACTGCACTTTCACATCTTGTGCTGAAGTTACCTGTCATCTGTTTTGTGATTTTATATATAGTTTTCATGGCATTTGTATATGCTGCTTTCTCTGCCGTTTCTGCTAAGTTGTCATAATATTGAAGTTTATCTTGACGGCATGATTCCTTCACTTCTTTGTCTTTTTGTGCATAATTACTTAAAACTCGTTCTTTAAGCCGTTGTGATTTGGTGTTTAGTAATTTTTTCTTGATTTCTTTTCTTTGCTCTATCTTTTCCCATGTGGTCTCGCTTATCCATTCCTCTTTTCTCCTTTTCCGATATCCCAGCACTTCTTTTGCTGTTTCCTGTAGTGTGCCTTTGGCATTTAAGGTTCAGAGAGAGAGATTACATTGTATCTATTTGTTATAATAAATCTGTATTGTTCTCACAGTCCTTGATCATTTATAAAAAGTTCTGTATTTAGTTTGATGTTTCTCACTTTTCTGCATGCTTTCTTTAGCTTTATTCTAATTTTTCCACAGAGTGGGTCCTGGTCACTATTGCAAATAGCTCCTGATATGGCTTTTGTTGTCATTAATACATTTCTGAATCGTTTGTTGATTAATACCTAATATATCTAGTTAAAAGTCTTTTTGTCTGGGCTGCACCACGTTGCCAGTCTTCGGGAATGTTGTTTAAACCAGGTGTGTCCTACATCCATGGTATGTTTTCTTACCCATTCATTTAATTTACTACCTCTGTCATTCCTCTCCCCCAGTCCGTAATCACCAACGATGTCTGAAGTTCTTCCTTTACCAAATCTGACATTAAAATCTCCCATGACTATAGTAACTTTATGTGACTTTGAGTGTTTCAGGGCTGACTCTATGTTATTATAAAATAGCTGTACATATTCTTCAGAACTTTCAGATGTTGGAGTTTACTTTTTATAATATTTATGTTTATTGGTCGTCCTTTCGGTTGTGCTAGCAGGACTCGGTCCGAGATGTTTAAATATCCTACAATTTCCTTGTTGCTTGTTCGTCAAATATTATTCCTACTCCTCGTTCATGTTTCTCACTTCCTGAATATATTATTGTATATTTATCAGAGTTTATCTTAACTGCACCTGTCCATCTAACTTCACTCATTCCTATCATGTTGATCTTCATCCATTCCATTTCCCACTTCAATTTTCCAGCCTGGAATAAAGTTCTAACATTCCATGTTGCTATTTTGAACTTGGTAGTTTTGCCGCCAGTTGCTTGATAACGATCTGGTCTCACCTGTGGCTCGTGAGCTGCCCTACCGGACGAGACTCTTCCAGAGGAACATCCATTAACGTCGTTCGTGACGAATATATTACTCTGAATAAGCATAACTGTTCCTTGGAGCTACAACAATGGTTTCCCATTGCCTTCTATCGGTTTGTGTACGGACTCTCCGCTAGCCTTTTGACTCCATATCTTACCCGCAAGGCAGCGGGAGCGAGAGGCTTTAATGCGCCTCTTACCCGCCTTGCACAAAGACATACATCTTTAGCAAACAACGGCAATACCAGTTGAATAATACACTATACCCACATATAGATGTGTGAGTGTGAGTATGTGTGTGGTGTGTGTGGTATGTGTGAATATGTGTGTATCTGTGTGGTGTGTGGTGTATGGTGTGTGTGTGGTATGTGTGTGATATGTATGTATGGTATATGTGCATGGTATGTGTGTCTTTGGTATGTGTGTACTATGTATGTATGGTATGTGTGTATGGTGTATATGTGTGTGGTGTGTTTGGTATGTATGTGTGGTGTGGGTGTGAGTATGTGTATGTGGTATGTGTGTGTGGTATGTGTGGTATGTGTGTATGGTATATGTGTGTAGTGTGGGTGTGAGTATGTGTGTGATGTGTGTCTCTATCTGTCTGTCTATCTATCTGTTCATACCTATCTATTTGTATATCCTTTGGCGGGGGCGGGGTTCTCGAAAGTCTGGAACTCTTATAACTCGACGCACACCTGTGTTTGCTTATGTGTTGTTTGTGTGTTTTGTGTTTATATATATATATATATGTCTTTTGTGATTTTGTGTGTTTGTATGTGTGTTCGTGTGATCTTATAAATGTGTGTTTGTTCTATTTTATTGTGTGTTTGTCTGTGTTTGTGTGAGTGTGAGTGTGTGTGTGTTTTGAGTGCATGATTGCGTGTATGTAGGTATGTGTATGTTTTTGTGTCCCTGCTCATGTATGTGTTAATATGTGTGTGGTTTGCGTGTGTGTGATTGTGTGTGTTTTGCGCGTGTGTGATTCTGCGTGTATTTAGTGTGTATGTGTATGTTTGTGTGCGTTTGTGTTTGTGTGTATTTGTGTTTATGTGTGTATGTGTGTCTGGGTGTTTGTGATTTATGTCTGTGCTTGTGTGTGTTTACGTACGACATGATGAGGTAGCATGTAATGTTTTAATATGTCATGGACAGTCATTAGTGCAAATGTATATACCTATACAACGAAGCCACTGCAGTAAAGCTGTGATACCAAAATATATAAACTAGGACAAATGTAGGAACATTTTTATTACTTAACGAGCACACAGCTCTGACTTATCGGCGTGAGCCTTTATAATATAAAACACTCAGGCCGAAGAACTAGAGAGAGGAGATAAAGTATACATTTATATGAATGGTATGTTTAAAAAATAAATAAAATGAATAGACCACTTAGATGTAACTTATAAGAAACTGTGTTTTTCCGAAGCCGTGTTCAGTCTTGCGCATGGTGGAGCGTAGCGAATATTTTAAGTGGAGACTTGTAATGTGTGATAGGTGGATCGCAAATGAGCCTGATGGGTGGAAGGGAGAGAGAATAATACAATGGTAACCTAGCTAGCAGAAGGTGAAATAAATGATTATAGTTGGGGTAGAGGGGTTGTAATGTGATGCTGTGAAGAGGTTCTGAAATATGTGTAACAAGTGAAAAGGGAGTGGTACTCAGAGGGGAGGGATTACGACTGTGGAAAAGGAGCAGGTTAGGTGTAGCTAAATGACGAGTTCAAACCATGTGGTTCCAGCGTCCAGTATTCTTGAATGTAGCGATTCCCAAGCGCTAGGCGGTTTCTGTCACCTGCGTGACACTGTTTGATGGATGTTACCAGAAAATGAGATTTGCCTCTGTGGTTGGGGAAATTATTTGGGGCTAGTTTCGAAGAATGCTGGGTGATGTCGTACAGATGTTTCTGGATGCGATCCCCTAAACTGTTTGTCAGTTTCACCAATATAAGTTATCCAGCATCTTGTTCATACAAGGACATATATCACAATGCGGGACTCGCATGTGAATCCCTCATGGAGAGTGAGGATAGTTTTTGGGAAAGGTGATCGTTTTTGTTTCCCAGACTACAGGGCAGGTAACCCAGCCAGAGCGGTTACATTTCTAGTGCCAACATATTCAAGGTTCCGCTTCAAGTGGCTATGGACGAGGATGTCCTTAAGATTTGATTCTCGTTTATATGCTAATAGGGTTGGATCAGAGAAACTGTCGCGAGTGTCGTGGTCCAGTTGGATTATTGGTAAATGACGATAAAGAATTTTCTTAACCATCTGATCATGCAGGGAAAAATGAAGTACTAATTTAACTCTGTCAGATATAGTAACGTGTTTTTTCCTAAAGCTTCTTTACCGCTCATTAGTTGGATACATTGAATGCTTTCCGAAGGACATTTTATTGGTAGTGGCGATGACGGAAAAATTCTAAGAATTTGATGGACTGATCTATAAAGTCCAAGTTATCCTGAAATAAGCAGCGAAGGTAGTATGAGATGGAGTCCTTACATGCTCCAGGAGGAGAGGAAGTGTAAAGTAAATAGGCGTGGATGTGGGTGGGCTTGTAAAATACATAGGTGACAAGCCTGTCTGTGTCAATAGATATTTGATGTTTAAGAAGTTGACAGACTTGTCAGAAATTTCATAAGTGAATTTGATGTTCTTATGAATCGAGTTGGCGAATTCATTAAATTTGTTTAGTTCATCTTGTGTCATTTTGGTGACTCTAATCCCATCATCGATGTACCTTATGTAGAATTCTAGAAGTCTGCCAATGTAGGTTTCCCACAATATGACTTCCATAAAGCCCATAAATAATCAGGCATAACTGAGACTCATTTTCGTTCCCATGGCGACACCATTGATTTGGTCAAAATATTGGCCGTTGAACTCAAAGAAATTTAGGTTGAGTACTACACAATAATTAGTGTATCAGTATAAAACTATACACGAAGCACTGCAGTGAAGCTGTGATACCAGAATGTATAAACTAGGAAAAATGTAGGAAAAGCTTTATTACTTAACGACTACAAAGTTGTGACGTTTCGGGTACTAAATCCATTCCTGACACACACCGCCGGACAAGTCACACCTTACAATTTACAGCTAAGTACTCTATTTAATGTTTTAATTTTTTTTTCATTTTAATAGTATTCATGTGAATCTATACTTTATCTCCTCTCTCTATTTCTTCGACCTGTATGTTTTTGTATGATTAAGGCTCACGCCGAAACGTCACAGCCTTGTATTCGTTAAGTAATAAAGCTGTTCCTACATTTTTCCTAGTTTATACATTCTAGGATGAGTAATAGCTGTGTGAATCTAATTATGGTATCAGTGTTAGTGGTTGGGTGAGGGTCTTTGTCAAAAAAACTTCGGAGTGCTAAGAGTCTATCCTCATGGGGGATAGAGGTGTAAAGGGACCAGAAATCAAGGAGAAAGATGTGATAGGTGTGGTGCTTAGAGTGTTATATGGCATCAAAAGTTGTAAGGCGTGGTTGGTATCTTTCAAATAAGACGGCAGTTTGTTTACTAGCGGATGGAAAATGCTGTCCAAAAAGTCGAAAAGTGCTCATTGAGGCATGAACATACTGATGCAATGGGACGTCCCGGATGACCGGGTTTGTGGATTTTAGGAGGGATATATAGTAAGTGGGTTTACATAAACAGCTGTCCTTGATGTGAAGAGAAACAGCTTGGGGTGGGAGGCCACCTTCTGTAATCAGGTATTTGATGGTTGCTTCTACTTTTATATTTTTTATTATTGATCAGGTGCCATTGTTTTTACGTGGGACATAGAATTTTGTGGTGCTGAGTTGGGGCATTCCTTCCGCAATATATAAATCTTGTTTTTCCAATCTGTCATATGATCTCAAAGTACACCTGGTCATTTTCTCAGGTGGTTATAAAATTCAACTCCAATTACTGTTGAACAAGGGACCTAATGACCAGCAGGCGAGTGCACTAAATACTACATCACTTCGAGAATTCGTAGCTCCTGAATATTTCGTTATTCCCGTTTCAGTTTCCATTTATATAATATTACCATGTTTTCTTTTCTTTCCAAATGTATCGTCCAGTGGTTATGTAAATGTACACATATCTTTAGATTTATTCTGGTTAACTTTCTAGAAAATAGAAATACTTGTATGTGTTGTACACGGCTTTGCCACGGCAATATTGCTTCTGCTACTGCTATTACTACTGTTACAGAAACTACTAGTACTACTACAGGTACTGCTGCTAATATTGCTACAATCCTACTAGACATACTCGCTCTCTCTTTCTCTCTCTCTCTCTCTCACTCTCTCTCTCTCTCTGAACCTTAAGTGCCCAGGGCACATGGGGGTTCATCAAGGGTTTTCCACAAATGCCTGTCCTTTGCCTTTATTCCGCTCTTGCCCAGGTGAGCCCTCTATTGCACAACATCCTCTCTATTGTTCTTCTCCATGTCTCTTTTGGTCTACCCTTACTTCTGTTCCCCTGTGGTGTCCATCTTAATGCTATTTTTGGTAGTGATTTGTCAGTCATTCGGATCACATGTCCCAACCATCGCCAGCGTCTATCCTCAATAATTACTGTCAGTGGCTTCATCTGCGTTTCTGCCAATAAGATGTTATTTCTTATGGTGTTTGGCCAAAATATTGTTCTAATTCTTCATACACATTTAGTCTGAAAAGAATTCAGTTTGTTTGCTATGGTTTTGGTGATTTTCCAGCATTCACTTCAGTAGACTTGTACACTTAAAACATCACTCTTAAATATCCTGATTTTCGTCTTCTTGCTTAGTATTTTAGATTTCCATATAGTCTGCAGCATTTCAAAAAATAGTACTACAAATACTGCTACTGCTGCTCCTGTTGGAACTACTACTACTACTACTACTACTACTACTACTAACTGCTACTACTACTACTTCTACGACTACTACTACTACAACTACTACTACTACTACTACTACTGCTACTAGTACTAATTCTAATACCACCACCTCTACTACTACTACTACTACTGCTACTGGTACTAATTCTAATACCACCACCTCTACTACTACTACTACTACTACTACTACTACTACTACTACTACTACTACTACTACAATTGCTACTAGTACTAATTCTAATACCACCACCTCTACTACTACTACTACTACTACTACTACTACGACTACTACTATTACTGCTGCTGCTGCTGCTACTATTACTTTTACTGCTTCTACTACAGTTACTGTACAAATCCATCCAAGATAATTCCAAATGAAAGGATTCAAACACTTTATTATTACAATTTGCTAGTAAGGAGCTTACCATCCATGTTACTGGTTCACATGATTTCAGTTTAGTTCTGCATCTTTACAAACATTTTATTGTAATCGTAATAATTTAATTTCTTTTCTAAGAGTCACTTCTACGTGGACATTGAGAAATGTGCTTTTTGAACGAGAGCGAAACAGTGGAAGCACATCAGTGGAACAGTACAAGCAATCAGTAACTAACAATACTTTTACCAATACGACTGGTGCAAGTCACTCTGGTACAGCATCTACAGAAGTAGTTACAAGACTTAATAACTCTAATACGCTATATGTAACAACCTATAGTACCTCCATATCTGGGAGGTTAGGAAACAGGATGTTCATATACGCAGCTGTGCTGGGTATAGCTCGTGCACAAGGAAGACAGATGTTTGCAATGCCTTCGACATATCTGTCTGAAACATTTAAAGTACATTACCTGGCAAATAAATCCGAAACAAGAAAGTAAGTCCAACATATTTTAGTAACAATTTATGTAATCGTGGTTTTCTTTAATGTTGCAATATATAGATGCTGATCAATGTAATTGAAACGACTATCTTAACAGGAAAGGGAGAGGGTGAAGCAGTTTTTATCCAACGGATACCATTCATTCCGAAAGATCTCCCTTTTAACTTTTAGAGACTGCAATTTCCAGCGAGATTTACTTTCTCGATCACGATCAACAAGTCATAGGGGCAGCCTATAAATTACTCCAGAGTGGATTTGAGATCATTATGTTTCTTCCACGGACAACTTTATGTAGCTTGCACCCAAGAAATTATTTATTCTTGCTCCTGGAAGTGAAACTACAAATGCTGTTTATAATCAAGTTTTGATTTAAATTAATATAATGAATGTGTAAAAGATTTTTCTCTATAGTGTGTATATTGTACTTATACTTTTAAATACATGTAGAAAAAATTACTTGGATTTTACACTACAGATAGAATTAATTTCTGTTCTCTGTAATAGAAGATTAGGATAAATGAATACCCGGGCAACGCCGGGTAATCAGCTAATATATAATACAACAGAATATATATTTAAGTATGAAGCGCCACGGCCATGTCTAGAACATAAAATGTGATTTTTTAAAAGCTGTCCTCATAAACACCCACACGCAAAAACACACACTCATCAATGCATACACAAACACAGACACACACAGTGTATATGTATAGTATTAACTCCCCTCAAACTAGTGGCCCAACACTTCAATAAACAGGCGAAAGCAGGGTAAAATACGTCACTGATTTCTGCTCTTGTTATTTTGAAAAGCGAATGTTCAAAAAACTGGAACAGTATTTTAATTTCTCAATTCTCCAGTCTCCAACAGCTAATCTTAACTCTCGGTTCAGCTTCTTTAAAACTGTTCTCTCTTTTGTCTACTAACGTGATGTAGCAAGTATGGTTAAATGATACTAAATGACTAAAATGAAAGATACGTTCTTTTATCATTTGAAAAGGCGATTTAAGACGCCCGATAAGGTAACTAGCAACCCATAGCTGGTATGTTAGCGTCAGGGTTAGCGACCCACAGGTGATCAAGACTCTGTCCCACCTCTCCGTGGTACCCCCAGTAACAGGCATAGCCTGGCTAACGGGGCAGGGATCGCCATAGTCCCCATGGTGGTGGAGTCTGCTAAAGAAGCATTGCTTTTTAGCTTTACACCGGGACTGAAAAGTAGCCGCCATAACCTGCTTCCACGCCGATACGATGCTGTGCCTCAACACCTCTACAGCATCGGCTGCACAGAACAACAGTTTGCAGTTACAGGGAGTTCGTACAAGTATAAGATCATTTGAACAAATTCTCCGTTGGTTAGCTGCATTCTTATATCTGTCCCTGGCTTTTCCCTAATTCGATTTTTCTGTACTTTCACATCCCTAATTCAAATTCTATGGGCCTGTCCCTATTACATTTCAAAATTTCCACATTTTAGATTCATTTACTCCATCGTACTCTCCCATGCCTTACCGGACTAGTAAGGCTTCACATATTAAGCATAAGTATTGAAATCTTTTATGTGAATATTCTTCAGGCATCTATGACATTCAAATTGGACTGTTGATCAGTCACTGGTGTTTATTCAATACATTTCAAATTATTGAAAGAACTCTATTCTCACTTAATCAGTATTTACTCACTATAGAATTTTGGGTATATCACCTAAGCATTGTTTACTGATTATACATGTTTGTGTGCGACCACTACTGACTGGGATATAGAAGTCTGCATTTAGCTTTAATGTGTTTTCTAGGCAGATTTCTGGAGGACCGTTTTTACTCCTTCATTTCTCAAAGAACAGTTTCTTCTTAGAGGTTCTAACTATTATAGGCTTATTGTATATCAGACTTTTAGAAGAATCTTTGATCTTTTGTGGTTTTATCTGCTGTTTTATTAGTTCTGTTGTGCTTACTTTAAACATATTGCTAATAAATCTTTGTTCCTTAATGTTTTTATAAAATGTCTCCGTTCTAAATGTAATGTCTACTGATGCTATTTATGCCTATATTTATTACTTCTTTTTTTCATTTCTGTAAATCTGAACCATACACCACTTTCTACATCTAGTCCACTAGAAATAAATTATCTTTCTGAATATGGTACATAATTTTTTTCCCTTTTTAGATGGAGGCTCATATGGAATAGCGACTGCTATGAATTTGATACTAAACTGATGAATCTTCCCAACGAAAATGTTGTTGTCGAGGGACCCCTACAGTCTTTTAAGTATTTTTCTGATTCTGTGGATGAAGTGAGACAGGAATTTACATTTCAAGATTCTATAGCTAATGTGGCTGCTTCTATTCTTCACGACGTTATTGCAAAGTATAGAGGTTCATTGATTGTAGGGGTACACGTAAGACGTGGAGACTTTCTACAATTTCAACATTTGGGTTACGGGGTACCAGAGAAGTCATACTTCACAAAGGCATTTCAGTTGATGAAATCAAAATTCCCTGGCAGAAATATCACTTTTCTTGTCGCTAGTGAAGATCTTGAGTGGTGCAATAAAAATCTGGCAGGAAAAGATGTCATCATTTTAGGACCTGCTTCTCCAGCCGTGCACATGGCCGTTATGGCTGGCTGTGATCACATGATAATATCAGGCGGATCTTACGGGTGGTGGTGCGCCTGGCTAGCAGGAGGAGATGTCATTTACTTCACGGGATTTATGGAAAAGAGTGCTACCCGACTGATGAAATTTGTCCCAGAAGATTATTACCCGCCTCTGTGGATCGGACTTTCGAACTAAACATTAAGTTTTAATCCGGACAGTGGCAGTCGATGCCTTCATCCGTGATTAAATAAAATAGTTCAGAACGTCTTGTATGTACAATGTGTACGTGTAGTTATCAGGATGTTATTGAAAGCTTCGTGACTCACAAATTATCATCAACGAAAAAGAGTTAACTTACGGTCTCGACTCACAAAATGTAGTAAAAATAATAAAAACTGTTAGAAACTGTATCTGAATGAAAAAAAAAATCATCCGCTCTTTTTTTTTCAAACGGTTAGCATCGTTTTACGAGACAGTGCATTTGAAAAAAAAATAAACTCTTTTAAGGATTTGTTAGTCAGTAACTTTTTTTTCTGAATTGCATGCAACAAGGAATATGATTAGAGAAATATCAAAAGATACTGATCCAAGCATCAACCCCTGGTGTCTGGATCTAGTGTCTTTGTCTACAGTTTATTCCAACATACAAAGTTCTACTATCTCATCACACAATAGTTTAAAGAAAAACTTGGTTTCTCAACTGAATTCAGTATTGCGGCACATATACGTTATATAAGACTGCACAATGACACACACATTAACACACAACACCAGTTGAATAATCGGTATACAATATCCGCATAAGGATATATATATATATATATAATATATATACATATATATATACACATATACTCGTGTATATGTATATGTATGTGTGTATGTGCATGGATATATATGCAGAAAACTCTCTACCGTAGAGAATGGAACAACAACACAACTCCTTCAGATCATCAGAGGAAGGCAGGAATTTTCGATGTTACATAGATCAGACAAGTTATAAATGATTCACATTTCATAGCATCAATAAAAGAACTCGAATCGTGTGACTGGTCTTCATATGTTCTTGTTTTGAAAAGCTTTCGTGACAACAAAACGCAGATAGCTACACATGATTAGTAGATGATATGCTCTTTCATTTCAACAGGCGTGGCTATAACAGTGTTAAAATCCGCTATATGCAGAGTCACTACCAAGTTCTGACAATTAAGTAATGAGACTAATTCCATTAAAAAAATAAACAACAGTTGAAAATATAACCTGTACTGTGTTCATAGTAAGCCTCTTGTGCATTGATACAGCGAGTGGCACGATCTAACACACAATGAAACGGCCTCTGCAGTTCTTCTGTTGGTGTGGCCCTTATACTCGATGTTACAGCCCATTAGATGTCATCAATATCGTCAAAGAAGCGTCCTTTCAATGGTAACTTTAAATTTGAGAATAGAAAATAATCGCACGGAGACAAATCTGGGGAATAGAATGGATGGTTGAGAACACATACTTGTTCTTAGGTAAAATAATTCCTCTACAGCTACTGTCCGGTGAGCCGGTGCATTATCATGAAGAAGGAAAAAAACTGCCTGGTGTTGAATACTCGTGTCGGACTTGGAGAATCCTTTTTCAATAGGCATTTCACAATACTTAATCAAACTTTAACAGTGACAGTCATCAGACGACGCATTTGGCACAAACCGGCAAGCAACTGTTTTCTTGCCCAACTATTTCCACTAAAATTTTACGAATGGTCTCTCGGTTAACATCAAATCCATCTATATCATCCTCACAGTCAAGCAACGATCTTCTTTTATTCGTTTTCTGACTTTTGCAATAGGTTCCTCATTACGTAACAGAAATTGGGCGTCCATGTCTTGTTGCATTTCTAATCGTGCCCACGCCATTTTTGAATCGTGAATGCCACCTGAATATATGTCAATCAATAAATGAAGTGCCGTGCAACATGGCGTAGGCGATCATTTCTCTACACAAATCCTTGTCTTTAGACTTGATTATGAGATCCCCTTTTGACTTTCTACCTAGCCACAGTGACAGCCCATCCAGTAAATGCTCTCTCTCTCTCTCTCTCTCTCTCTGTCTACCTCTGTCTCTTCTTCCCTCAATTTTTCCAGTTATCACAATGTGATCCACTTTTCCTCTTCTCAAAAAAATGTCCTACAAATCTCGCTTGTCTGTCTCTGATCTTTGTTGTAATTTGACTTTTAACTCCAGCCTCTCTTAAGACATCTTCGTTGGTTTACTTAACTGTCTATGGTACCTTCAATATCCTCCTTATGAACCACATTTCCATGGCTTTTCTTCTTCACTCGCTTGTCTGCCTCTGATCTTTGCTGTAATTTGACTTTTAACTCCAGCCTCTCTTAAGACTTCTTCATTGTTTTTCTTAGCTGTCCATGGTACCTTCAATATCCTCCTTATGAACCACATTTCCATGTCTTTATAACATCAGCACGTGATCGTCTGTACTTCCCGTTGTCCTATCCTCGTTGATTTCGTTGTAAATATTGATAATGTCTGAGTTCCGAATACCACCACTGTTAGAAAGATAAAATGTTCTCTGTCTAAAAAGTTTGGTTATAACATCAGCACCTGATCGTTACTACTTCGCATTGTGGCCGCTGATATACCTTGGACATCTCCCTAATGTCGGGCAAAAGTCACCGGCGCCAGTATAATATCGAAGATTGTGAACTATTATTCTCGATGACTGATAGTAGTAGTGTTCTTTGATTCTTTGCTTTAATAAGTTCAGCTGGTATCTCATCACATCCTGGTGATTTACCATTTTTCAGATTATTTATTGCCCATGAAACTTTTTCTACTGTGGGCTCGGGTTCTTTCTACGCCAATAATAATTCACACTGTTGATTTCTGCTTTCACAGTCAGTTGTTTCATACATTCCTCTGTATTATTCCTTCCGTCTTTCTAGAATTTTCTCTGTCTCTGTCAAGATCTTCCCCATCTCGTCACAGATTACATTTAGCTTAGATGTGACATTTCTCATCACTGTCTTTATTTCTATAAACATTCCACTATTTCTTCCACACTTCTGATGTCCTTCTAATTCTTTCACAACAATCCTGTATGTATTGTTTTTTGTCTTTTCTTATGTTTCTTCTTACTTCTTTTGTTGAAGATTTATATTACTCTTTGTTGTTTCTTCTCCATTTCATCTTCATTTCATTTCTCTACGCTGTTTTATTAGTTCTAGTGTATCACAAACTATACAGAGGAGTACATTTCCCTCTACCTAGGGTAACTACTGTTCATTGGCATTGCCCAGTTTCTGTTGTTCTCCCTGGATAACCTCTTGAATACAGCCAAAGTATGAGCCTCAGAGACAGAGAGGTTTTGATGCAGAAAAGTCTCTGTCTACTCATATAATTACATGAACTCTTGGAAGCCATTAAGAACATTACTGATGTTTTCATTCACTATAATATTCTTCCTTTATTGTTATATTTAAAATTGGTTTGCTCTTTTTGCTATTGTGGCTTAAAAGTTACAATATAACGAACGATGTAAAACGTAAAATAGGCATTAAAATGCAGATAACAGAAACAAATTTACGTGTAAATAGATAACTCTTTCTGCTAGAGATACGAGCATTTAAAAAAAAGGAAAAGGAAACTACTGAAAACACTTGAAACCTCTGAAAACAAGACTCAGTGATTAGAAAATAAAGGTCACCCAGACTGCACAACTAAACAACTGTTGTATTTATTATAACCAACAAAAAAGAAACTGACAGCGAAAGAATTAACATTAAAAATTTACAACGGTGGAACATTAAGTGTGTACATCTTTCAGTAATCTGCGTTATGTGTGACACTTTCTGCACGGATAAACTAGTTTTCCATGTACGCTCTTGGCTGATGGGGATAGTAATATTTGTGTTGTTTATCTTTCAGTGACTTAAAACTCTTTCAGACAGTTTGCAAGTGCTTTCTATTAAGTTTTTTTAATATGTTTTATTGAACTGAATGTTTTCTGTAACCTTTTCAGTTTATTATTTTTGAGAAAACATTTATTTTCTATTTTCTCTCTATTGATTTTCTTTACATCAGTTCAATCTTATAGAAATATGGCGAATCACAGACTGATGTTGGTTATTTTGTTCCGTGATCTCTAAGAAATTCTTTTCTTCCTTTTCATAGTATGCATAAGGAATTTGGATTAACATATATTAATCCTATACAGCAAACTCTTTCTTTTTATTTTAATGCAGGCTGTTTCTGCTTTAAATATTTATTTTATTGATCACAGCAGTGTTATTATTGTGAATAAAGCGATACAGTAAGTCACTATATCTCGTTAATTGATTATGTTCACCGAAACGTGAACATGCCTACAGAGACGCACACACCGTTATAAGAACATTTTGTTTTTGGCCATAACTTACATTTCAATCATTCGTTCATTTGCATGTCCCTTGAGGAACTTTGCCTAACAGCACTCTTGTAGGCCTCTCGGTTGTGAGCAACATGGCCTGCTGCTGACGCATCCATTTGCAGATCATTAACGAAGTCTTTCAGCCATCTTCGCCTTGATCTTCCCCTCTTTCTTTTTCCCATTATGTACCCTTCCAAGACAGTTTTCTCTAGATTATCATGACGTTAAATGTGTCCAAAATATTTAAGCTTTCTCTTTTTAATCTTTGTTACTAGCCAGCCTTCTTCAATATTAAGTTCTTGTAGTATGAATATATTTGTTCTTTTTTGGGTCCATGATATTTGAAGAACTGTTCTGTAGCATTTACATTCAAAGGCATTTATGTTTTTCTCAGCTGTTTTGTTAAGTGTCCAGGTCTCACGGGCATATGTTGCGATGGGAAAGATGCATGCCCTTAAAAATCTTATTTTTGTAGTTCTGTCTGTTCCTCTCCACAGATTCTTTAGTTGTTTTACTTTCGGAAGAGCGATAGATGTCCTCCTTTTAATTTCCCTCTTTGTATCTCCATTATTAGTTAGTAGTGATCCAAGATATTCAAAGTTCTCCACTTCATCCAGTTTTTCCTCATTGATACATATATCAGCTGCCTTGTTTGTTTTGTCATCAATTTAGTTTTGTTCGCATTAAGATAGAGGTTTTGCACTTCGCTTTTCTTACGGACTGACATAATTAATTTTTCCATTCCTTTCAGTCATTATAACTGTTCAAATGTATCATCAGTTATACTTCATAATAATGTAAATGAGAGTGTCCATTACTCTTAGTTTATCGTTTACAAAGTTTTTTAATTCAACAACAGCAAAAATAAAGCACTTTATTATAAATATTCATTTTGTGTGAAATCATATTTCTGTATTCATAGCTAGTCTTTCGTTCACAAAGATATGTGGTTTGGAGTGGATGCTGAATCTGTTACTGCACCTGGGCTTCTGTTTTACCATGAGCCCAGTCTCAGCATTCATGGAAAAGCTGGAGATTACGAGCTTCATTAGATTCTAGGGGGATCAACTCTGAGTAGCAGACTGCTAACAGTGTCTCCTCTACCTCCGCCATCCACATCTCCTTTGCTTGATGGTCTTGCCCTTTGCTGAGTTCACCTCTGGTAGAAAGAGGGGGGGGGGAGGCTGCAGTGCCCGCAATCCTGAGGTACGTCTTCACTTGCGCATACTTGTGCCTTAGTTTCATACTGGGCATATCCAGCAATGACACAGATGTTCCTGTGATCTTCATAGACGGGTCAATGGCACGAGGACTATAAAGTGGATGGGGCTATGCTGTCTACCGTAACGAAAAACTGGTTGCAAGTAAATCATGAGTTTTTGCAACCACCACTTCGAGAATGACAGTGTTGGTACAGGCAGCATCAAGGCAAATTCCTGGCTGCTGAAGCAGGACTACTCACAAGCGGTCATTATAACAGACTCCCAAAGTATATTAGGAATAATCCAGGGACATTTCTTTTGCAGAGTGTGGGTCCAGCTTCTAAAAGTAAACGGTAAAGGTAAAATTCCCGTTTCCATGACATTAAGGCATACTAGGGAATACGGTGTTAGGCTCGTATTTTCCATGACCTTCGGCATATTAAGGTGTGATATGGTCAGTATCACGCCTGGCTGCTTTACCTTCCAAGATTTCTCTGGTACCCATTTTTACGAGGCTTGGTGAATTCCGGGGCCTTTTTGGTGTGTACCAGAATAAATCCCACTGCTGGGAGTGAACCCGATACTTCTAAAGGACTCTGATTTATTTCCTTTGACGTGGATCTACTGCTGGGGTCATGCAGAAGTTAAACAAACAAGCTGGCAGGAAAGGCATAAATTCGGGGCACTCTAAGAATGGACAATTTGTATAGGCGGTGTATGGAGGGCGACATCGAGTTGAATGAAAACAATCACATTAGGAGGATGATCGAAGTGGGAGAGGAGAAGGAAGGGAACATTTTTTTCCGAACGAAGTAGTTTAGTGCGCGTTACCCGCAACCAGTGTGTGACTGTCTACATCGCTTGGCGCACACTTCAGTGGTTGTTGGAACATAAAGGCCGAGTGCGATATGTGAATGTCTGGAGTGCGGGGATGCCAATCTCTGATTATAGATGCACAGATCCACCGAGATATATTTTTGTTCTTGTGTAATGGGGCTTGGACTTGCAGAGTCTGCTCGAAATAGAGACTCTGTTTTTCTTAACACTTTTCAGTCTGTCTACGAGCCTTCATACTGAAGGATGATCAAGTTCAGAGTGCAGTTTTTTATGGGTCCGTTCGGCGACATTTGGCTGCCATTGCAAAAGCAGCGTTAATGTTGTAAGTTGTCAACAAATCCTGTTATCCACATTTTTTTGTTCAGGTTTATACTTCAGTGATGGAAAGAACAACCATAAGGTTGTGGAAATACTTCCCAGGCAGACACATTGGCTGTTTTCTTCATACCTTTAGATACTGAATTAGGATGATATTCTGTTCACATCTCCTTGATACAAACAAGCAACTTGTCCTAGATTAATCTTGCCTTATTTGGCTACAAGTCGTATAAAATTGGCTGAGATAAAGGCTGCGCGATCAACCAAAATAACCTAAGTCTGGCTAAAAAAAAAAGGAAGGAGCGTTTTGTGAAAAGTTTCATCGGCAAATTTAGAATTCATGTACTCAAAGTTTGCAGGTTTCTTTCTCAAAAATTAAAATTCGCACTCAATGATCAAATTCAGAATCATGCAGCTAAACCTGTTACGTTTTATCCCATACACATTCATAACATTTGTAATTATTTGGAATGACTAAATTTTCTAAATCACCAGGAACAGCAGCTGCTACTTATTGGACAGGTTTCCTCTGAATTGTGCTGCGTCTTTGTTGATCATGTTTCCTAGAGTCGCTGGATCAGCGTTAGCCAACGCTTCGTTAAGTGTCTAAAGGGTTGTTTCAGAAATCTCTTTAGCTCTTCTCTTTATCAATCTTAACTTTCTCATTTGTATCGATTCTTGGTGAGTGTCGTAGGAGTGAACATAAATATAATAAACGTCTATATTTAAATTAGATTATATAATTTCAAAAGTGACTAAATAATACTCATAAAATAAAATAACTGCCAAGGTATGCAAATTGATTGATTTCTTCAACATCTATCCCTTCTACGTGTATAATTCCATTTTTGATTAATGGGAAGTTTCATTAATTTGTTTTGTCCTTGTTAATTTCAAGCCCTATTTTACTAGCCAGTGAAGACAGGATATCTGTTTTTCTTGCATGTAATTCATATTGTTACTGATAAGAGTTATGTAATCAGCAAAATCAAGATCTTCTACTTGGGTCCCATGTACCAAATCAATACCTGTGTTACCTGTGCAGTATTTTTTTCATTATGAAGTCTGTTGTAATTCCAGAAAGCAAAGGAGACAGTATACATCCTTGTTTTAGTCTGGAACCATTCTTTCAACACTTCCTCTGTTATGACTGCATAAAATTATCCATTGTAGAAGTCCTTAATGATGTCGACAATTTTAGATGGTATATGTATAGACTTTGGCTATATATATATATATATATATATATATATATATACATATATACATATATATATATAGAGAGAGAGAGAGAATGTATTTTCATAGGACACGCAATAAGAAGAGGGGGCATTGAAAATGTTATAACAACAGGAAAAATAAAGGGAAGAAGATCAAGAGGAAGGCCAAGAGAAATGATACTGGACAGTCTGACGGGATGGTGTGAGAAGAGATCACCAACTGAACTGATGGCCTGCATGAAGGATCGGGTACTCTGGAGAAGCATAATAGCCAAGGCCAGTCGGCACAGCACATGATGATGATGATGATGATAGACTTTAAATTCTTCACAATGAATCTCTGTGTATGCTATGAAATACTTTTTTAAGGTTTATGAAGTTCAATTTTAATAGTTTCGGCTTTTCAATATGTTTTATATAAGTATATAAGTATTATTCTTAAAGGTCTGGTCGAGACAGCTTCTTCCCTTTTCGAAATCCTGCTTGTTCTTCTCTCACTGCGGTATCTACTACATCTTTAAGTCTATTCAAAATGACCTTGCAAAATACTTTTGATACAACTAATACTAAGGTTACTCCTCTCCAATTATTACAGTCATTAAGGTTGCCTTTTTTGGTATTTTAATAATGATTCCTTTTTTCCATTTAGAAAGGACCTTTTCTTCTTTCCAAATCTTATTAAACATTCTTATAGTTGTCTCATGTTGTCACTATTGATAGCTGTTAACAATTCGGGTGTTATTTCATCTTCACCTGCAGCTTTGTTGTCAGCGATTAAAATCACTGCTGTTTCAATTTCATGCAATGTAATTTCATCTAGGTTGACATTTAGTTGTAAGGTTGGTAAGTCGGTTTCAAGATTTAACAATTCTTTTGGGTGTGGTCGATTAAGTATTTCTTGGAAGTGTTCAGCCCATCTTTGCTTTTGGTCTTTATTTGATGTTAATAGGGTTCCAGTTTTGCTAAGGATTGGTCTTTCTTTAGATGTAATAATACCTGTTAGCCTGTTTTGTATTTTATATAAAGTTTTGCTGTCTCCTGTTTTTGCTGCTTTCTCTGCCTCTTACGCCATAATGTATATGCATTTTATTTTATCCATTCTAGCTTAACTTTTTTTTACTTTCTTGTCTATTTCTTTGTATGATGCTTTCGCCAGATCTTTTCCAGGATCTGTTTATGCATTCAACATGTCTAATTTAGCTGCTCGTCTTTCATATATGTACTTCCGTGTGTTTTCTGATATCCATGCTTTTCTTTTTGTTTTTTTTTTCAGTGCAGCGCTTGCTTTTGCTGCTGTGATTATGGCTGTGCTGTAAGAATTCCATAATTCATCTATACCTATCTCCTCTACTTCACTGAGTGTTGTGGAATGATTGACAAGTTCTTGATTGAAATTACTGTTAGTATTCTTTGATTGTAGGCTGTGGCTGTTTATCTTTCTGTGTATTGATTTCTTGTGTTGGCTTTTCAGTTTTATTTCTATTTTACCTATACACAGATTGTGATAACTGTTGACATCTGCACTCCTATATGCCCTTACATTTAATAGAGATGTTCTGTATTGCTTTCTAATAGAACATGTTCTATCTGGTTTCTAGTTCTATTATCTGGAGATATCCACGTTGTTTTATGCATTTCTTTGTGTGGAAATATTATGCCTCCAATGACCATGCCCTATGTGAGAGATATTTCAATTATTCTTTCTCCGTTCTGATTTACCATGTGAATTATTTCTTTCCCCATTACTTTTTCCACGTCGGTGTTATCTTTCCCTACCTTATCGTTGAAGTCCCCCGTAGCAATTAGGATGCCGTGTTTAGTGGTTTGTTGTTATTGGTGATAGAAATCGAATTTTATGTCATCATTTGCATCATTCGTGGGTGCATATAATCATCATCATCATCATCAGGTGTCCTTCTGACTGGCGTTGGCTATTATGCTTCTCCACAGTACACGTTGGCGATCTCCTCTCACACCATCCCGTCAGACTGTCCAGTATCATTTCTCTTGGTCTTCCTTTTGATCTCTTCCCTTTATTTTTCCTGTTGTTATAACATTTTCAATGCCTCATCTTCTTATTGCGTGTCCTATGAATATACATTGTCTCTCTCTTATTTTTTGACAATAATTTTTTGTCTCTATAGTTCTTCTCATACATTCTCCATTAGTTATCTTTGGTGTTCATGGAATTCACAACATTCTTGTAATAAACTACATTTCTCCTGCTTCCAATGACTTTTGTGTAGACCTGCCTATTGTCCATGATTCACTTCCATATAACAAGATAGTTTCAATATAGCATTTTAGGCCTCGTTTTCTAACATTCACTGATAATAATGTTTTGCATAATATGTTTAAGATTCTCTGAAATGCAGTCTTTGCTTGGCCTATTCTGTTCCTAATTTCTGTTCTGCATTTCCCATCTAAGTTATTACTGCTCCAAGGTATTTGAATTTCTGCACCTGCATTAGAATAGTTCCGTTTACTTTTATACTGCATGATGTTGGATTCTGTTTCTTAGATATAACCAGTCTCCGTCTTTTTATTGTTTAAGTAGGGCCTTTCTGTTCACTTCCATTAGCGACTTTATCCAAGAGATTTTGCAGATGTTTTTAGTTCTCAGCTATCACTACTGTATAGTCAGCATACCGAAGGTTGTTAATATTGTATCCTCCAATTTTTATACCTGGTTCTGTGATGATCGTTCTCAGAATATTCTCGCTGTACAGAGAAAAGAGGTCTGGAGATAGTACACATCCTTGTCGCACCCATTGTTTTATAGGTTGATATTTTCCAATTCTATTTTCAACTTGAATTGCTGCTTCTTGGTGCAGGTAGAATGTTTGCAATCCTCAGGTCTTTGCCGTCTATATCTTCAAGCATTTTAATAATTTCATTATGTTTCACCTTGTCGAATGCCCTGGTGTAATCAATGAAACATAAGTAGAGATCTTTCTGTACCTCTAAAACTCCTTCTGTTAGTGTTCGTAAAGCATAAAACGCATTGTGTGTTCCTTTTCTTTCAACTGTTCATCTGCTGTTTCCATTTGTTTTTCTCATAATAGTTCTCAGAAGTAGCTTCATTATGTGACATAAAAGGCGCATAGTCTGGTGGGCGTATAACCACTATTGTAAATGTCATTCAGTAACCAGGTTACTACTTGTATTCCCATTTCCTCTAGCGCTTCTATTTCTTCTATTGTATTATGAGAGGGAGTCACTAAGTATCTCGGTATCTCGCAAATGCCTGTTACGAAAAAAACTAAATACGACACCATCATCATCATCATCAGGTGCCGTGCCGACTGGCGTTGGCTATTATGCTTCTCCACAGTACACGATCCTTCATGCAGCCATCAGTTCAGTTGGTGAACTCCTCTCACACCATCCCATCAGACTGTCCAGTATCCTTTCTCTTGGTCGTCCTCTTGAACTTCTTCCTTCTATTTTTCCTGTTATAATATTTTCAATGCCTCCTCTTCTCATTGCATGTCCTAGGAAAGTACATTGTCTCTCTCTTATCTTTTTGATAAGGTTTTTTGTCTCTCCAGCTCTTCTCATACATTCTTCATTAGTTATTTTTGCTGTCGAGGGGATTAGCAACATTCTTCATATAAACCAATTTTCTGCTGCTTCCAATGATTTTTGTGCAGACTTGCCTATTGTCCTTGATTCACTTCCATATAACAAAGTGGGTTCAATATAGCATTTTAGGACTCTTTTTCTAACATTCATTGATAAGGATGTGTCGCATAAAATGTTTCTCATTCTCTGAAATGAAGTCTTTGCTTCGTCTTTTCTGTTCCTAATTTCTGTTCTGCATTTCCTATCCGAATTTATACTGCCCTAAGTTATTTGAATTTCTGCACCTGGTTTAGAATAGTTCTATTTAATTTTATACTGCATGATGGTGGATTCTGTTTCTTAGATATAACCATAGTCTCTGTCTTTTTGATGTTCAATATTAAAGCCTTTCTGTTCACTTTCTTTGGCGACTTTATCCAAGAGATTTTACAGGTGTTGTTGGTTCTCTGCTATCACTACTGTGTCGTCAGCATACCGAAGGTTGTTAATATTGTATCCTCCAATTTTTATGTCTGGTTCTGTGATGATCGTTCTTAGAATATTCTTGCTGTACAGAGAAAAAAGGTCTGGAGATAATACACATCCTCGTCGCACCCATTGTTTTATAGTTTTATATTTTCCAATTCTATTTTCAACTCGAACTGCTGCTTCTTGCTGCCAGTATAGATGTTTTACAATCCTCAGGTCTTTGCCGTCTATATTGATGTCTTCAAGCATTTTAATAATTTCATTATGTTTCACCTTGTCAAATGCCTTGGTGTAATCAATGAAGCATAAGTAGAGATCTTTCTGTACTTTAAAGCTCTTTCTGTTAGTGTTCGTAAAGCATAAATGGCATTGTGTGTTCCCTTTCCTTCAACAAATCCAAACTGTTCATCTGCTATTTCCATTTTTTATCTTTTTCCTTGTTCTTCTCATAATTATTCTCAGAAGTAGCTTCGTTATGTGACATGAGAGGCTGATAGTCCGGTGGTCGTCACATTCCTTTGCACCTGTTTTCTTTGGTAGTGCTATAAACGTGGATTTAATCAGGTCACTGGGAATATAACCACTGTTGTAAATGTCATTCAGTAACTTGGTTATTATTTTTATTCCTGTCTCCTCTAGTGCCTCTATTTCTTCTATTGTTATATTATCAGGTCCAGTCGCTTTTCCTTTCTTCATGTGTTTGATGGCATCTATGTTCATCTTCAAGTATTGGTGGTCCATCACAGTTTTCAGTATCTGGTGTTAATTCTGGTCTTTCTCCTCCACATAGCTCACCGATATACTCTGTCCACCTGTCCACAATGTCTTCTTTTCCCATTAACATTTTACCTTCTTTTGATTTCAGGCATCCTTTGATATATTTGTTTTCCTGCCTGTGAGTTCATTAATTCGTTTGTGCATGTTTTTGTTGTCTTTATTATGAGAGTCCTCTATCTGTCTGCACTGTTCATTTAACTACACTTCTTTTGCTTCTCTGCATTTGCGTCTTATTTATTTATTTATAGCGATATATTTTTCTTGGTTAATTTTACTCCTTCTCCTCTTGTCCATCAGTCCTAAGATGTCGTCTATCATCCATTTATTTTTGTAGGCTTCTTTTTTTTGGTGGTATAATATTTATCTTTGCTATTGCATTGTATCTATTTGTTATGATAACTTTTATTGTTCTCGCAGTTCTTGGTCATTTTTAAGGAGTTCTGTATTCAGTTTGATGTTTCTCACTTTTCTGCCTGTTTTCTTTAGCTTTATTCTAATTTTTCCACAGATTGGATCATGGTCACTATTGCAGTCAGCTCCTGGCATGGTTTTTGTTGTCAGTAATGCATTGCAGAAGCGTTTGTTGATTAATATATAGTCTATCTGGTTCAAAGTCTTTTTGTCTGGGCTGCACCACGTTGCCAGTCTTCAAGGATGTTGTTTAAACCAAATGTTTCCTACAACCATGCTGTGTATTCTTGCCCATTCAATTAATTTACAACCTCTTTCATTCCTCTCCCCCAGTCCATAATCACCAACTATGTCTGAAGTTCTTCCTTTATCAACTTTGGCATTAAAATATCCCATGACTATGGTAACTTCATGTGACTTTGTGTGCTTTATGGCTGTCTCTATGTCATTATAAAATAGCTGTACATCTTCTTCAGAACTTTCATATGTTAGAGCGTACACTTGTATTATATTTATGTTTATTGGTCTTCCTTTCAGTTGGGTTAGTAGTACTCTGTCCGAGATATCATACAATTGTCCTTGCTGGTTGTTCGTGTGTGTGTGTGAGTGAGAGAGAGAGTGAGAGAGAGAAAGCCTTCCTGCTCCATACATCGTCATATGCACTGTGAGTAGATGATTGCCAAATCGGAACAGGACGTAAAATAGTTTTAGTAATAAGTCGACCATTTTTATCACTTCCATATTTAAACCATGGGCCACTTACAAATGGATAAAACCGACATAATAACAGCCACTCTATCAAAATTGCAGAAAGATGAGCAGAAAAATTATGAATTCAAAACATAACACCAGAGACTATGTAATAGAGAGATAGCGAATTGTTGTAGCAGACATTCAGAATTTCGGGAAAAGATCTGTGTTCAATCAATGTGCCATTGGCACAAACACCCAGCACGCACTACGAACAAGACTGAGGTTAAAGGCTGAGAAGATATGGGAGCTCCTGAGTGTACTGAGACTCATCTCTTGGACAGCAACAAAGCATAGCTGGTCTTTAAGTTCAATTCCGTATTTAAATGGCATTTCTAACTAAACTAGGTATTACACTCGGACAATACAATACTAATAATGTTCGATATGCTGACAACACAGTACTGATATTTGAGAACCAACAAAACCTGCAGAATCTTTAGGATATATCTGCTACAGAAAGTGAACAAAAAGAGCTTACGCTTAACATAAAAAAGACAGAGACTATGGTTATATCTAAGAAACAGAATCCACCATCATGCAGTATAAAATTAAATAGAACTATTCTAAACCAGGTGCAGAAATTCAAATAACTTAGGGCAGTATAAATTCGGATAGGAAATGCAGAACAGAAATTAGGAACAGAAAAGACGAAGCAAAGACTTCATTTCAGAGAATGAGAAACATTTTATGCGACACATCCTTATCAATGAATGTTAGAAAAAGAGTCCTAAAATGCTATATTGAACCCACTTTGTTATATGGAAGTGAATCATGGACAATAGGCAAGTCTGTACAAAGATCATTGGAAGCAGTAGAACTGTGGTTTATCATAATGTTGCATATTTCCTGGAAAACAAAGATTACTAATGATATATGTATGAGGAGAGCTAGAGAGACAGAAAATCTGATAAGAAAATATGAGAGACAATGTACATTCATAGGACATGCAATGAGAAGGGTGGGGGGGGGGGGATTGAAAATATTGTAACAAAAGGAAAAATATAGGGAAGAAGAGTCAGGGGAAAGCCGAGAGAATTGATATTGGATAGTTTGACGATATGGTGTGATAGGAGATCAACAACTGTAGTGATGAAGAATGCACTTTCTCATATATGGTATACAACAGTTGAAAACAGTAAAAATGCCAGAACAAATAAGACCAAATGAGATGTGTAATGAATAGTAAATTAAGATAAGATGTGCCTTTGACTTGTTTTTATTTTGCCATAACAAAATAGCACATAACAATAAACAGTTTATACGCATACCGTTATGCTATTTTTGCTACCAGTTATATATATGTAAATATATGTGTGTGTGTGTTTACCTTAATGTGTGCATGTGGTTGTACTGTATTATAAATTAGATACGTACTTCACAATTTTGAGAAATAATATAAAAAATGGGATTTTCAACACATGTGATACAAATTAAAATATAAAATATAATAATATATACAAATATAATATATACATTAGTAATAACAGGATTAAGAATAAATTGTGAATCAACAACTTGGATTGACAAAAAAGGGTTCCGCCTTACTTATTTAACTTGTACACTGATACTATAATGAGGAATGTTAAAGAAGATGTAGACGAAGAATATTAAGATGCCATAAAAATTGGAGGTTATGAAATACCTGAGATTGGATATGCTGATGGCACAGTATTACTGTCCACAAAACAAAAACGAATAGAGAAATATTATGTCAGTACGTAAGAACAGTGGAGAGCAAAACCTCTATCTTAATGCGAGGAAAACTAAATTGATGAAAACTGACAAATCTAGGATACATAACAGGAAAAAGAAAGAGGAAGAGCAAGGCAGCGATAGCTGCAAACATTATTGATAATCTGCGAATGGATGCATCAGCAGCAGGGCATGTTGCTTACGACCGAGAGGCCTACAGGAGAGCTGTTAACTCTCTCCGTGCCAGGTGTCAATTTTTTTGACGCTTCCGGTACACTCGTTGCTTACCAACGATAAAAAAAAAATGATCGTTGGTTTGTTTCAATAAAGGTCCGGTGTTACATTTAGATTGCATATATTTCGTCCACGTTTCCGGTGACACTTTTCAAAATGGTGAAAGAGTCTTAGATACGATCGACGCCAAGCGAGAAAAAGGAAGGAAACATGGAAAGTTTTCAATTTTTGATGATGTATATTGGGGTATGGACATGGCCTGTTACCACCCCACTTCTCTTGAATGTATCCCAAGTAGATCTAGACATATTTGGAAGACAAGAGAAGTAGTTAGGAGGTTATTTCAGACATTAATTTAGCGAGAATGCAACAAAGAATCAGAATATGAGATCGACAAATAGATCTAGACATCTCAGATGGTAAGTAGTACATATCTAGACCTAGCCGATGGTCAGCTGAGCACAGTCATTGTCTAAAAACATCACATTACTTCTTTTTTCCTAAAAAAAAACTCTGCATTTATGAAATGTTCATACATTTAGTTATATTTTGAAACATAATAAGTACACGGAAGTACATGTAAATACTGTTTTCCATTCCATTTTACAACTATAACCCCAACAATTTCAAGACCCGCTCTTTTACTCTAGTAAGCAACTGAACGTCTGCTTTTCTTCATGTGCCACGGAAAGAGCAAAGTTCCACAAGGGACGTGCAAATGATCAAACTTTGCAATATTCTACTGTGGGTAGAACAATCTGTTCTGGTTTAACTCAAGTAATCTCAGTTGTCCGGGTTTTCTCGAAAACTATAAAACTAGTTCGAAATTCTCGAACTCTTGGTACTCGACACACAGCTGTGTGAGCATATGTGTGCTTTTGTATGTTTGTTCGTGTCTGTGTGATTGTGTGTGTTTAATATGTATTAGTGTGTGTGTTTGTGTGTGGGTGCTTGGGTTAGTGTGCCTTTCTGCGTGTATTTTTTAGGCTGCGTGTGTGTAGAAGTTAAACCATCTCCACAGATGGGGCAGTCATGTCTTAATCTCTCACATGATCTCACAGTTCACCTCGTCACTTATTGAAAATATTTCAATACTGTCTGGCGGTTCGAAAATAAAATTAAACCCAAATCGGATTTGAACTAGGGACCATATGGCCAGCAGTCGAGTGTATTAAATATTACACCACCTCGAAAATTCTTAAATATTTCGTTATTTCTCGTTCAGTTTCCATTGAACTAATATTACCATATTCTTGTTCTTTTCTTTCAAATCTTTCCTCCGTTGCTTATGTAAATTTATACATATCTTTACATTTAATTTGGCGAACTTTCTTGAAAATAGAAATACCAGTATGTGTTGTACACGGCCTTGTCACAGTACTGTTGTTGCGGCTACAACTGTTACTAGTGTTATAGCAACTATTAGTACTTCTACATGTACTGCTACTAATACTGCTACTAGTACTGCTAGAAATACTATTCTACTACCAATACTGTTACTGCTGTTCCTATTAAAACTACTACTACTACTATTACTTCTACAAGAACCATTTCTACTACTACTGCTACTACTACTAAGATTACTACTACTACTAATACTAATACTACTACTATTACTACTACTGTTACTGTACTACTGCTACTACTACTGCTACTATACAATGCTATCCGATGTATTTTCAAAAGTCTTAATGTGAGGACTCAAAACCTTTGTTATTAGAATTTGCTAGTAAAGAGCTCAGCATCGAATTTAAAGTATCAAATGATGTTAGTTTAGTTTTGCTTCTTTACAAAGATTTTATTGTAATCGTAATAATTTATTTTCTTTTCTAAAGGTCACTTCTATGTGGGCATTGGGAATTTTTTCTTTTTGAACGAGGACAAAACAAGTGAAGAACAGACAAACATTGATTAGCTAACAGAAAAGTAACAGAACACAGTTTTGTAGGATTAGACCTCGAAAAAGATCTAATCTTACAAAGCTGTGTTCTGTTACTTCACTATACGAAAGCCTCGTTGTTTCCTATTTATTAAAAAAACTATTAACTAACAATACGTTTATAAATACGACTGGTGTATGTCACTCTCGTACAGTATCTACCGAAGTAGTTACAAGAAGTAATAACTCTAATACTCTATACATAACAACCGATAGTATCTACTTATCTGGAAGGTTAGAAAACAGGTTGTTCGCGTACTCATCTGTGCTAGGTATTGCGCGTGCACATGGAAAACAGTTAAGGTAGATTACATGGCAAATAAATCCGAATCTATAAAATATACCAAACATTTATTAGTTAAAATAGTCTTAATGTATGTAACTGTAGCTCCGTTAATATTACAATATATAATACATCAGAAGATGTATTTAAGTATGAAGCACCACGGCTACGTCTAGGGCAGTGTTTCTCAACCCATGGGCTGTGGCCCAAAATTGGACCGTGACAGATAATGTTGTGGGGAACGCTGAAGTCTCAAAGCACAAAAAGGGGAGAAAAAAGTAGTTACAATAATTCCGCATTTTTCATGCAGTGCATAGCGGCACACTGCGCTGATGCAAGCCGCATAATTGTAGGTCGCTTTATTAGTATGTCCACAGTGCGGCTATTGGAGAAAGGATGCTCCAGACAGCATTTCTTCCAGCATCAAATAGATATGTGACGTACATAAAAAGACGACATCGCTTTTGAAGTGCGACGCCGGCGTCTTTCTGACGTGTTGCTGAAACGTGCGGTTTTACAATGTAATTTTAGAAAACAGTCGGCGTAGAGAGAGAGCAGAGGTGAAATATAATTCTCATAAATGTTTTAGTTTAAAAATCATATTTCGTTGACTTGAGAGCCGCTATTCGGTCTTGGTGCTGTGTATAATTCGTATTGGATTAATCAACGGATTCCAGTTACCCACGTAGAGATCGTGGAGATTTTTCGGATAGCCTTTTTTGTTTAAGCTTTAAAACTTCAGGCGCTAAAATGGATCAATTTGTGAAATGTCAGCCTTCGACTTCACGCAAACAAATTGATAGTAATGGCAGCGAAAGTCAATGTGATCGAGACGACTTTAACGTTGATTATTGTAAGGAAACTAAATAAGTTCGAAAATATGATGTGGAGTATATTAAGTACAGTTTCTTTCCATCAGCAAATGACCAAAATCTGCCACAGTGTGTTGTTTGCAAATCCTCTCTAATGAGATAATAAACCCGACGAAATTGCGACGTCATCTAACTACAAGACATCCAGATCTACAGAATAATATCAAATAAACTTTTAGAAAGTAAAGCAGAGGAATATAGTAAACAGAAGACAGTGTTAAAACAAGAGCCACTCTCAACGTAAAAGCTCTTAAAGCATCGTACCTGATTGCCCGGAGAATCGTAAAATCAAAGGACCAGCGCCATTAGAGAAGATTTTATCATGCCAGCTGCTGTTGAGATTTCTGACATATTGCTCGGCTCATAATACGCTGCAAAACTGAAAACATTCCCATCTCGAACGATACTGTCCGCATAATAATATCTGAAATGTCCGAGGACATTGTCGCGCAGCTACCTGAACGAATATAATCTACTAAGTTTGCTATTCAGTTAGGTGAGTCAACTGACATCGATGGTGAGTCATAGTTGCTTGTTTATGTTCCTTATTGTTGGCAATATAGTATGCACGAGGGATTTCTTTTTTTTTAAGTTACTGCCAGCGAGAAAGACGGCCGATGAAATATTTCGTGTTTTAAACGATTTTTTCACAACTTTTTGACGGAACTGGACGAATTGCATCGGTGTTTGCACCGACGGTGCTGCCACATTGACTGGCCGCAACAGTGGTGTTGTAACTCGCATAAAGCAAGTGTCACCCGAGATTGTAGGCACCCATTTCATGATCCATCGGGAGGCACTCGCTTCACAGAAGTGAATGAAACTCTGGGATCTGTACTTGAAGACTGTGTTCGGATTGTAAACTTCATAACATCTAGAAAGGTGAACAGTTGATTATTTGCTCAACTTTTTATTGAGTCAGATGCAGAGCACAAGCATCTCCTTTTGCACTCGGCTGTGCGTTGGCTGTCCAGAGGAAAAGTTCTTTCAAGGGTGTTTGAACTTCATTTAGAATTGTTGCAGTTTTTAACAGAACACAATCTCGACCTGGCAGGTAAGGTCGCTGATATTGAGTGGCTTGTCTTGCTGGCATATAGTGCTGACATTTTAGCCTTTTGAACAGCTTGACCAAATCATTGCAGGGTAAAGATGCAAAAAAACTCAAGACATACGACAAAGATGCAACCTTTAAGAATAAACTACGACTTGACCCACGATACTCGAAAATAAATCACAAGATATGTTTCACTTTTTCTGTGGATTTATGAAGCAATGAAGTTAATGGTGAGATTCTGGAAGGGGTCACTGGTGCAATAAAAGGGCATCTGGCATCTTTTGCTGAATATTTTGATAAATACTTCACACCCGAAGACCCCTAAAATGTAATAAGAATAGTAGAAACTAACAGCGAATTCTACATCTGAATGAATAAATAAAACATCAGAAGTCTTTCTTTCTTCAAAGTCTGGCATAGTTATGAGAGACACTGTTTTTGAGAAAGATTAATAAATTTCAAGGATTTGTTGTCAGTAACGATTTTTCTCGGAATTTCGTGCTTCATAAGAAAACAATAAACGCGATTATAGATATATCAAACACTACTGATCAGTGAAGAGAAAGAAAGAAAGTATCAAAGAAACAAGGGAATCACAGAATTAAATATTAGTAAAATTCGTGTTGTTAATGTGATTTTATGTGCATAAGAGTTACTTTTCAAAATTTTTAAAAGTGTAAGAATTATAGGAATACGTCAAAGAACACTAAATCAGGTGGGAGATAAGCTCTTTCATTGCTTAAGAAGAAAATAATTGTTCTTTCAATTTTATTTCTCAAAAATAAGTCCATAGAAAATAGCTCCCTAGTAAATATAGTCCTAAAAGCAGCATTGTCCTTCAAAAATGTTGAGAACATTTGGAATTTAAAGGTTATAAGCACAAAAACCAAGTAAGACTACTCAATTCAAATGTGATATCCACCTCATGTATGCATACGAAAGCTGGACATTAACTAAATAATTAGACAAAAAATTAGACTTTTCGAAAACAAGTGCCTAAGGAAAATACTTGGTATAAAGTGGAACGAGTTCAAGAACAACGCAGAGATAAGACAATGAGCAAATAACAACCTGTCTCGTGGGTGATCAGAAAAAGAAGATGGAATATTTAGGCCATGTGATGAGAAGAAAAAAATCAGAGAATACCAAAACAAGATATCAAGTGGAGCACAACAGGCCGAAGAAAAAGAGGTACACCTCGTGAAACTCTAAAAGAAGACATTGTTAAGAAAAGCCGGTTTAGTGGACATAACAACCTTGATGTAGTTGAAAAACTCGCCGATAAAAAGAAATCTTGGCTAACAACTATGCGAGCCCTATGAAACGCTTAATGGCATGAAGGATGTAAGATGTAAAAAAATATAGTCCTAACTTGTTTTATTTTATAACATTACAATGCCGTATATCAGCACTAAGTTCAAATCCTATCATCAGATGCAAGGAAACAAATTCGAAAACCTCCCACTACATATTATTATTATTTGACAGGATACCGTTGGCGATCATACTTCTCCATCTTGTGCTGTCCTCGGTGTTTCCGATTGATTCAGGTGCTTTTCTTCTTCCAGGTCACTTAGTCAGAACACAGAGATATTTTATTTATCTTTTCCTTCATTTCTTTCATTTTCTTTTTAAATTTCTTTTTTAAATTTCCAAGTTTCACAACCATATAGTAATATTGGCTCTTTATAGCAATGAGTTAATATTTTCCTTATTTTTAGGGATATATTATTTGAAAGTATCTTATTCATGGCATAAAAGTTGCTTTTGCTGCCTTTTCTTGATTTTATTTCATTTGGTATTTGCCATCAGCTGTTAGTGTTGTTCCAAGATAATGAACTTTATTTACTTGTGACAGTGTCTTTCCCTTTGAACATGTGTGGCGCTTTTGTGTTAATTATTTTCGACATTACTGTTACTCCTGTCTTGCTTTTGTTTATAATCAGACCTCTTTTAGTACTCTTGTTCACAGGTTTCTGCAAACTGCTTTCACTTTCTGCTATTAGAACCGTGCCATTGGCAGGTCTAAGGTTATTTATATAATGGCCTTTTATTTAAATCCGTATCAAATGTTTAATCCCTCTTAGAAGCGCATTTTCTTACTAGGGCACAAGGCATCACTTACTGTTGTCTGGATTCAAACTGTATGTACGTTTAGTTTCAAAGTCCAGTCCATTGAGCGGGTAATAACCTTCTGGGACAAATTCTACCCGTCGATTAGGAGTCTTCTTTATAAATTCCATGAAGTAAATAACATGTCTTCCTGCTATCCAGCCTCACCAGCAACCATAAGCACATTGTTCTTATGTGATTTCAGTTTTTATCTTCTTTCGTAATCTCAGGTTCATGATTCTTAATAGTATCTTTGTGATTTGACTCATTAAAGTCATTGTGCGAGGTTGCCCTCATTTGTTTTTTTTTTTTTACCTCAGATTTCTTTGGAATTGCAATGATCTCTGATGTGGACGGATCTGATGGTATATATCATGTGTCATAGATCATATTTAAGAGACTTGGCACTTTTTCTTTGTTGATGTCTCCTAGTGCTGTGATCATTTTTCTCGTGATGATCTCTCGTCCTGGTTTTCTCCTTGCCTGCATTTGTTTGACTGAACTTCTTACTTCCGTTTCCAGAATTGGTCATCGTCGTCATCGCCTTTCTCTCCATTGAGGGTATAGGCCACGGACAAAGGCTTTCCAATCATCCCTGTTCTTGGAATTATTCTCTGCTTTCCTCCTTGTGTATCCTTTGTCTCTGAGCACTATTACAATTTCTCTTCTCCTAGTAAGTCAATGTCTCCCCCATTTTCTACTTTCTTGAGGGTTCCATGTCAGTGTCTGTTTTGCAATGCCGGTGTCGGGTTTTCTCAGACTGTGACCAATCCACCTCCACTTGCTAGACATGATTTGTTGGTTCATTGGTTCTTGCCCAGTCATTTCCCAGACCTCCTCGTTCCTGATCTTGTCCTGTTATCTAATATTTAACATCCTCCTCAAGCATTAGTTGATTACTGTTTGTATCCTTTGTTGTATTATCTTGGTCATAACCCATGTCTCTGAACCATATAACAGGACAGTCTTTACCTTTATATCGAAAAGCCTAAGTTTGGTTCTTGTTTTCATGTTCTTAGAAAACCATATTTTGTTAAGTTAAATGCTGTCCTTACATTTGTTATTCTAGCTTTAACATCCTTTTCCGTTCCACCGTATTTATCCGCTATTCTGCCTAAATATGTGAAATACTCTACTTCCTCAATTACCATGAGGCTATTGCTTGTACTATTGATTTTCATTATCTTTGTATTTTGTTTGCCAATATATAATACCAGTTTAGCTTAATTCAGGCTATAGATCTAAAGTTTCTCTTGCATTTGTGTGTGGGTGAGTGCTGGAAGTGCTACATCATCTGCGAAGTCAAGATCTTCCAATTGGTTCCACAATGTCCTTTGTATCCCGTTTCTTTTCTCTTGTATGGTAGTTTTCATGATATAAACAATTTCTAGAAGAAATAGGAATGGTGATAGCAAACATCCCTTCCGCACACCTGTTTCCACTTTAAAACTTTCTGTGAGTGTTCCTTCATACACCATTCTACAAGTTGTTCCTACACATACGGTCTGTATTAACATTGTTATCTTGCCTGGGAATCCATAATATTCCAGTAGTTGCCATAGCATTCTACAATCTAAACTATCGCATGGCTTCTCTTAATCAATGAATGTAACAATGAAGAATTCCACTCCATTCACTGCTCTACTACTGTTATTCGCATTGTAGCAACGTGGTCAGTACATGATCTTCCTTGCCTGAATCCTGCCTGCACTTCTCTTAGTTTAATATCTACTGACGTTTTAATTATATTTATTACAATTCTGCTGAAGACCTTGCTGGGTATTGAGAGCAGGGAGATGCCTGTATAGTTCTTACATTCTAATAAATCTCCTTTTTTAGTGAGTTTTATAACATTGGCCTCATTCCAGATCTCTGGGACCTTCTCTTCTTCCAATTCCTGCTAAACAGATTATCACCAGACTATTGCTTGCATTATTACTTTTTTATTATCTTTGTTTTTTTTTATCTATTAATATAGAGTTAATATAAATGGGGAACGGCTGGGCGGCCATCCCCAACCCACAGCGTAACAGGTGATGAAAGTCCTCCAGACATGGAGGATCCCTTTGAATAAAGATGTATCCAAATAAGCAGGCACGCACCAAATGGTACCCTAAGAGAGCGAGGTTGGATAGTAGGTGGCTCTACTCCTATAAAGTGCCTCATATGCTCAGATCAGTGAAGGGAATACCGGGCAGGTAAGAGGCGCCTTTAAAAACTTCTCACTCCTGCTGACTTCCATATAGGACAGGAGTCCAAAGGCTAGCGGAGAGTCCGTACACAAACCAACAGAATGCAACGGGAAACCACTGTTGTAGCTCCCAAGAATAGTTATGTTTATACAGAGTAATATATTCATCATGAAGACGTTGATGAATGGTCTCTTCTGGTAGGATAGCTCACGAGCCGCAGGTGAGGCCAGATCGGCATCAAGCTAATGGTGGCAAAACTAACAAGTTCAAAACAGCAACATGGATTGCTGCTATTTTTAATTCTATTTTTTTTCTACATTTACTTTACATTTTTCTCCTTTACAAGTCTACTCTAAGTATATTCTAGGCTGCAAAATTAGAAAGTGTAAAAAGAGAAATGGAAAGGATAAAGATCAACATACTAGGAATGAGAGAAGTTAGATGGACCGGTGAAGATAAACTCTGATAAATAAACAATAATGCATTCAGGATGTGAGAAACACGAACTAGGAGTAGGAATAAATTTTGACGAACAAACAGCAAGGACAGTTTTGGGATATTTGAACATCTCGAACCGAGTACTACTAGCCCAACTGAAAGGACGTCCAATAAACATAAATAATATACAAATGTACGCTCCAACATCTGAAAGTTCTGAGGAAAATGTACAGCTATTTTATAATGTCATAGAGACAGCCCGGAAACAATCAAAGTCACACGATGTTACCATAGTGATGGGGGATTTTAATGCCACAGTGGTAAACGAAGAACTTCAGACATTGTTGGTGACTACGGACTGGAGGAGACGAATAATAGAAGTAAATGAATTAGGTGGGCAAAATTACACAGCATGGTTGTTGGAAACACCTGGTTTAAACAACATCCCCGACGACTGACAATGTGGTGCAGCCAAGACAAAAAGACTTTTAACCAGACAGACTTCGTATTAAACAACAAACGATTCCGGAATGTATTACTGACAATAAAAACCATGCCAGGAGCTGACTGCAATAGTGGGTACAACCCACTATGTGGAAAAATTAGAATAAAGCTAAAGATAGCATGCAGAAAAGTGAGAGACATCAAATAATACAGAACTCTTAAAAACGACCAAGCACTGCAAGAACAATTATTATAACAAATTAGATACAATGCACTAGCAGAGATACATATTATAAATGGAGTATAAAGAAAGTATGGCTAAATGAACAGTGCATGCAAATAGACGACTCCCGTAATAAAGATAACAAAAAAATGCACAACAGAATTAATAAACTCACAGGCAGGAAGACAAAATATACCACAGGATGGCTGCAAAGAAGACATTGTGCACTGGTGGACAGAATACAAAGATGAGCTATATGAAGAAGAAAGACCAGAAATAAAAGAGTACTGAAAACTGTGATGGATCACCAATACCTGAGGATGAAATTATAGATGCCATCAAACTTATGAGGAAAGGAAAAGCGACTGGGCCAGATAATATAACAAAAGAAGAAGTAGAAACGCTAGAAGAAATGGGAATTGCAAATAGTAACTAAGTTACTGACTGACATTTACAACAGTGGTTATATGCCCAGTGACCTGCCTAAAATCACGTTTATAGCACTACCAAAGAAACCAGGCGCAAAGGAATATGATGACCACAGGACTATCAGCCTCTCATTCACATAGCACAGCTACTTCTGTGAATTATTATGACGGATAAAAGGGATGGCGACTGCAGTAAAACTGGTTTAAATAAATAAGGTAGACAGAGATGTATGGTGCAGTTTTAAAAAGTGAGGGAGGGAATGAGTAAGGTGAGAAAAAAAAACGAATAGAAAGTATGAGAATATATAAATGAAAAACATACAACATCCGATATTTCGGCGTGAGCCTTATTCGAGGATACATACACAAAGAAATACAAACACGAAGAACTTATCTGAAGTGTCTTCCTCCAAGTGGGAAACAGAAATGTGTGTGGTAGAAGGGAGAAGGAAAAACCACGCTGCCTCCAGACAAAAGATGCCCGATAGAGCCAATCATAAAGAATAGGTGGAGAGAGAGGTTGATTGATTGATTGATTGATCTTTATTTCAAAAGGCCCGTCTGACATTCTGCCCTTTATCATACATCCTTCACTCTATTCCAGGCATTCTACAAATATGCTGTTCATATAACAAACATAACTAACATTGAAGCTGAGAGACATAAAATAAAATATAACATTTACGTTTCGCTCTTAAACATTCACTCAGTACAGAAGTAACTACACACATTATAAATGACTATCTACTAAACAAAATTTTCGGGACTATTCAGAAAACAATTAATTGTATGCGGTGTCTGTAAGAGCAGTTTAAGATAACGTTTAAGTTTTATAATTCATGGAGGCATGTAGTCGACATCAAATAGATATTAGGAAATCTTGAAGTTGTAGGAAGGAGTATAATTTATATTTTTTTATACAGGATGGTAGGGTATTCCAAAGATGAGCAGCAGAATAACTAAAGCTTTTCTTGTAAAGATCAATTCTAGGTTTTGGAAGACATATGTTGTTCAAGCGTTGGCTGCACTTTGGGCTAAATTTAAACAGGTTCCATAGATAAGGCGGGGCATGACGTTAAAGAATCTGATGTACTAACTTGGCTTTGTTGAAGAGGAACCTGTTCTTAAGAGGTAGTATTTTGATACGTTTGTGATGGTTAGTTGTTTGTGCTTGATCTTTGTCACTAATAAGCTTTACTGCTCACTTTTGGAGTGAGCAAAGCCTCTTTGTATTTGACACTGAGCAACCATCCCAAACTGTTGAACAATAGTCTAAATGTTTTTGTATATGAGATATGTAGTATGTCTTCCTAGTGTCTTGATCGATGAAGTGCTTAATTTTAGCTAATTGGTATACTTTTTGATAGATGAGTTTTGTTAGACATTGCACATGAGAGTTCCAGGTCAGATGTTGGTCAATAATAAGACCTAATGTTTTGTGCTCGCTAACGTTTTCTATCTGTGATGTTTCCGTACAGAGCCGAAGTGTTGTTTTTGTTGGGTTTTGAAGTTTCTGTCTTGTTGTTATGAGCATTGATTTTGTTTTATCGGTGTTTATAATCATGCCATTATTTTTGCTCCATCTAATTAAATTGTATAACTCGACCTGAAGAGTTGATTCTAGATTAACACAATCGTAGTCACTGGTGTAGACTGTGCAGTCATCGGCAAAAAAGTCACAAGAAGAGTGTTTAAGATGAAGTGGAAGATCATTGATATAGATAGCAAAGAGCAACGGGCCTAGAATAGAACCTTGCGGAACACCAGTGTCAATTGTAACAGAATTTGATAGAGAATTGTTGAAGAATACTACCTGTTGTCTGTCTGAAAGAAACGATGCAATTAATTTTATTAAGTTAGGGTGCAATTTATAAGTCTTTATTTTTCTTACAAGAATATCGTGGTCAGTCATATCAAATGCCGTTTTAAAGTCGATAAAGACGGCACCACATAGTCTGTCGTCATTTATATTTACTAACCAGTTTTCTGTCATTTTGGTAAGAGCTGTGTGGCAGGAATGATTGGGTCTAAAGCCTGACTGACTGTCTTATGAGTAAATTGTTCTCTTGCATGTGTCGTAGAGTTATTTTGTGCATGTCTTTTTCGAGTGGTTTTGATAATGACGATAATATGGATATTGGTCTATAGTTGGTAAGATTGTTGAATGAGCCAGATTTAAAGCGAAGATACACCTTAGCAGTTTTAAAAGCCTCAGGGAAATAACATTTTGCGATGCACTGATTGTAAATATATGTTAGTGTATGTGAAATGACAGGTGTAGCATAACGTAAGATCTTATTACTAATATCATCAAGCCCAGCTGTATTGTTGTTTATTAAGGTTAAGAGATAACTGTGAACTTCACTGACTGTTAAGAATGGAATGTGGAACTGTTTAAAATCAGTACATCTGCTGTCCAGGAATGTTTGTAGTTCATGTACGTCGCATACAGGAGCTGATATTGATGATTTAAGAACGTTGATTTCTTCTCTGAAATGTGCACTGATATGTACGCTAGTGTATGCACGATTGATGGTTTGGGAATCAAATTCTTTTATTTTATTTGATAAGGTATTTATGGCTTTCCAAATTGATTTACTGTCTGATTTATTCTGTATTAGATTCCTGAAGTAATTTTTTTTCTTGTCTTATTAAGTATTGAACTTTGTTTCTGAGTGAACGATAGGTTATAAAGTCCTTGATATTGTGCGCCCGGTCACGTTCTCTCATGGATTGTAGTATTTCAGGTGTTATCCAAGATGACTTCGTCTGGTGTTTTACTCTCACCTCTTTCATGGGGACATGTTTGTCTAATATGTCTCTAAAGATCTGTAGCCAATATTCTATTGCCTCACCAGGGTCAGTTAGTTGGTACACGTGTGTAAGTGAAGATTCTTGTAAATCATTAAGGAATAATTCTAGGTTAAATTTTCTGAAGCTTCTAAATTTCATACTGATGTGATTGTGTTTAGGAAGTTTATACCCCTTTCTTTCCACGTACAGCAGACTGGGCAATGATCACCTAACGAGGTATGAGGGATGTTACATTCAATGATGTAAATGATAATTTAGATGAAATTGATAATGATGGAAAAATTAAGAAGTTACAGAAAGCTGAAGACATTGTTAATTCCAGCTGGGTGGAGACAGCCAGTCTGGAAAATAAGGCACTGTTCTAGGACCCTCCGAGATCGTACATCTGCGGATGCACCGCAGATTATTTTTCCACTGGCCTTTTTTAAACTCTACTTTCTTTCTCTATGCTACCCTTCCCTACCACCATCCTATTTTCTTCTCTGCCAACATATTGGTCTTGTCCTATTCACCAGTTTTACATTTTCTCCCTGCAGGTGTTTATGTTCTTCATTTATTAACTCTCCGCGTCCCCTTTTCCCTCCCCTCTCTCCCTCCTCCCCCGACACCTCTAGCGGCTATCATGTTTCTATTGCCTTCCCCCCACCCCTTTCTCTCACTTGTTCTCCTCCTCTCTCTCCACCTGTTCTTTATGATTGGCTCTATCGGGCATCTTTTGTCTGGAGGCAGCGTGGTTTTTCCTTCTCCCTTCTACCACACACATTTCTGTTTCCCATTTGGAGGAAGACACTTCAGATAAGTCCTTCGTGTTTGTATTTCGTTGTGTATGTATCCTCGAATAAGGCTCACGCCGAAATATCGGATGTTGTATGTTTTTCATTTATACATTCTCATACTTTCTATTCGTTTTTTTCTCACCTTACTCACTCCCTCTCTCACTTTGTAGAACTGCACCATACACCTCTGTCTACCTGAATTATTATGATAAGAACAAGGGAAAAGATAAAAATAGCTATAGCAGATGAACAGTTCGGATTTTTTTAAGCAAAGGGAACACAAAATGCCATTTACGCTTTACAGACACTAACAGAAAGAGCTTTAAAAGTACAGATATGTCTTTTCTTATACTCCGTTGATTACACTAAGGCATTCGACAAAGTGAAATATAATGAGATTATTAAAATGCTTGAAGACATAAACATAGACCTCAAACACCTGAGGATTATGAAACATCTACTGGTGGCAGGAAACTGCGATTCGAAATGAAAATAAAACTGGAAAATATCAACAAATAAAACAAGGACTGCGACAGGGATGTGTAATATCTCCAGACCTTTTTTCTCTGCACAGCGAGAATATTCTAAAAACAACCATTACAGAAAGAGGTATAAAAGTAGGACGATACAATATTAAGAAACTTTATATACTGATGACACAGTACTGACAGCTAAGAACCAACAGGACCTGCAAAATGTCTTGAGTAAAGACAATAAAATAAGTAAACAGAAAGGCCTTACTTTGAACACCAAAAAGACAGAGTCTATGATTATATCTAAGAAACAGAATCCACCAAAATGCAGTATGAAATAAAATGGAACTATTCTAAAGCAGGTTCTGACATTTAAATACTTTGGAGCAGTAAGAAAATCAGATGGGAAATGCAGTACAGAGAATGAGAAACATATTATCCAACACATTCTTATCAATTAATGCTAGAAAACGGGTCCTAAAATGCTAAATTAAACCTATAATATTATATGTAAATGAATCATGGACACTAGGCAGGTCTATTGGAAGTCATTGGAAGCAGCAGAAATGTTGTTTATTAGAAGATTGTTGCGGATTCCTTGGACGGTCAAAGTATCTAAAGAAGAATATTTGAGAGGAACTGGAGTTACAAACGATCTTATGAAAATAGAGAGAGAAAGAGAGAGAGAGAGAATGTACTTTCATAGGACTTGCAATGAGAAGAGGGGGCACTGAAAATATTATAGAAACAAGAAAGATAGAGGTAAGAAGATCTAGGGAAAGACCAAGAGAAATGATACCGGTCTGTCGAGATGGTATGAGATGAGATCACCAGCTGAGCTAATGGTCTGCATGAAGGATCGTGTACTCTGGAGAAGCACAATAGCCAACGCCTGTCGGCACGGCAACTGATGATGAATATATAGTCCCAGTTTAGCTGAATTCTTGTTTAAGATCTGAAGTTTCTCTTGCATATCTGTGTGGCTGTATTGCCAGAAGTGTCACACCATCTTTGAAGTATTGATGATTCTTCATTATTCATCATTTCATTGAAGTCCTCATTATAAGGTATCTAATGTCCTATGACATGTCCTTTTCCATAATAGTTTTACCCGTCTCTGAGGAAGGGTAGGAACTTTGTTAGAACTTGGACAGTGCAATTAAACAATGCAAACAATTGGAATTATTTGTAATAACGAGGGATTTCAGTACAAAAGCAGGAAATCAGTCAGAATTACAGGTATTAGAATGTTATAGTTATGGCAATGACAGAGTAGATAAACGACGTATGGACAAAATGTCGGAAAGCATTATATGGCAATACCTGGTACCAGCAACGCCCACGAGTGCTATCTTTCTCTCTCCTGCCCCGCCTCCTGCCTTTAACTATCTTTTACACGATTCCCTGCTCCGAGCGCTGATTATAAGTTGTGCTGATGCTCTTTGTCTGTGCCATCTAGTCAGTCTATCCAGCATTCTGCCTACACAGCTACAATAGTAAACACAATAAAGATATAAAGCTGACATGCATTATTCTTATTAATAGAAGGTTTAGAAATGTTCTGCAGGTAGCTAAAGCGGTCCTGGTGTAGAATGTCACACCGAGCCCAGATTAGTAATAGCAAAGTCAAGGTCAAAACTGAATTCTGTTACAATAATGACCAGAACTGCTCAACTTAATATAGATATGTTGGAAAAAGATTAAGAAATAAAAGATAAATTCAACATAGAAGTTAAACAATACATATGCTTTATTAACAGATCATGAAATATTTCAAGAGATACATGACAAATTTGAAACCTTAAGAGAACCATTCTACCAAGCATTAAAGCCATCAGAATCAAAGGGACAGAGACGAGACAAGAAAAAGTGGACGACAGGTGATATTCTATAACTGATGGAGGAAGAGTAAAACTCATAATACAGCGAAGGCTCTAGAAGCTTCTTGTACGAAGGGAGTGTATGGTTACTAGACACCGATGACTCTAGAAGCTTCCTAACACAGGGGAGTGTATGGTTACTAGGAAGCGATGACTCTAGAAGCTTCCTGTCAGAGGGAAGTCTTATAAAATGTTTATGGCCTAAAAATGAAACGCAAATTGAACAAAGTCATTCTCCGTAGCCACAATAACATTAAATCAAACTTCTCTTTACTTAAATACACTAGAGATTTTAATTAACCAAGAATAAAATACACATGTTGCTTATCTAAGGAATATATTGAGTTATTTTCTCCTGGCAAGAATTCACAGCGTTTAACTAAATCCTAATACAGTAGATATCGTTCAAAAGTCCGATAATTCTTTATAATTGTAATTTAGGCATATTGAATAAATAAACACTGAAATTAGCTTATAAAGGCACCCGGTGCAGTCTATTTGATTTTAAAATCCTATTAGTGGATTAATGACGACAGAAAAAAAAAGATTATTCAGTCAGTCTTTGGTATGTATGAATATTGGCAATGGCAAAGCAGAAAATGATAAACAACTTCACTGAGCAGTTTGAAGAAGAATAATTGGTGGTCATTATCAATACAATAAAGAAAGACACATCAGAAGAACAATTTGGTTTTGTGGAAGAAAACAAAACTGGAAAATTAATGCACTTTTTATCTTAAGAACAACTAGAGTATGAAAAAACGATGTTTGTAAGTAAAAATATATTTATGCTTCTACTTCTTTACTTAGCATTTGATTGAGCTAAACAAGAAGATAGGATACACAAGCTGTGAAAGCTTTTAAGTATATAACACTCTCCGAAGTACAATATGTAAACATTTTTGAGATCATAAATTCAGAAAAAAAAATTATCGCAATGATAAGTCGTCTCACTTCATCTTGCAGGCGTTGTTGTAAAGTCGGTACATTTTGTTCCAGTCTTCCGTTCCTCTTGTTGAATAATTTTTGTTGATACTGCTAATCTACTTTGGTTTTGCGCCAAGTTATGTTCCAGATTAAGCTATTTTACTTATCTCCTTGGACAAGTTTCTTTCGTTCTTGGTATCTTCAAGAGCTGTTACTCTTGCTCTCCCATTCCCACACAGTCCACTCTGTAGCAGATGGTCCAAACTGAGTCTAAACATCGCGATGTCTTTTCTACTTAGCATGTCGGTCACATTAAATTTAAAACTAGTGGTGTATGAAATCTTTTTTCCCTCACTGCTTTTTAAAACCCTTCAGAAAAGATTTTTGATCTGTTTTCTCTGCTAAACTATTTTGTAGCATATCATTAAAGATGTAAGACAACAAGAGAATAGATAACAGAGCGGAAACGACAGCCTTGGTGTCCGCCATACTTCCTTCTGCTGATCAGATATCTCGTGATTAATTGCCTAAAATGGGTATGCACATGTTCAGAATGACGCAACACATGACGTCAGCACGACGTTACAAGTGCCAGTACAGCGTATAAGACGGGAACCTTGATTGAAATTTGGGTATCGAAAAACGTGATGAATTTTTGACTTCTGGTAATGCATAGAAATCTACAATTATCAAATTAAACATAGTTGTTTTCCTGTTCATAATGTGCAGAATTTTGCAATGTTGATTATAACTACAGATTATGCAAAATGTATCCAATACACAATGCATACACATATTTAAAAAACAATTCACCTGCCCCAATTCGGTTGTAATAGATAAAATAACCCATCAGTTTTATATTTAATAATTACGTACTAAAGTTAATAAAATACGATATAAATATATTGTTTTGTTTCATATGAACACCAAGATGACGACGTATACTCTCATGCCTTTTTACACGATCACACATCGTATATACAAAGATGGATATTACCACAGTAACTCCGCTACTACTGAAAGCATTTAAATTGTTTTCTAAAGGAATTGTTGAGAAACTTAATTTATCTGCTCTTGATCTTTGAGCAGGAAAGTAACAATTTAAGCTATAAATAGATCTAGAATCATTTCCACATAAAACCATTTCGTTTGGGTTGTGAGAATTCAATACATTTTCTTCTTTGTACCAAAATCCTTCAGTAATATGCAACCATCAATGACGCATGCTTGAGTGAAGACTAGTTTCTCATAAACGCTCTAAGGCTGATGAGGATAAAAAGATGAATGTTAATTCGCTTTCTGGAAATTAAAACTATTTCACATTTTGTCATTAATGCTTTGCAATCATGTTTCAAAAATCGTGTTTTCTTCACATAAATGTTTTATTCAACACTTTACATTCCGAAGTCTTTTTGTAGAGATGAATATTTTATCTTTAACTTTCTCGCACTCAGTTTTCTTGACATCAGTATTCCGGGAGTACTGTAGATCACATCGTGCTGTCGGTTGTTTTGCTTCGTGTACATTACCGACCATTTTATCACCAATTCCTAGTATGTATATAAAATGTAGATTAATATATCTTAATCGTCTATACTAATGCTGTTAAAATCCAAAATCTTGTCCAAAAACGCCAAAATAACAGTCTACAATACTATATTACGAGCAGCCGTCATTTATAATCAGATATATGGAGTACAACAATGGAAGATGAACAAGAATTGCACATCTTTGAGAACAAGATCCTAAGAAGAATCGTTGGGCAGGTAAAGGATACCAAAAGTGGAGAATGTACAGCTAGAAAGAACACTGAAATAAAAGTTTATTTCCGTATCTACGAATTATAAATGTCTTGAAACAGAACAGACTATGCTATTTGAGCTATGTTGAAAGAGTGAAAAAGAATAGACAAATGAAAATTATGTATGCACAAGAGATAAGGGAAACAGGCCATTTTGGAGACAATTAGGCCACGACAGAGATGGAAGGACAACATAGAAGAAGATATAAAGAAACCTGGTGTCACCAACTGGAGAGAGAAGATTAGGGATAGAGAGGAATGGGTTCGATCTTGTTTTTCAACAAGGAGTCTTAATGGTCTGGAAAGCTGAAGAAGAAGAAGAAAAATAATAAGAAGAAGAAGAAGCAGAAGAAGAAGAAGACTTTTTCTCCTTATAAGCAAACTGTTCTGGGCGGCCAGTTTCTCCTTAAATGATCACATCAGATTTATTTGTGGTGAAGCAAATATTACAACAACAACAATATCAAATCTGCCACGTTAAAAGATTGATTGTTTGCCATGAAGCGTTGAAATAATCGTTACGGTGACAGGCTGGGAATGTAAGAAGTTTTTTTATCAATAGCTAACGACCACAAATGTTTGAAAATATACACAGTAAAGTATTCTAAGTGCCGTGCCGTGTGGCGTAGGCGATCATTTTTCTCCGCAGTTCTCCGTCTTTTGCTTTGATTATGAGATCCACTGGTGACTTTTTTTCCTAGCCACACTGACAGCCTATCCAGTACTTCTCTCTCTCTCCTTCTCTTTCGCTCTCTCTTTCTCTCTCCCTCTCTTTCTCTCTCTCTTTCTCTCTCTCTCTTTCTCTCTGTCTTTCTTTCTCTGTCTTTCTTTCTGTCTTTCTCTCTCTATCTTTCTCTCTCTCACTCCCTCTCTTGATGACGACGAAGTAATCGAATATGTACCGGGAAAAGAGAAAGATGATTAAGAGAGAATGAAGATGAGGGTGACGGCACACAGACCAATAAAGTTACGTGGAAGGAAGCTCACGAAGGACTGCAGATGTTCATAAGATACGCCGAGCAGTGCTCATCTGTGTCAGCACACCATGTTATGAAACTTCACTGTATACACAGTGCATTTTTTTAAAAGTTCGCGCGACAGTCCTGTAAGCAGGCAGACATTCGAAGTTGTTATGTCGTCACATTAATAAATTCACAACAACATTCATTTGCTGTAATCTTTAAATGCTGTTTATTTTTTATTTTGTGAAACATAAAACTATGACTACGTGATTCTAATTTTTGTAAGCCCGCACGATTGTTATTTATTTAATTTTGGCCAATAGGTCGAAAAGCACGACTTCGCATGCTGCAGTTTCTACAGATGTCATCACAAAAACAGAACACATAATTTCTCCAAATATACTTTCAATTGTCCGGCGCAATCTCTTACCCGAAATATGTGAAGTCTCGTTGCTGCCGGTTAAGAGAGATTCTGCTGTAATTGTTTCTTTAAAAGAAATTATGATTGATTAAAGCTGACCCTTTTATCACCTGCAGGCACGTAATGCACATGTTATTAGTGTCCGTAATTTCCTTGAACTGTGAACACACTAGAGGGTGATGTGGTCAACATCACGCCTGGCCACGCTTCCTTCTAGAGCTCAAGAACGCGCAGGGAACCCATTTCAGCAGCACAGCAAAACGACTATGTATAAGTACTTTGAAGAGATGGATCTCTAAATGGCTGATCGCATCCAGAAAATTCTTGACATCTTTGGAATACTTCCAAGTTATTATCCAGCAGTTTCAAAGTCTCAACTATTATGGTGAGTTCTCCAAGTGGGTTCCTAAGAAAGTCAGTCTGAAGACTTGAATCGGCTGGCCTTCCACAATCGTTTCATATGCGAACTCAGGGCTCTAGAGTTACAAGGAAAGATTTACAAATTTTAACATTTACTGAGAAATTAACATTAATTTTGCTCACAATTTACACTTATATAACGTTCATGGCGTTGTTGATTTTTGTAATTTTTCTTGCTTAATTCTTTGGCAGTATATTATAAATGTATTTAGATTCATTATCTCTATTAGATTAAACGTCCGCGTATAATTATATGATTGAAGTCTGATTGTTGCACAAGTAAGTCTGTCTGCCCAATTATTTTATTTTTACTGAAATATAATATTTGTTACATAGCTATATAATGACTCAGAAAGCGGAGGAGTGGCTGCGACGCGATGGCCTACGTGTTGGCCATGTAAATGTTTATCACTTGTTAGGAAAACTTCCTGAGGTTACACATATACTTCAACAACATTTTCAATTTTTGGCTTCTCTGAAAGCAGATTGCATAAAAACATCACTGACAACGATATACAGATAGATGTTTTTAATTTGATCAAGCTTGGCCTAGCTAGGAGGCTAGAGACAGGTTTAGTTCTTTACATTTTTGCCACAATTAAATTTTGTAGAGAGAAGACCTGGAAACATCAGAGGTTGAATGTATCATGTTAGAAATCTAACATTACAATCTAATTTTTGTCCAATTCTAATTAGTTTTATTTACCTAAATCCAAATGCCCAGTGATATGATCACTTCACAACCATGATGGATGATGCTCTAACATATACATTCAAGGACATAATCATTCTAGGTGACTTAATTATAGATCTCACTCAGCCCCCAATCCTACATGGAAGAATATTTTAGCATCCTATAACTTCTCCCAAATTGTTAACAAACCTACTAGTGTAACTGAATCACCATTAACACTGATAGATCATATTTCTGTAGCTGATTCAGGAAACATTATTGAATGTACTGTCCCTCATGTGATGCTGAGTGATCACTACCCGGTCTGCTGTACGTGGTCACATAAGGGGTATAAAATACCTAAACATACCAGCATCAAATATAGGAACCTTAAACACTTTAACTTGAAATTATTTTTAACTGATCTAAAAGCTTACGTACGTTTACCAGTTAACCAACCCAGATGAGGCTACCGAATACTGGATTGAGATATTTCGAAATATTTTTGATAATCATGTCCCCATCAAAGAAATGAGAGTAAAACACGTTATAAAATCGCCGTGGATAACTCCTGATATCTTGCAATTCATGAGGAATAAGGATGGAGCTAAGAAAAGCAGAAATTTTAGTAGCTATCGTTCACTTAGGAATAAGATGCAGTATTTAATTACGCAGGAAAAGAAAAATTACTTCAGAAAGTTAATGAAAGACAAAACTGATAATAAATAAATTTGGAAAGCGATTAATACACTTGTAAATAAAAAGGACACAGTGAATTTTATGCCTCTCGCCCTCAAGTTCCGACTCTGGCCAACAACCACCAATTTTGTGACACGATCAACGAACTCATCCTCTGCTACTCATCTTCACATCCGTGACAGTAGCTTGGGGAAGCCATCCTTTTATCTACTTCCTAATATACACTCCTGCATGGTCACACCTACCGTATCTTCAGTCTTGGTGTAATGTCCTTATACACACCATCCTGCATGATCAGGAACTTCAGACCGTCAAGTTAGTTCTTTATGAACAAAAGACGTAATCCCTCTATTTTTATATCTACTATTCTGCGCCTTACACGCCTTGATCTACAACTCAGTTCTTTTTAATTCGATGGCCTTTACTTCGACCAGATTAGTGGTATGGCCATGGGTACCAACATGGGCCCCAGCTACGCATGTCTGTTCATGGGCAACTTCGAACGCACGGTTCTGAGAGCCTTTAGAGGCCCATTTCCAGCCTTCTATAACCGCTACATAGATGACGGCATTGGGGTCACATCAACACTTGTTTTGGGGCCAAAACGTTCTGTACAACTACCGCCCGGTGACCCAATGCATCATCGTGAAGAAGAAACAAAAAATCTACCATGTGTTGAATACTCGGGTCGGACTCGGAGAATCCTTTTCAACAGGTGTTTCAAAATACTTAAATAAACTTTGGCAGTGACAGTCTGTCCCTTTGGATTAAAATCTTCCTAAATAACTCCTTTGCTGTCGTAGAAGAACACCAACATTGTATTCATTTTCGACTTTTGAAGACGAATTTTGTTGCCTTCTGGTGATGATGATGACTTCCACAAATCACTTTGGCGTTTAGTTGTGGGATCATAGTGGAAAATCCATGTTTTATCCTCTGCAACAATCACATTAAAGAAATGTTTATTTCTGCGACACGTTTTGATGATATCTTTTCCGTATTCAACAAGTTGATGTTTTTGGCCATTGGACAACGAATGTAGTAGAAACCGGAAAGCGACTTTTTTCTTGACCAAATCTTCCACTAAAATTTTACGAATAATCTCTCGGTTAACACCAAATTCATCTGCCATCATCCTCACAGTTAAACAACGACCCGTTCTCTGAATTTTGCAATGAGTTTCTCATTACGAACAGAAATTGGGCGTCCATGTCTAGTTGCATGTGTAATCGTTTCCACACAACTTTTGAATCGCGAATACCACCTGTCTTACGGACATTGTCAGATTTTTCTATTATTGCTCCTGTAAAGAGTTATGTGGTTGGTAGTGACATTGTCAAGTAATTGCTTCCTGTCACTATTTGTGTAGAACTTAAGAAATGTGGGATTAGTTCTTTTGCGGAATTTTTATATACCTTTGGTCAAGAGATTGTAGGTGATGATTGAGAGAATTCTGTGATCCTTTTTAATGCAGTAAGATTGTACTCTTATTTTGTACTTACATTTTTGTACGCTTGTTGCTTTATTATTGGAGGAGAAAGAACCCGAGATACGTGCACGAAATAAACAGTTATTCTCATAAACTTGTCGCATCAATTCAACCGTCTCAATGGCACTTTTTCCGAGTTTTAAACAGAATTTAATGTTAGCTTTTTGCTCCATGCTGATTACGTAACACTTCAATTCTGACTAGTCAACAAAATGGTGGCTTGTTTGTCGTCTGCTTATCGGGCGTCGATGAAAAACTGCCAATTCATATATGAAGGTTGCCTCTTTGAATTTCATGCTTTGCTTCATAGATGTCATTTTTGTCTTCGCCATAATACCCTGTAAATTCAGTCTACTTACTTAATTGTCCGACCTTGTATATCCGGAAACTCACCTGTGTCATTGTTCACTTTTATTGCTGCCCCTTGCTAGCAGGGCATATTCTTAACACTATTAAGAAGAGATTTCCCGTGCAGGGACCGTCTAAATCACTATCATCAGTCAGCAACGACACGATACACGCTCTTGGTGAAACCATTATAAAATTTGAGCTGGCAGGACATAATTTTTCTCACCATCTTTTATTGTCACCAACCATGAATAGACGATTTATTATTAGTAGAGACTTTTTAGGGGCAGGCAAGGCAACAATAGACTGTGATTCAAAGAAGTTAACAGTGAACGGAATTCCTGTGAAATGAGAGACGACCAGGAGATAAGCAGAACAGTACTATCCATGAGGGAGATAGTAATCAAACCTCATACCATAAACATTATTTGAACTAAATTACAACACAGGCTAGTATGAGTGAACGATAAGGAAACTGTGGTATCAAAACATTGCTAGCAGATGAGCCGTGTGTTGAGTTCGTAGATACCTTAGTACGCCCATATGTCAAGGGACGTATGCCTATGACATTGTTCAATAAAGCCAACAAACACATTAAAATTCATAAAGGTGAGATTATTGCACATGGCGAAAACTGCGAGAGAGTAAACATGACTACACGCTAAAAATACAAACATCAACAACACCCCACCAAAAACTAGTCAAAGAATCAAATAACTACTGTCCTATCTGCAGACAGATGACAAACATAGATCTGGGGTGGAAAAGCTGATTAGTGATAATCACAATGCGTTTGCTCTGTCAGATTTGGAACTTTGCAGAACTGAAACTGTTACACTTTATCACAGCATCGTGAAAAATTTACTGCTACCATGGTTTGATTCTAATATAAGAGTTGACATTAGTAATTTGAACAAATGTTTAACGCCCATGATTGGCGCAGTTATGGATCGATTAAAGAGACCTTGGAAAAGTCTCGGAAAATAATGAATTTCCCACTGAAACTAACCAAAGTTAGAGACAGAAAAGTTATTTTCAGAATGTCCAGTGAGGTTTCATTTAAAGGTCAGTAAACAGCTAGGATCATTTTTTGTGTGTTTCTCGGCACTGAAATTTCAGGAAGGATTAGAAGAATGGGCTAGGATATTTAAGGAATGTGGAAGAAAGATCATTATTATTATTATTAATATGAGATTATTCGAGATGCTTTCTGAGAATGGTTTTTGTTGATATGTTTTTTAGGATTAGAATATTAGCTACAGAATGCTTGAGCTGCACCTGTTCTTGGTGAGATAGGATTATGGTTAGGATTAGGATTAGCTGGAAAATGGGAATTTCCCATCTTAAAGTGCAGCGTATTATTTACTTTGTTATGTAAGCTTGATTTGTGCAAAGAATGATCCTCTTACGGACATTGTCAGATTTTTCTATTATTGCTCCTGTAAAGAGTTATGTGGTTGGTAGTGACATTGTCAAGTAATTGCTTCCTGTCACTATTTGTGTAGAACTTAAGAAATGTGGGATTAGTTCTTTTGCGGAATTTTTATATACCTTTGGTCAAGAGATTGTAGGTGATGATTGAGAGAATTCTGTGATCCTTTTTAATGCAGTAAGATTGTACTCTTATTTTGTACTTACATTTTTGTACGCTTGTTGCTTTATTATTGGAGGAGAAAGAACCTGAGCCGACAATGGAAGAAGTTTTATGGGCAATAAAGAGTCTGAAAAATGGTAAATCACCAGGATGTGATGAGATAACCGCTGAATTTATTAAAGCAGGAGGAAAGGAGTGTGCAACAATCTATCATGCACTATGTAAAAAGATATGGCATTCAGGTATTTGGCCAAAAGAATGGAAAAGAACTGTATTCATACCACTGCCAAAAAAGGGTAACCTGAAATTATGCACCAACTACAGAACTGTTGCCCTGATTAGTCATGCCAGTAAAATTCTGTTAAAAATCATAATGGGTAGACTTCGAAAGAAAATAGAAGAAGAAGTCAATATGGTCCAAGCTGGCTTCAGGCAAGGAAGAGGATCAAGAGATCATATATTCAATCTAAGATTAATAATAGAGAAATGCAGGGAGTTTAATGTGAATCTATATTTATCCTTTATAGACTACTCAAAGGCATTTGATTGTGTACAACACCAGAAACTTTGGGAAATAATGGAAAAAATGGGATTTCCAACACATTTGATACAATTAACATCACTGCTGTATTTAGACCAACAAGCAGCAGTAAGAATAAATGGTGAAACAACAACTTGGTTTGACATAAAACAAGGGGTCCGTCAGGGGTGCATATTGTCACCCTACTTATTTAACTTGTATACTGAAAATATAATGAGGAATGTTAGAGAAGATGTAGACAAAGAATATTACGATGCCATAACAGTTGGAGGTTATGAAATACCAGAGATTAGATATGCTGATGACACAGTATTGCTGTCCACAACACAAGAAGGAATGGAAAAACTAATTATGTCAGTCCGCAAGAACAGCGAAGAGCAGAACCTCTATCTTAATGCAAAGAAAACTAAAGTGATGACAACTGACAAAACAAACAAGGCAACTGAAATATGTATCAGTGAGGAAAAACTGGAAGAAGTGGAGAGTTTTGAATATCTTGGATCACTACTAACTAATAATGGAGATACAATGCGGGAAATTAAAAGGAGGACATCTATTGCTCTTCAGAAAGTAAAACAAATAAAGAATCTGTGGAGAGGAGCAGACAGAACCACAAAAATAAGATTTTTAAGGGCATGCATCTTTCCCATCGCAACATATGCCTGTGAGACCTGGACACTTAACAAAACAGATGAGAAGCACATAAATGCCTTTGAATGTAAATGCTATAGAAGAGTTCTCCAAATATCGTGGACACAAAAAAGAACAAATATATCTATACTACAAGAGCTTAATATTGAAGAAGGCTGGCTAGTAAAGAGGATTAAAGAGAGAAAACTTAAATATTTTGGCCACATTAAACGTCATGATAATTTAGAGAAGACCGTATTGGAAGGATACATAATGGGAAAAAGAAAAAGAGGAAGACCGAAACGAAGATGGCTGCAAGACATCGTTGATGATCTGGAAATGGATGCAGCAGCAGCAGGCCATCTTGCTCACAACCGAGAGGCCTACAGGAGTGCTGTTTGGGAGGCAAAGTTCCGCAAGGGACATGCAAAGGAATGAATGAATGAATGTTGCTTTTATGTAGTGTGAGAGAGTTGGGTTTTCTCCCTTTCCATTTGGCAAACTAGTTCTTGCCGAAAGTGGATTAGCCAGAATAACGTTATCAGTTGCCCCTCACCCTCACATATCATCACTCCTTTTTTCCATTAATAAATTGTGAGTTTATATTATTCATACTGGACTTAATCTTCACATTGTTCATTGTGTTTTGTCCTTTTTAGTATATTACTATAGCAGAAGTTTCATGATAGTCCCATTGCACGCAGAATGCCCAGTATCGAGGAGATATTCTCATTCCCTGACAGAGCTAAGTACTTTACGGCCCTGGATGCAGGGTACAAGCATATAAATGATGAAATAAAAGACACGTTTTTCATAAAGTTTTGGAAAATAGCAATTTCGTCGCCTTGCCGTTGGGTTATCAAATGCTCCTGCTACCTTTTGTAGCCCTTAATGAATCAAGTTCTACAAGGCCTAGATCACGTCGCTCTCGCTTATGTCGACGACAGTTTAGTGTACACGAAAACACACTTGCAAGATCACCTCATACACATCCAGAAAATGTTCGCAAGACTGAGAAAGCATAAGGTTAAGCTAAAAGATATCAAAGTGCAACTTTGCACAGGCAGAAATCGATTATCTAGGACACACTATAAGTCAGAGATGAATTGCTTAAAATTGTTATAATGTTAACTTTTTGTGTACTCGGAATTTTTCCCTGAAATGACCAATGGTCATCACAGTTTGGAAAATTTCATAAACTGGAATGGGATGGTTGTCACATTTAAAAATATCACAAAGACGTAGTCTGAATCGTAGTATGACATATTAAATATTAATTTAAACAAGAAAAGTTGTATATTGTTTTTCTAGTAAACTTGTTAGTAAGTTAGTAATATATAACAGAAAAAAATAGTTAAGAATTGAGAAAAAACAATGGAAAATTATGATGAAAAATGTTATTTACCCCTCAAGTAATCCGTCTTTCATGTATCCAGTATATCCAAAGTGTTTTACACAAACACAATTACCTTACACATAATATACACCATTTATTTACAGTTAATTTACACTCTACAAGACATGAATACAGAGACAAGGATACACATAGAAGGAAGCAGAGAACAATTCCAAGATCAAGTATGACTGAAGAGTCTTTATCCGTGGCCTATGCTCCAAAGGGAGTGAAAGTGATGATGATGATGATGATGATAATGATGATGACGATGATGATGATGACACTAATACCATGAAATCACCAGTGGGTGGCGGCCTATAAGCTTAGAAACACATTTTAAAACTTGTCAACATGGCTCTGTTTTCACCACGTGGGACCTCGTGTAAACGCTATAACATACCGGAAGGAAGTGAGACGATTTAGATCAGGGTGAAAATATAATTCAAGAATTAGAAAGGACAAATCGACGGATGAAATTCACGACGACAATCACGCAGACATTCATTATTAATAGCTTACTTTTCAGACATAGGCACATGATTCTACTAACAACGAGCCTCTCCGAGAGAGACTGTAACTAAGATTCAACAAATGCATCAGCTTAAGTGCTCGTAGTGACAGAAAAAGCAAAAGGTGTACTACCACAGGAAAGTTCAGTGGATAAAGAAAAAAGTGAACGGAAAACTGATCTATTCATGATGTGTTTTTTTTTCTTTTCTTTTTTCTTCCTGGATGTAATATTAGACAGATTCATAATACTAATTACTTTTTGCACACAAGTCAAGAGCTCACAGTGCTATATTATACTGCTTATGTCTTGTTATCGTATAAGTATTTTAAAATTTGTAATATGACAGAATTTTTTTTTTCGTGAAGGTGAGGTAGAATGTGGATGATACACTCTTGGATCGAGAAGTGTACGACCTTGACCGAAGCGTCATCGTCCACGTGATTGTGGTAGTTGGTTCGGGGGGGGGGGGATATATATATTGAAACATTGGTCTGCATTAGGTTAGTTCGAGGCTATAGCCGGCGATGTCGTGTCTTTGTTGTGCTTATATTATTGTGCGTGTTTAGCATATTCTGCCGAGCCCACCTCATGTGGTGTAGATTACGTACTTGTGAGTTAATCTGTGATGTAGGGTTATTGTATTTACGTATCGATATGGAAATACTGTGTATGATATCAGTGTGATTATCGGTGTATTGGATGGGCAACATGTATGATTCATTTATTATGCTTTTTATGCAGATTGATCGTGTACTGCAGATGCACAATTATATGGAAGTGTGTTATGGCAGCGACAGCTATGGGGGAGGGGTGGTGGGAATAAGTGCTATAGCACATTAGATTAGTAGTGCAGGCTACGTGGAGGACCAAGACTGCCCCAGACCTCAAGTCCATCAGGTTTAAATAATGCAAACATAAGAAGTAATTATCATATGCTACGATGCTTAGTTACCTTTCACTGCATTGATCTTGTTCATCCAATTGTTCGTCCATTATGATGATACCTGTCTTGATGTCGTGTTGTTAGCAAAGTCAATTGTATGTGCTGTTGTGACGTATAGTGAAATTAAAATGCTGTGTCCTTAATTTCAGACTTGGTGATTTGTACTGCATACCACTTTATTGTAATATTGATCGAATGCCTGATGATTAGACATACTTAGCATATAATATACCACAGAGGGGAGAAATTGGGTTGGCAGTCATGATGGGGGAGCTAGACGGGCCTTGAGTACGGTGGTACATTGCCAAAGATTGTTGGTCTGTAACCATCCTGAGAAAATATTCCTCCCACTAGCTTTTAATGTAAAATTGCACCGAACAGGTTTTACACTACTACCATGATACTTTTTTTTCAATATCGTCTTTGTTGGAACCGATCCAATAGGATAGCTCCTGATGGTATCGAGACTGAATTAAATGATAAACGCACGTTCTTTTACAATTTGGTGGATTATTTCACGTGATTACATGTTATTTAAAATACTTGTCTGCCAGAACGTTTTGACTTTTCACCACTAAATACAGCTTTATATACATCCCACAGTATTTCACTGAAAATAAATTATAATATTCTTTTCGCTATGTAGCAAATTTGGTAGTCTCATCTCTGTTTTGAAATTCCTAGAAAAGCTACTAATCTCTAAAATTAATCATTGAGTAATGTAAATGAGAAAACAAGTTTTTCTTTTAATTATTATTTATATTTGTTCTCATTCATATTCGCTTCTTGCGTACACGTGAGGGTTGTTTGAAACATTCATTGAAATCTTATACAACTGAATCTTCATAGCCACAAAAACATTAAATCAAATCTCTCTGTTCGTAAATACGCTAGAGATTTTAAATAATCAAGTATAAAACACACATGTTGCTTCTGAAAGGAATATAAATGTTATTTTCTGCTGGCAAGAGCTCACAGCGTTTAGCTAAATCCTGTTACATTGTTAAAAAGTTCGGTAATTCTTTCTAACTGTGATGTAGTCATATTGAATACATCAATACTGAAGTTAGTTTTTAAAAGCACACGATACAATCTCTTTGATCTGAAAATTGCATTAGTGGGTTATTGACGACAGAAAAAGATGTTTCAGTCTGAGTGTGGTCATTCATTCATTCATTCATTTGCCTCATTAACAGCACTCCTGTAGGCCTCGCGGTTGTGAGCAAGATGGTCTGCTGCTGACGTATCCATTTGCAGATCATCAATGATGTCTTGCAGCCATCTTCGCCTTGGTCTTCCTCTTTTTCTTTTTCCCATTATGTGCCTTTCCAAGACGGTGTTCTCTAGATTATCATGACGTTTAATGTGTCCAAAATATTTAGGTTTTTTCTCTTTAATCCTCTTTACTAGCCAGCAATCGTCAATATTAAGTTCTTGTAGTATGCATATCTTTGTTCTTTTTTGTGTAAATGATATTTGAAGAACTGTTCTGTAGCATTTACATTCATAGGCATTTATGTCTTTATCAGCTGTTTTGTTAAGTGTCCAGGTCTCACAGGCATATGTTGCGATGGGAAAGATGCATGCCTTTAAAAATCTTATTTTTGTAGTTCTATCTGTTCCTCTCCACAGATTCTTTAGGTGTTTTACTTTCTGAAGAGCGATAGATGTCCTCCTTTTAATTTCTCTCATTGTACCTCAATTATTAGTTACCAGTGATCCAAGATATTCAAAACTCTCCACTTCTTCCAGTTTTTCCTCATTAATACATATATCAGCTCTCTTGTTTGTTTTGTCAGTTATCAGCCTGACATAATTAGTTTTTCCATTCCTTTTTGTGTTGTGGACAGTAATACTGTGGCATCTTTATATTCCTTGTCTACATCTTTTCTAACATTCCTCATTATATTTTCAGTATACAAGTTAAATAAGTAAGGCGACTATATGCACCCCTGATGGACCTCTTGTTTTATGTCAAACCAAGTGTGGTATATGTGAATATTGGGAATCACAAAGTCAAAACGGAGAAACAACTTCACTGAGTAATTGGGATAAGAATAACTGGTGTCATTATCAATTAAATTAGGAAAGACATATCAGAAGAACAATTTGTTGTTTTTTTTTTTTGGGGGGGGGGGGGAAGAAAAAACACAAAATTAATGCACTTTTTATCTTCAGAACAACTAGAGTATGAAAAAAAAACGATGTATGTAAGTAAAAACAGGTTTATGCTTCTACTTAATTACTTAGAGTTTGATAGAGCTAGACAAGAAGATAGGATACACAAGCTGTGAAAGCTTCATATACCACTTTTAACTATATAACACTCTCCGAAGCACAATATACAAATATTTCTTTAGGTTAGAAATTCAGAAAGAAAAAAATTATCGCAATGATAAGTCGTCTCACTTCATTTTGTAGGCGTTGTTGTAAAGTCGGTACAGTTCGTTCCAGTCTTCCATTCCTCTTGTCGAATGATTTTTGTTGATGCTGCTAATCTACTTTGGTGTTATTCCAAGTTTTGTTCCAGATCAGGCTATTTTACTTTGGACAAGTTTCTTTTATTCTTGGTATCCCAAAAGTTATTACACTTGCCCTCCTTCTCCCACACTGTAGTAGATGGCCCAAACTGCCTCGAAACATCGTGATGTCCTTTCTTCTTAGAATATCGGTCACATTAAATTTACAACTAGTGGTATATGAAATCTTTTTTTTTCCTTCGCTGTTTTTAACCCATTGGAAACGTTTACTGATTTTTGTCTCTGCTAAACTATTTTGTGGCATATCATTAAAGATGTAAGACACCAAGAAAATAGATAATAGAACTGGAACGACAGCCTTGGTCTCCGCCATACTTCCTTCTGCTGGTCAGATATCTCGTGATTAATTGCCTAAAATGGGTATGCACATGTTCAGAATGACGCAACACATGACGTCAGCACGACAAGTGCCAGTACAGCGTATAAGACAGGAACCTTGACCGAAATTTGGGTATCGAAAAACGTGACAAATTTTTGACTTAACGTAATGTACAGAAATCTACAATGTTCAAACTAAACATAGTTTTTTCCAGTTCATATTGTGCAGAATTTTGCAATGTTGATGATAAGTACAGATTCTGCAAAATTTCTGCAATGCACAATGCATACGCACTCAGCTCGGTTGGAATAAACTTATTTCTAAGCTTATTTCACGCTCCCAAGTTTAATATTCATAAACGATTGGTATCGTACATGGTAATTAGAATAACAATATCTGGAATACATAAAACAATAACCAAGAGGAATACTCTTGCAGAAATCACTCATGTTTTGCTAATAAATATAACATTATTGACCTTAACGTGTACCACCAATTTACGATGGTATTTATGAGAAAGAGAGAGAATAGAGAGAGAAGCGGAGAGTAAGATATAGAGATAGAGAGAGACGGAGAGCAAGACATAGAGAGTAGAGAGAGAGAGAGAGACGGAGAGATTTATTGATTGATCTTTATTTCAAAAAGGTTAAGAATTGGGCACGTTTGACATTCTGCCCTTTATCATACATCTTTCACTCTATTCTGGACATTCTACAAATATGCTGTTCTTGTAACAAACATAATTAACGCTGAAGCTAAGAGACATAAAATATAACATTTACGTTTCGCTCTTAAACATTCACTCAATACAGAAGTAACTCTCTCTCTCTCTCTCTCTCTCTCTCTCTCTCTGAACCTTAAGTGCCCAGGGCACATGGGGGTTCCGCCAGGGTTTTCCACAAATGCCTGTCCTTTGCCTTTTTTCTGCTCTTGCCTAGGTGAGGCCTTTATTGCTCAACATCCTTTTTGTTGTTCTTCTCCATGTCTCTTTTGGTCTACTCTTACTTCTGTTCCCCTGTGGTGTCCATCTTTGTGCTAT
>CM019705.1:115497-144051 GCA_009760885.1 Achatina immaculata | reverse complement strand
TATCTTGTGAAACAATTATCTGAATGCAGTGGAACTTGACAACTTGGACCAAAAAATTCTGTTTCACTCTTTTTCTCATTGACCAAGCACACTCTGCACTTCCTAGATGATGCTTTTTTAGTGCCTTCATCCTCAGGATTCACCAGAACATGATTCTTTACTATTCCAGACAATCACTGCTGTGCACTGTTGATATTATGCGAACAAGTCTTTCGCCTTTCCTTCATCAGTCAAAAGCTGCTGCTTCGGTTTAAACAACTCTTGAAATTTAGGCAAAAAATAATCCAGCAGAGGTTTTATTTTGCTAATTCTACTTGTTTCTGGAAATGTCTGAGAGTTGTCAGAGAAATGCAGAAGTGTCAGAAGATGCTCAAATTTAGCTTTGCTCATTGTTTTTGAAAATATTGGTGTTTCCAGAAGAGGGTCTGTTGTCCAGTAATCTTTCCAGTGTGGCTTCCTAGTCTGGCCCATCAAAATGCTATGTCTTCCTCTGTTCCTTTGTCTCTCTAGATTTCCTGATATCACCAGGTGTTCCATTTCTCTACTTCTCAAAACATGTCCTACAAATCTGGTCTGTCATGTTCTGAATCTTGCCATAATTTCTCTCTTTTGCCCAGCCTGACTTAGAGCATCTTTATTTGTTTTCTTGGCTGTCCATGGCATTCTCTTCATTCTTCTTAGAAACCACATCTCGGCTGCTTCCAAGGGATTTTGAGAGCCTTTGGTTACTGTCCATGCTTCGCGTCCATACGGGTTTGATGTAGCACTGAATAACTGTCTTTTTGGTATTCATCAACTGAGTTTGTTCATTGTGTGCGTTTCACTTTAATAAATGCCGACTTGACCTGGGCTATTCTGCTCTTTATTCAGTTGTCGTATCTACCATCATGTTATAATTCCTAAATACTTGAATTCCTTCACTTCTATTTAAAAAATGGGGGTGGGGGTGATCATTAATATATGTTCAGTATTTGTTTCATTTTTCTCCTTTTTTATTCCTTTTTTTAATGTACAGTTCAAGGTTCCTAAGTGCCCCCGCCCCCTCCCACCCACCCCCCCCCACACACACACACACACACACACACACACACACTGACTGGTCTTTAACCAACAAAAGTTGTGCATTAGTTCAAGTGTTTAATTAAAATATTGCAAACCAAACATTCTCTCTCTCTCTCTCTCTCTCTCTCTCTCTCTGATGGCCAGGTTAACTGCGCTCGGTTTACTAATCTAGTGGTACCAGGTTCAAGTCCCAGCTGCGGGGATTTTTTCTGGTATAAACCTAAAAAGTCCCGGGGTCCACCCAGCTTCTAAAAATAGGTAGCAGAGAAATCTGGGAAGATAAATACGGCCAGTCGTGACACTCAAACTTTCATGTGCTGAAGGTAGTGGAAATAAAGACCTACCACGGTATCCCCACTTGCTTTAATTCTGTGACACTTATTTTGATGTCACATTTTCCTTGTGTTTCTTGGAAATGACCAAGGCGTCTCTTTTCATTTAAATTTCATTTAGTATCTTTGCTTTTTTGTGGCAAGCAGGCAAATCTGTCACTTGTCAATATTAATTAGTTCTCGTTAAAAGCTAATAATTGGATTATCCTTTGAAACCAGAAAATTATATCATTCCCCCATTTTTTCGTCTTTCAATATCATTTTCAAGCTGGTTCAAACATCAACTTCCTATGCAAAGATAATGCTTCAAATTACTGCGCAGTCCTGCACGAACTGGTAATATTCTTCCTATCACATGACATGAAAATATCTACTCTGCAGGCAGCGAAACACTTCTGAATTAACTTTAATTTATTAAAAATGTACTGAAAGATGAAATATCATAAGCTAAAAAGCACGTTTAATAATTAAAAAGCGGGCTGCAGTTTTGTAATAGAAGAGTTAAAGTTTTGTTTAATTTGTAAAAGCGACATGCGAATAAAATCGTCCTTGTGTAATCTATAACACAGGAACAGCGCAGTTAAAGGGTTTTATCTCTGACTTTGAACGAAGCCAGCGTAATTTGTCTCTAAACGTATATTTAACATGAAGCATATTGCGTAAATGTCCGAAATAGGCAAAGTGACATTCTACAGAAGATTAAAAATATGTTTTTTTAAATAGGCTCTTCTGGACATCGTGGTTCGTGAAAGTAAAATTAAAGTTCTCGGCATGAACAAAAAGAACACTGAAGTGATGGTCATCTCAAAGAAAGGAATATCACCAAAATGTAGCATTACCATCAACTAAAAAAAAGTAAAGTTAAAGGTAATCCTGTCATGCCTTAGAGGCACATAGGGATATGGTGTTAGTGCCCATTTTCTCTGACCTGTCAACACACTAGAGGGTGATATGGTCAATATCACGCCTGGCCGACTTTCCTTCCCCAACTCCAGAAGAAGTCGGGTACCATCGATGGCACAAATCTAAAACAAGTTGATAGAATCAAGTACTTAGGAACGATTACAACAGCTGACGGGAAATGTCACAATGAAATAAAAAGCAGACGTGCTCAGGCCATGTCACCATTCCAGAAAATGAGAAACATTTTGTGCAACAGATCCATATCAATGGAAACGAGATTCGAGTACTTAAATGTTACATCGAGCCAATTTTGTTTTATGGATGTGAAGCATGGTCCATGAATAAGAACCTTATCGTATATCTTATATCCTTCCCGTGCCGTTAAACGTCACGTAGGGCTCGCAAAGTAGTTCGCCAATTTTTCCTGTCTTCGGCGAGTCTTTCAACCTCATCAAAGGATTTTATGCCTGTTAATTTGGCCTCTCTTAATAATGTCTTCTTTAGAGTTTCACGCGGTCTGCTTCTTTTTCTTCGGCCTGTTGTGTTCCACTTGATAGCTTGTTTTGGGATTCTTTGATCATTTCTTTTCATCAAGTGACCAACATATGTCCATCTCCTTTTCCTGATCACCCATGAGACTGGTTGTTGTTCAGTCATCTGTCTTATCTCTGCATTGTTCTTGAATTCATTCCACTTGATGCCGAGTATTTTCCTTAGGCATTTGTTTTCAAAAGAGTCTAATTTCTTTTCTATTTCTTTAGTTGTTTTCCAGCTTTCGCATGCATAAATGAGGGTGGATATTACATTTGAAATGAATAGTCTTAACTTGGTTTTTATGCTTATAACTTTTGAATTTCATATGTTCTCAAGATTCTTGAAGATTGATGCTGCTTTTGCAATTCTGATCCTAACTTCCTTTCTAGTGTCACCATCCTGGTCTATGTAGCTGCCAGGGTATGCAAATTGATTGACTTCTTGAATATCTTCAATATTCAATATGAATAAGAATGCACAGCGAGAAATGGAGGCCATGGACATGTGGTTCACAAGAAGGATGTTGAAGGTACCATGGACAGCTAAGAAAACCAACGAAGAAGTCTTAAGAGAGGCTGGAGTTAAAAGGCAAATTACAGAAAAGACCAGAGGCAGACAAGCGAGATTTGTAGGACATTTTCTGAGAAGATGAAAATTGGAACACACTGTGGCAGCTGGAAACATTGAGGGAAGAAGAGACAGAGGAAGACACAGAGAGAAGTTACTGGATGGGCTGTCAGTGTGTCTAGGAAGAAAGTCACAGGCGGATCTCATAATCAAGTCCAAAAGACAGGGAATTGTGGAGAGAAATGATCGCTTTCGCCATGCAACACGGCACTTGATTGATTGATTGATTGTTTTTTTTTTTATATATTCTCAACATGGTACATGCTTTGTGTTTTTGGCCACATTTAACTTTAATCTGTCCCCAGATAATACAGTGTTATTTTTAAGATCGATATTTAATACAATACAGAATCAATACAACAAAGTGTATTTAATGTGCACACGGTGTGAGTAAATCTGACTTAAAAAATGCGCTCTGAACGGCTCATTTAGTTTTTTTTTTGTTCGCTTTTATAATCAGTACCAGGCGTTATACGTACAAAATTATGGAAAAGAAACGAAAATGTGCCTGTGTGAAAAAGTCAGATCAATTAACTTTTCTCATGTAACTTTCCAATACTTAGAATTATATATATTATATATATATATATATTTTTTTTTTTTATATTTTTTTTTTACCTGACCTAAATCACGAATGATTATTACTGTTGAAAATCCCCTGACATACTTTTGACTTGTGCTCATAACTAAGAGCTTTATCTCCACGTTGACACTAAACTCTCCCTCTTTCTGTCACTCTGTAACAAAACGGAAGCTACGGTAAGAGAAATAAAAATTACGGTATTTGATATTTTACACTAATATTTTTCTTTAACGTAAAAATTTGTAAATTTAAATTAAAGGAAACATTTACAGGAAAACAAGTGAATTAAAAAATCTAACATTTTGGACAATGCGCAGGAGGCCTTCTCAGAGACAGATTTGTCAAGGTCATAATGTTCTAATAAAATAAAGTATCATATATTTTTAGGCTCCATCATCGGTGGACTTGTAGTCAGTTTCGATGAAGTCATGATACCAGTTTCAGCTCAGCATTTGATTGTAAGGAACTTCCTTGTCAGGAAAAAAAAGTTTACAATTAATTACATCCTTGTAATGTGTAGTTCTTGTAATGTGTAATCCTTTTAATGTGTAATCCTTTTAATGTGTAATCCTTGTAATCCACGCCCATTTACGAAACATTTGTCAACTTTATTTATGCCAGAACTCTACATAAGAATTGATTACAAGAAAAACTTAACTTCAGACTTTAAAGAGATATAATGGGCGTGTGTAGCTCTAACACAGGAAGGCAAGAATGCAGAATTGTTAGTGTCAATCCATGGCGGAATGTTTCACCTGAGTTGCTGAACTACTTTGCCGCCTTGTGCACACTGATTGATTTACTATCAATATTTGGAACACTATCAAATTTGATCAACTTTCTTGTTTTCTACAAACAAGGACTTACCGTCAGCCCTTCTGTCACATTTATGGCGCTATCACTATGGGACATGGGCTTCTGTGTGATCACTTTCTTCAGTGTGATTTGCCAGTTGTCGGATTACTTTTTCCCAGTGCCTAACTTTAGTTTGCTGACTGTGTACTTCGCATATTTTGCTAATATCATTGGCATGGCTTTCACAGCATCAACTCTCCTGACAGTCTACCTCTCTGTGGAGAGATGTTCTTGTGTGGTGCTCCCTTTAAAAACGAAGAATATCTTCACAAAATCTCGGTCTATTTTCGTCAACTTCGTAATCACTGGCGTTTTATTAGCTTTATACTCCACAACAGCCGCAAATCAAGGGTTAATTTTAGTGTTTAATGAAAGTGTGAATCGATCTGGTGTAGCATTGTGGTATACCAAAAATAGACGCTCAGTCAGTGTCGCCACAGACCTGTTTACTAGTGTTATAGCTCCGATATCAGGCCAGTTTACCATCACATTTTGCACTGTCTTTATGATATCTGGTATTAGAATGTGGGCCAACTTCAGACAAAAGGGCGTCCCTGCACGCCATAATCAGTTACTATCCAGCAAAGCAAAGACGACCTCCCCCAAAGCCTTTATCCAAACTTAAAAGTTTGAACAAACAGAAATCAAAATATATAACAAATAAAGAGGTCAGGTTAACAAAAATTGTTGTTTTTCTTGCAGCCATATTTTTTTGCTGCAAGTTGCCTATCTTGTCTTCGCTTGTAACAAGATCGTGGAACCTGCAATAGAGACTGAGTTATTGTCCGTGTAATCGTTACAGTTATTCGGTTCTGTGGTTTAGTGAACGCAAGTATGAACTTCTTTGTGTATTTCTATTTGAGTTCTTCTTATAAATCTGTTTTCATTTCTATTTTTAGCTGCGTAAAAGTCAAATGAAATAAATCGCAAACATTCTTTGAAAATAACTTTGGATGGAAAGAAATTTTGGAGCATGTTGTGATTCATTTGTATCACGAAAGTTTTAATTTCTTCGGTTTTTAAAAAGTCTTCTCCTGATTTGACCACATAAAGTTCCCTTTTTGTCTTCATTCTTATCTAGTCTTCTTCCCTGTTCGACTCACAGGCGCTGTGTCTGAGTTATTTAAAGAGTTAAATTGTACTTTTATGCCCACACGTGAACATCTTTGTATACAAGTAAACAGAGCTTGGCTTCCACCAATGGTGTCTCCAGCTTATCGTGGTGGGGGAGTTGGCGTGCTCTGGTGATACGAGGAGCTATACCCCGGTAGTACAACTAACAGAAGGGTCACCCATATAGAGTAGGTCAACGGAGAGGAGACATGAAGAAAAGAGACACCATGGTCTTCCAGGTTTGGTGTTTTGACCTTGGGCCATCTGTAAAGGGAAATGAATGAAGGTGTAAAGTGACTGCGACCGATTAGCGGGAAATATGACGTCATAGGTTAGGGTGAGAGGATAGAAAATGTCAGGGTGACCATGACCATTTTGTGTCGGTCAGACAAGCCAAGGCCAGGGTTTTGATATAATATATTTATCAACGGTTTCTCGAGAAGGTTAGTGATAACACGTGAGAGAAGAGTAGTGATAACAAGTGAGAGAAGGTTAGTAATAACAAGTGAGAGAAGGTTATTAATAACAAGTGAGAGAAGGTTAGTAATAACAAGTGAGAGAAAGTTAATACTAACAAGTGAGAGAAAGTTAGTAATAACAAGTGAGAGAAGGTTAGTAATAACAAGTGAGAGAAGGTTAGTAATAAGAAGTGAGAGAAGGTTAGTAATAAGAAGTGAGAGAAAGTTAGTAATAACAAGTAAGAGAAGAGTAGTGATAACAAATGAGAGAAGGTTAGTAATAACAAGTGAGAGAAGGTTAGTAATAATAAATGAGAGAAAGTTAGTAATAACAAGTGAGAGAAGGTTAGTAATAAGAAGTGAGAGAAGGTTAGTAATAAGAAGTGAGAGAAAGTTAGTAATAACAAGTAAGAGAAGAGTAGTGATAACAAATGAGAGAAGGTTAGTAATAACAAGTGAGAGAAGGTTAGTAATAATAAATGAGAGAAAGTTAGTAATAACAAGTGAGAGAAGGTTAGTGATAACAAGTTAGAGAAGGTTAGCGATAATAAATGAGAGAAGGTTGATGATAACAAGTGAGAGAGGTTAGTGATAACAAGTGAGAAAAGGTTAGTGATAACAAGTGAAAAAAGTTTTGTTATAACAAGTGAGAGAAGGTTATTGATAACAAGTGAAAAAAGTTTAGTTATAACAAGTTGGAGAAGATTAGTGATAACAAGTGAGAGAAGGTTAGTGATAACAAATGAGAGAAGATTAGTGATAACAAGTGATAGTAGGTTAATGATAACAAGTGCTGAAGAATATTAAACAAAATACGACTGACCAACTTGAGACTCAGATCTGCGGGAAGAAGGTTGCAGTAAGTTTGAACTGGAACAAAGATGGCAACAGGAAGTCTAAGATAGGACGGGTCACAGTGAACTGTCAGTTGTATGTTTGTTTTAGTCGAGTGTGTTAGTTTAACATAGAAGATCTGCATCATGCACATTCGGATTTAGTGACTACTGAAGGAAATGAAGATTATTTGCAGAGTGACTTGTTTGGACTAATTAGTATTTATTTGTATCTATGTATTTCTCTTTATTCTGCGGACAGTTTTTGCAGAAAATACAAACCAGACTATATGTTGGGAACAACGGCTACACACAACCAGATTATATGTTGGGAACAATGGCTACACACAACCAGACTATATGTTGGGAACAATGGCTACACACAACCAGACTATATGTTGAGAACAATGGCTACACACAACCAGATTATATTGGGAACAATGGCTACACACAACCAGGCTATATGTTGGGAAAAATGGCTACACACAACCAGACTATATGTTGGGAAAAATGGCTACATAAAACCAGACTATATGTTGGGAACAATGGCTACACACAACCAGACTATATGTTGAGAACAACGGCTACACACAACCAGATTATATGTTGAGAACAATGGCTACACACAACCAGACTATATGTTGAGAACAACGGCTACACACAACCAGCCTATATGTTGGGAACAATGGCTACACACAACCACACTGACCAACAGTCAAACCAACACTAACTAACTCAGCCCCCCAAAAAACTGCCACCAAGAGACCCCAAAATCACGTGACCTTTTCTCGAAGCTTTTGGAGACTCCTCCCCCCTCCCCGCCCGAGCCCCTCCCCCAGCCCACCCGCCCCCCCCCCCACGAAGTAAAAAGATGCCTGCACACCAAGGGCACTATTTGCCTTCCAAACAATAATATATACCATTGCCTCCCATACCACTATATTGTGAAGCCTATGTTCTTGGAGCAGACAATTATATAGACGTTGACTATGTTTTGAAGTAGACTTAATGTAGCAGTAAATCATTTATTTTTAGTAGATTAGTTTTCATAGGGTTAACCAAAGGGATGGAACTCTACTTTATGGTAATGTTAAGCATTGTATGGCTCATTTCCATGTCGTTACATGTTTACGTCACATTCTAAAATTAGAATGTTCACCTTGGAAATTTGTGTAAAACTTACTAGTCTGTCTGTTTGTTTAAACATCAGACAAAAACTCATGTCTTAGAGGAGTGTTACACGGGATATTTGACTAGGGAAGAATTTAGTAATATTTAGCTGGAAGATTCCCGGGAACAAAAGTTTAATGTACAAAAGCTCAGAGCATGAGACATGTTTTCTGAACTCGGAAGGCACCTAGTACACAAACACAAACCAGATTTTATCTTTATCCAAGAAACATACATCAACACAGACACGCACGCCAACAACATCACACAACTCTTAGGACTCAGACATTCATGTTTCAGCTTAGGGAACATACACGCAGGAGTAGCAATACTACAAGTATCAGAAGACTGGCAAATCGTAGGACACAACAGAGACAGCGAAGGTAGAATAACAATAGTGGAAATAAAACACACAAGTTCAAATCACAACAAATACACATTAGTCAATGTATATGAACCAGCTGTGAAAGATCAGCAAAGTAACTTCTATGACAAACTCTCACAGATGCTAACATCATTCCACAGAGGACAAAACATTATCATAGCAGGAGACTTTAATTGTGTCCTGCACGATTTTGATCTGTCGAGAGGAACAATTAACGCACGCCGTGAAGTCGAACAAATAGACATACTACACAACATCATAGACGAGCACGGGCTTGTAGACATACAGAAAGACGAACCCACATGGTAGGGAAACTACACACACTGACACAATTAACATAAACATAGGACGATCAGCCCGACTAGACAGAATATATGTCCCAGAGGATCTCCTAATAAATGACATCAGACACATAGACACAACTTTAAATTACACAGATCATAAAGCTGTCATTGTCACATTAAACGCAACCTTGGCACAACTCAAAACAAACGCTCCCCACACTGGAAGTTTAATAACAGCCTGCTGGATAATGGGAACTATGTAGACAACATAACAGAACTATTACACGCGTACACTCAAGACTTACCTAAATCCAACCTCATAAAATACTGGGACATATTAAAGAACACTATCAGAGAGAAAACACAGGTCTTGGCGACAAAAATACACAGATACAGACGACAGCAACAACAAATGTTAGAAAATGCTATTAAACTAACCAAGCAGATAGATCCCAATAGTCCTCACATACACGCGCTAGAGGAAGAATTAGAAAAATATCATCAACACAGCTACCAGGGTGCTTTCATCAGAACAAGACTTGCCTCTGCCGTACAAGAAATACCAAGCAAAAAATATCTGGGAACAGAACAAAATGTGCAAAGAAGCAGACAAATACACAAAATAATAGACATAAATGGACAGGAACAGACAGACACTGCCAAAATAAGCCAAACCTTTCAAGATTTTTATACACATTTATACTCTGAGGACAAGGGTCAGTCAGAAGACATACAAGACAAATTCTTGAACTACGCCAAACAAATTCCTGAGGAAGACAAACATTAGACACCCCACTCACGCTAGGAAACCTACAAAATGCGCTTGACACATTCCAAAAGAACAAATCTCCAGGACCGGATGGCCTCACTGCCGAGTTCTATCAGAAATTCTTTCATATTCTAGGACCTGTCCTACACAAGGTGTTTATGGAAGCTTTCGACAGAAAAGAATTACCCTACAGTCTCAATCAGTCATACATAACACTCATTAAGTAAAGCAACGCAGACACAACCCAAGTAAGGAATTACAGACCTATCTCATTACTCAATGTAGACTACAAAATCCTAGCAAAATCCCTAACTATGAAACTCAAACCCGTCATGCACACACTTATACATGAGGACCAGCAATGCAGTGTCACCGATAGAAACATAAATACGCATCTACATTTCCTAAGAGATGTTATCCAATACTCTCACGATAAGAATAGCCAGTCAGCAATCTTATCGCTGGACCAGGAGAAGGCTTTCGACAGAGTGTCCCATTCTTTCCTTCAGAAAACCTTGTCCAAATGTAATCTTGGGAACTACATCAGAGAATGGATCCAAATTCTATACAACAAACCAGAATGCAGACTTTTAATAAACCATACCCTCAGTGAACCAATACGTATAACCAGATCTGTACGTCAGGGCTGCCCACTCTCACCCCTGTTGTATGTGCTAACTCTAGAGCCACTCCTGGAGAGAATCAGGCAAGAGACAATAGTCAAAGGAATCTTTATTCTTGGAATGGGAGAGAGAAAGTCGTTGGCCTACGCTGACGACACAATCTTCTTCCCCTCCAATATATCCTCTATCAGGATTATTCTAGACATATTTACAGAGTTCGGACAGGGCAGCGGGGCTAAAATAAACATTCAAAAATCACACATAATGGGTTTAGGCAAATGGACCAACAAAACAGACTTCCCACTCACATTAATACAAGTCAACAAGATCAACATATACGGAATTTTATTTACAGCTACGCCTTCAAATAACATCAAAGCAAGATGGCGAAATATAATTGAAAAAATTAAAAACAGACTGGAAATGTACAAATATAAAACCACCACCATATTCGGCAGAAGTGTCGTAGTCAACACCTGCGTCATACCACGGCTTATATATACCGCAAACATATTCCCCCTGCCTAAACAGTCACTTAAGGAAATAAATTCAATGATTAGAGACTTTATTTTCCGACACACAGTACACAGCATCCAACGGAAAACCTTGATGCAAGACAAAAAAAAGAGGAGGCATCTCCCTACAAGACATATCAACAAAGATCCAGGCACTCAGGATTAAATATGTAGGACAAATCATCCAACAGCCACACAAACACACTCTAGCCCACTACTACGTTGGGCTGAGGCTTTTTAAACTGTGTAAATTAAACAATGTACACCCCCATCACTTTGGAACTATACCGCTCTTCTACAGACAATGCATACAAAGTGTAACTGGACATGAACATTTAATACACATGAAAACATCATGCATATACAAATATCTGATCAGGAAACAAGAGCTACCATTACAGGGCAGAATAAAGAGAGGATACAAATACTTCGTCACCGACTACACGCAATCCTTTCAAAACCTACACAAGAAAGGAATCACGCCAAGTGCACGAGAGACAACATACAGACTATTGTTCAACATAACACCGACCACACAAGGGGTCGCCCGCAGATCCCACAGACTGATCAGATGTAGGCTATGTAGAATGAACACACAAGAAACAGAAGAACACATTTTCTTTGAGTGCAGAACTATTTCCTTAGCCCTAAAACTTTTGACTCAAGAGATAGCAACAAGAACAGCAGAGAAAGTAGACATGTATAGAGCAATAATGTTAAACACCATTCCTCGAACAGAAACAAACAGCCATACGCAGTCTATCATCCTCCTTGCTGAGTTTATCTTGTTTGGTCATGTAGAAATAGGGCCACATTTGAAAATAGAATTTTTACAAAAGAAATTCTCCTGTACATTTTCAAACAAAAATTGTTACAGCTTTCAATTAGTTTCTAGTTTTTGACAACCCCCCCACCCCCCCCCCCCTTTTGTGGTTAAATGTTAACTTCAGATGTACATACCATACGATTACCATCATTTCATGTTTTCGTTCAAGCCCGCCTTTTCAATATTTCAGTTCACGGGCAGGTATTCCCAACTCATGTTCTTGAACAGTGTTTTGTTTACCTGACCATAACCTTCCACTGCGCTCCGACTGCGTTGACCCGAATACGGGTGACTCGAGCGCATAAATTATTTTCTGTGTACATCCCATGAGTGAAAGAGAAGGCCTTAGCCGAACACAAACCTTGTACATCACCAGAGAGAAAGATAGCGAAGAGAGAAAGAGTGAGAGAGGGAGAAAGGGTCTTGATAGTAGGTGAGAGGGAGTGTGTGTGTGTGTGGGTTATACTATTACTGTACAACCTTGTTGTAAAATTTTGTATACAAAGTATTCACTTTATCATACTCCATGCTATCACCTCATGGTTTGTAAAAGCCCACCATCTCATTATTTCACTCCACGGGCAATCATCCTCAACTCACGTCACTTGGACATGATTTGTTATTGTTTATTTGAAAGTTTATTGGGAAAAAAAAACAAAAAATGAAAAAAAACCCCCAAAAAAACAAACAAACAAACAAAAAAACACTCCACCCCAAAGCGAAAAAAAAACAAAACAAAATAAAACAAAACAAAGAAAATGACCTGGTTCGGTTTGACCCGCTTTTGGTGGTTTGGTGCTTGCTCAATTTCCTTATAAAAAGGAAAAAAAAGGGGGGAAAATGTGATAAAGAATTCAAAGATTACTCTGTTTTAAATATGAAATTAAGATTATTCTAATAGTGCATGAAAAAGGAGATGCCCATCAGCTCGGAGATATTATTTCAATCTTTAAAGCTCAGGGCATTATCGTATGTATGTGTACAGAAAGAGCAAAGTGTACACTGTAATGTCGTGGACAGTACATTAATCATAAAACAAGATTTGCGTGTGATAGTATTGTAACAATGTGATAACTTCACAGTGGTAGAACTAACATAGGTCAGTGATATCCAAACTGGGGTCGTGAGACTTGACCAGAGGACACAAGGTTGGGGCAAAAGCTTTGGAGTACCTATCAGGATCAGGATATGGAGAGGACTGCGGGCTTTGCCATGTCGACAGGGATCAGGATCTGATGTGGCCAACAACCTCGAACGTGAAAGAAGAAAAAGAAGGAAGATAGAGCAATGTTAATTTTTAAAAAACTAAATATTTAAAAAAAACCACACTCGCTGTTGTTCACTGACATAATGTGTAATTTATTTTTTGGGTTGGATTTCATTTTTTTAAAACTTTATAACGAGCCTAGGTTGCGGTACTATCCCTGGTCAAGGGTCGAGCTAGACGCTGATGAAGACCCTAGTTAAATCTCCCACAAAAATCCCTATGAAAATGCTGTCAAAGCCGATTGGCTGCAGAGACTGAAAATTTCAGGCAACAGTTGCCAGAGGAAATGAATCAGTGATTCTCTCACTGGAGACAGATCTCAGTTATACCTTGGGTATAAGTCATTAAGATAAATGTCATATTAGACGTAAAATCAATATTTCTGTGTTTGACTCTGCGACTGACTGCAGCTGATTACTTTATAAGTGAGCTCATTGTGTGAACACATCTCATTTAAACCTCATAAAAGCGAACTATTCGCTGACTTTTCCGTGTCATAAACCGAAGATGTAACGAGTCTAAAAAAATGATGAGGCAAGAAATGAAAATGTTCCATGTACTCAGTTTCTTTTTTCAGTTAAACTGTTATCATTTCCCAAGAGAACAGTGTCATCAATGGTAAAAATTGTTTTATCTGATTGAAAGATATGCCTCGTGAGTTATTATTACTACCGAAAATCTCAAGATATTTTTAATAAGCTGTGCTGATTAAAGTGTATGCCTTTCTACCGAAGCGAAGGATTTGTAAACATCAAAGCAACATTTCCATCCTCTGTATGCACGAAACTCTCTTCTGTGAAGAGCAGAGCAACAGTGCAACTCCTTCAGATCATCAGAGGAAGTACCCTAAAGCTAGGTGGGAAGAAAGGCAGAGAAAAGACAAAGAAGAAAACATTAAAGTCTAACCCAGTGATACCATTACAAAGTCACTCATTTTCTGAGCTGACGAAAAATATCTTTGGAGAAGCATGCCCACCAACGTCTGCTAGCACGGCACTTGTTAACGATGATGATCAGTACATAAGGGAAATATGAACATATGACGAAGAAAAAAAATCTCCCGATAATTCTCATTTTGTGACATTGTACAGATTATGTCCTCATTAATATCTTCCTCAGTGTTCATCTCATGAAGGCACAAGTTTCAGCGTAGAAAAGAAGAAACTTTATTACCAGAGATTATGATGGTGAAAGTCTGACTGTAGCATAGCCTTGTAAGTAATGATTATAGTTATTATTATTATTATTATTAGTGATATGATCGTGAATATAGTTAAGAAGGTATTGGGGGCAAGATAGTAGATCAAACGGCGACAGAGAGGTGGATAGTTAGAGGGGCGAAGAGCGGATACTTGGTAATTCAAAGCCCTGATCAAAGGTTAACCGAGGAGACATGGTTACGCCGAGAGATGGTAAGTTAGTCCAGTACTAACAACGCAATGACTCGAAAACCACCCACGCACACCTGCAGTAGTCGGGAGGGAACAATAGACATCTGACACTGACTGAGGAAGTTAGGGCGACAAAGGATGACCCAATGACCCGATGACCCAATGACCAATACAACAATTGGAGGCGTGGTCTATTGAACGGAACTTACGAATATAAGACGGAGATTAGGATTCAGATTCAGGTAGGGAGAGATTCAGGTAGGGAGAGATTCAGGTAGAGAGAGATTCAGGTAGAGAGAGATTCAGGTAGGGAGAGATTCAGGTAGAGAGAGATTCAGGTAGAGAGAGATTCAGGTAGGGAGAGATTCAAGTAGAGAGAGGAAGACTCAGCAAGAGAGATGTAGAGGGCATTCATGTTTTAGCTTAGCCACTCAGCAGCAGGATCAGGAGTAGCAATAATACAGACATCAGACAGGTGGGAGGTACTTAGGACAGACATCAGACAGGTGGGAGGTATTTAGGACAGACATCAGACAGGTGGGAGGTACTTAGGACAGACATCAGACAGGTGGGAGGTACTTAGGACAGACATCAGACAGGTGGGAGGTACTTAGGACAGACATCAGACAGGTGGGAGGTATTTAGGACAGACATCAGACAGGTGGGAGGTACTTAGGACAGACATCAGACAGGTGGGAGGTACTTAGGACAGACATCAGACAGGTGGGAGGTATTTAGGACAGACATCAGACAGGTGGGAGGTACTTAGGACAGACATCAGACATGTGGGAGGTACTTAGGACAGACATCAGACAGGTGGGAGGTACTTAGGACAGACATCAGACAGGTGGGAGGTACTTAGGACAGACATCAGACAGGTGGGAGGTACTTAGGACAGACATCAGACAGGTGGGAGGTACTTAGGACAGACATCAGACAGGTGGGAGGTATTTAGGACAGACATTAGACAGGTGGGAGGTACTTAGGACAGACATTAGACAGGTGGGAGGTATTTAGGACAGACATCAGACAGGTGGGAGGTATTTAGGACAGACATCAGACAGGTGGGAGGTACTTAGGACAAATAGAGATAGCAGAGGGAGAATAGCGATATGCGAGGTTAGGGACACCTCACACACATACACTATAGTTAACATACATGCACCACCCAACCGCAGTCACCAGCCCAACTCTACGAAGACTTAGAATCCCTACTCAGCCACAGATACAGAGGACACAACATTATATTAAGAGGAGATTTCAATGGCGTAACATCAGATTTAGACATTATAGGAGGTGCAACTAGAACTAACACATATGAGAGGCGCAAGCTAAATTCTTTGCAAAGACGTAATAGACACATATGATTTAGTAGATACATACAGACACACATACCCTCAAGGCAGAGAGATCACTCACAGAAACGATGCATACAGCAGAGGATATAGGTTGGACAGAATTTACACACCAGGCACATGCCACATAGCACAAGTCAGACATATCCCTAGTGCATTAGCCTTCACAGACCACAAAGCAGTCGTAGCAACAGTTAACACGATACCTACAGTCACACCCTTAAAACGATCACCACACTGGAAATTTAACAACACGCTCCTCCAAAACAAACATTTCGTTGAAAACATGACACAGCTGATACACATCTTCACGAACAACACACCCACACACAACATCCAACAGCACTGGGAAGCGTTAAAACATGCAGTAAGGGACAAAGCACAAACGCTCTCAACACAGATACACAGAGAAAGGCTGAGACAGGAAAAAATACTAGAGGAAGCAATCAAACTAACAAAACAGATGGACAAAAACTCACCACATTTACTCACGCTAGAAGAAGAACTGGATAAACACAGACAACACAGATTTCAAGGCGCACTTCTAAGAACAAGACTCAATACCATCACACAAGAAATACCTACCAAGCAATACTTCAGCATAGAGCAAAACATACAACGAAGCAGACAGATAAGAGAAGTAATAGACGCCACAGGGAACAGACAAACATATAGTACAAACGTAGTACAGGCCATTAGAGAATACTACAAAAAACTGTACACAGAGGAAGAAACACAAGCACACATACAGGACAAGTACATGCACTACACTAAACAACTCACGGACTCGGCCACTAACACTAGACAACCTGACGCAGGCACTACAAGCAATGCAAGAAAACAAGTCACCAGGGCCAGACGGCCTCACAGCAGAATTCTACAAACATTTCTTTCCACTCTTAGGTCCTCTTCTCCTACAAGTCTTCACAGAGGCCTTCCAAAAGAAACAACTCCCACCCAGTCTAAACCTATCATACATCACCCTCATACCCAAAGATAGCGCAGACAAAACACAACTCAAAAAACTACAGACCCATATCTGTGCTAAATGTAGATTACAAGATCCTCACCAAAGCGCTCACAAACAAGCTCAAACCACTTATGCACAAACTCATACACGAAGACCAACAATGTAGTGTAGAGAACAGAAACATACACCAGCACGCACACTTCATACGAGACATCATACACTACACACACCAGAAGAACTGCCAGTCGTCAGTTCTTTCATTAGATCAGGAGAAAGCCTTCGATAGAGTATCACACAAATACCTGCACAAGACATTACTCCACTGCAACATAGGGGACTACTTCAGAGAGTGGATTCACATTCTCTACTCAAAACCTGAGAGCAAAGTCTTAGTAAACCACACGCTTACAGAGACTATCAGGCTAACTAGATCAGTGAGACAGGGCTGCCCCCTCTCTCCTTTACTGTACATACTCACTCTAGAACCACTTCTAGAGAAAATCAGACAAGACACAACAATCCAGGGAACTTTCGTACCTGGCAGAGGAGAGAGAAAGTTGCTCGCGTATGCGGACGACACGATCTTCCTCCCAACAACAGACAGATCAATAACCCACATTTTAGACACCTTCACAGAGTTCGGTAAAGGCAGTGGAGCCAACCTCAACATACAAAAATCTGTCATTATGGGAACAGGCAAATGGCGAGATAAAAGGGACTTCCCTCTTCGTCTCCAACGCACAGACAACATCCACCTGTACGGCATTACTTTCCCATCACACCCCGACACAATACACAAACCCACATGGGACAACCTCATAACAAACTTTACAAACATGTTACAACGATACAAATATAAAACAGCAACAATTTTTGGAAGAAGCATCATAGTAAGCACATTCATAACACCAAAAATAATATACACCGCCACAGTACTAGACCTTCCACAGCAGACAATCAAAGAAATAAACAAGCAAATCAGAAACTTTATCTTTACAAATACCATCCACAAAATACAACGTAAAACTCTCATGCAGGACAAAACACATGGAGGGATTGCCTTACAAGACATACAGACAAAGATACAAGCACTCAGAATAAGCCATGTAGGTCGCATCATCAAACACCCCAACCAACACCCCCTAGCTCACTACTACATAGGACTGAGACTATCCAATTTAGTCCTACCAAACAACTCGCAGGCACACCACTTCGGCACACTACCACCCTTTTACAAGAACTGCATACAAGCAATTCAAGGACACGAAACTCTCACCCAATGCAAAACAAGCCATATATACAAACATTTGGTCAGAAATCAAGCGCCACCATTACACCTTAGGATCAAAAGGGGACGCAGATACCCCATACTAGACTACACCGACACGGTCCAAAACCTCCATCTCAAAAATATCACACCAAAAGCCAGAGAAATCACTTTCAGACTCATATACAATATGACGCCCACGACACAAAGAAACATGAGACGATGTCACCTATGCAGGAGAAGCGCACTAGACACAGAAGAACACATTTTCTACGAATGCAAAACAGTAGCAACCACCGTAAGAACAATAAAAAACATAATAGAAACACACACAGCACAACAAGTAGACATCGACAAAGCCATAATGTTGAATACAATCCCTAAAACTCAGGCGGACACACACACCAAGTTAATAGCCCTGCTCGCAGAGTTCAGGTTCTTGGTGTGGACGTGTAGAAACAGGGGTTTTTTTCATTCCTGCACGTTTAGTCCTGTCACGTTCTTGGGACTGTTTCAGCAAAGATCGGGCAAAATAATAGACTGAAAGAGAGAAAGAGAGAGAGAAGCAAGAGAGAATAAAATTTAAATTAAAAATTCATGTCCATCGCATGAGCGGAAGAGAAAGCTTTGCCAAACACGGACCATGTACATCACCAGAGAGGAAGATAATGATAGGAGAGAGAGAGAGAGAGAGAGAGAGAGAGAGAGAGCGAAAGGGAAGAAAGAGTACACACGAAATCTCACAAATTAGGGTCTTTAAAAAAAACAAAGAGAGATGTAGAGATAGAGACTTATAGAGATTTTAGAAGTAGATATAGCGAGAGTAGGAAGACAGTAGTGTTAGATTGAACCAGTGTATTAAGAGGTTGTGCAGTAATTATTACATTGAAACTTCGAGCACCGAGTTTTTGTATTAATGTATGAACTGTCGAATATTGTGAAGCTGAGAACGCTGCTTAAATACTACATTTAGAATATGAGAAGTACGATATTGTAAAATTTTGAGATTATATGCTACAAAGATGAAAACAACGAAATGTATGCCAAGTGATGTTATCCATTATATGTCTTGATCTTATTTGTCATAATAAATGACTTCAGTGAAATGTTCATGAGGCTTCATCTATTATAATGTTGTGGAACTTCGACGTGTGAAGTATCAAGGTGTGATGTGATGATTATCAAGGAGCGATGTGATGATTAAAGAACATATTCTTAAATAATATAATAGAAAAACAAATAATCTTTGTTAAATGACGCTGGTAGTAATTTAATATCAAACGCTTACACGAAATAGTTCTTGTATGTTCTACAGAAGAATTAATATCCAGAAAAACTAACTTTGACACTATAAGGAGAAAATATGGCATTGTGCAATGGGAAAACTGAAGATCAAGAATGCAGCTTTATTATTGTTTTCCTACAATTCACACTTCCTCCAGATTTGCTGAACTACTTTGTCGTAACGTGCGTTTTGATTGGTGTACTATCACTGTCTGGAATGATGACCAACTTCGTCAACTTTCTCGTTTACTACAGGCAAGGCATCACAGATAGTCTAACCGTGACATATACAACTTTATCACTTTGTGACGCTGGTTACTATATATGTTAAACTTCTTTGCTTTATTTTGCCAGTTAATAGAATACTTTTACCCTTTATTAAATGTCCATTTGCTCGCTGTCTATTTTGTATATTTTTGTTATGCCAATGCCATGACCTTTTCGGCGTCGACTCTCTTGACAGTCTACCTGTCTGTAGAGAGATGTTGCTGCGTGATGTTCCCTTTTAACGCAAAGAATATATTCACAAAATCTCGGTCAATTTTGGCCAAATTCATCATCTTCGGAGTTTCATTAATTCTCTGCCTGTCTACTTCGCCAACACAATGGATAATGTTGCAGTTTGATAAAAGCATGAATAGATCCCGTTTTGTAATGTGCTTTTCTAAAGACAGAGACACTATTACTTTAGTCGTAGACACGTATAATGGGATTGTAGCACCTATTGTAGGACAGCTTACTTTTACATTCTGTATTATAGCACCTATTGTAGAACAGCTTACTATTACATTCTGCACTATCTTTATGATATCTGCTCTCAAATCATGGACTAACTTCAGACAACAAAATGTCTACAGCAATCATAATCAATTTTTATCCGCAAACCTGTTTCTTCCTCCAACTGTACACACACAAGCAACATATCAGTCAAACCGAAGGCTAAAATATATAACACATAAAGAAGCTAAAATAACAAAAATAGTTATCTTTCTTGCAGTTATATTGTTTTGCTGTAAGTTGCCAGTCTTTCTTACAGCATGTGGCAGAACTTTACAGCCTGCACTAAAGAATGGAGCAATTTTTGATACTCATCTCCAGATAAATTTATCAGTACTTCAAGTATCTGGTCTAGTGAACGTAAATGTAAACTTTTTTGTTTATCTCTATTTAAGTTCGTCGTATAAATCTGTGTTTCTCTCTGTATTTTGCCGGAGGAAATTAAAATGAAATACATTTCATATATTCATTGTTTCCTCTAACGAATGTCAATACTGAAATTATTTTATGTGACGTGTAGAGGTCTTATCTGATAGTGAATTTGCAATATGATGTGGTTCATTAGTGAAATTTAGAATTGTGTGACAGATGCCTTTCATTTATCAAGTATTGTTTGAATAAATGTATTATATCCTCTGTGTTCTTCTCTATCTAACCGCTCTTTCTCTCTCTCTCTCTCTCTCTGTGCCTTTCTATCTGTGCCTCTCCATCTGTTTGTTTCTCTATGTCTTTCCTTTTTGTCTTTCTCTCTGTATCTATAAGTCTCTCCCTGTCTCTGTCTCTCTCTGTCTCTGCCTCTATCTCATTATCTTCCTGTAGAACAGATTATTCAAACAATACCGCTCTCTGTGTGTGTGTGTGTGTGTGTGCTTTTCTCTCTGTTCCTCTCTATCTGTTAGTTTCTCGGTGTCTTTTCTTTTGTCTTTCTCTCTGTATCTATATGGCTCTCCCTGTCGCTGTCTCTGTCTCTGATTCTCTCTCTCTCTCTCTCTCTCTCTCTGCCTCTATCTCATCAGCTTCCTGTAGAACATATTATTTAAAGAATCAAGCAATTCCCCCCCCCTCTCCCTCTTTCTCTCCCTCTCTCTCCTTCTCTGTCTCCCTCTCTTTCTCCCTCTCTCTCCCTCTTTCTCTCTCACTTTCTCCCCTCTCTCTCTCCCTCTCTCTCTCTGGTTCATGCTAATCAGGTGTTAATAGCCACTGATTTCCACAGCCATCTCTCCTTTGTTCTTTCTATAAGCTGTGTTTTAGACTGTTCTCTTGTATGCTACTCTTTCAGTCCCTCTTGTTTTTCCCCCTCCAGTTTTCCTGTTGTCATTAAGTGTTCAACTTTGATTCTTCTTAAAAATGTCCTACAAATCTGGACTGTCATGTTCTGAATTTTGCTAAAATGTTTGTCTTCTGACCATCTTTTGCCGCTCTATTATTTTAACTGAAACTTTCCACTTGTTTCTGTACACTTGTCTCACTTCATTTGTCTTAGTACACTTGTCCTTGTACACTTGTCTCACTACACTTGTCTCAGTACACTTGTCTTAGTATATTTGTCCTGGTACACCTGTCTCAGTACACTTGTCTCAGTACACTTGTCTCAGTACACTTGTCTTAGTACATTTGCCTCAGTACACCTGTCTTAGTACACATGTCTTAGTTCATTTGTCCCAATACAGAGTTCTACAAGGGTTCACGTTTGTAAATTTACTTCGGAACTAATACTTGATAAACAGTTCTCAATTCTTTTTCGGAATTCTGTCGTGCCGTGCTGTCTGAGTACCTCTGATAACAGTGACGATAGATGGCAACGATATTTATCTAGAGTGACTTTTCTTGCTCCTTAAGATGCTATTCGGGGCACGCACCAGAAGACGGGACACGTACCAGAAGACGGGACACGTACGAGAACACGGGACACGTACAAGAAGACGGGACATGTACGAGAACACGGGACACGTACAAGAAGATGGGACACGTACAAGAAGACGGGACACGTACAAGATGACGGGACACGTACAAGAAGACGGGGCACGTACGAGAACACGCGACACGTACGAGAACACGGGACACGTACGAGAACACGGGACGCTACTTTCCTAAAGAGCTTCGGTGCTGAATTTTCACCAAGTACTACCAAGGACAGAGCCCATGCTGGGATCAAAACTTCAGAGACTGGGTATTTTCAGTTAAAGATAAAGCAAAATAGGGTCTTGACCATACATGTGATTCTTTCTTCATAACGCCAAAAAAGGATGGTTGTATTTCTATTGAATTATGAGTAACATATCATCTAAACTTTATTACCTGAATATTTTTGGTATTCATTGATTGAAATATTAACCGTGGAAAAATAATTAGAACAGAAATGAACAATAAAAAATAAAACAATGCAGAGAAATGGAGGCGAAATGGAAAGTGACAAATAACAACAGGGATGAATATAAATCTTTAACAAAAGAAGTAAGAAGAAACATAAGAAAAGACAAAAACAATACATACAAGATTGTTGTGAAAGAATAGAAGGACATCAGAGGTGTGGAAGAGATAGTGAAATGTTTAAAGAAATGAAGACATTGACGAGAAATGTCACACCTAAGCTAAATGTAATTTGTGATGAAATGGGGAAGACCTTGACAGAGACAGGGGAAGTTCTAGAAAGATGGAAGGAATATTGCAGAGGAATGTATGAAACAACTGAACGTGAAATCAAAAATCAACAGTGTGAATTATTATTGGAGGAGAAAGAAACCGAACCGACAATAGAAGAAGTTTTATGGGCAATAAAGAATCTGAAAAACGGTAAATCGCTGGGATGTGATGAGATAACATCATCATCATCAGGTGCCGTGCCGACTGGCCTTAACTATTATGTTTCTCCAGAGTACACGATCTTCATGCAGGCCATCAGCTCAGTTGGTGATCTCCTCTCACACCATCTCGTCAGACTGTCCAGTATCGTTTCCCTTGATCTTCTTCTTGATCTTCTTCCTTTTATTTCTCCTGTTGTTATAATATTTTCAATGCCCCCTCTTCTTATTGCATGTCCTATGAAAGTACACTGTCTCTGTTATTTTTTTGACAAGATTTTTTGGTCCATCCAGCTCTTCTCATACATTCTTTATTAGTTATTTTTGCTGTAAGGGGATTCGCAACATTCTTCTAATAAACCACATTTCTGCTGCTTCCAATGATTTTTGTGCAGACCTGACTATTGTCCATGATTTACTTCCATATAACAAACAGGTTCAATATAGCATTTTAGGACTCGTTTTCTAACATTCATTGATAAGGATGTGTTGAACAATATGTTTCTCATTCTCTGAAATGCAGTCTTTGCTTGCCCTATTCTGTTCCTAATTTCTGTTCTGCATTTCCCATCTGAAGTTATTACTGCTCCAAGGTATTTGAATTTCTGCACCTGCTTTAGAATAGTTCCGTTTAATTGTATACTGCATGTTGGTGGATTCTGTTTCTTAGATATAATCATAGTCTCTGCCTTATTGATGATCAAAGTAAGTCGTTTCTGTTCACTTTCTTTGGCGACAATATCCAAGAGATTTTGCAGGTCTTGTTGGTTCTCAGCTATCAGTACTGTGTCGACACATATCGAAGATTGTTAATATTGTATCCTCCAATTTTTATGCCTGGTTCTATGATGATCGTTCTTAGAATATTCTCGTTGTACAGACACAAAAGGTCTGGAGATAGTACACATCCCTGTCGCACCCCTTGTTTTATAGGTTGATATTTTCCAGTTCTATTTTCAACTCGAATTGCTGTTTCTTGCTGCCAGTATAGATGTTTTATAATCCTCAGGTCTTTGCCGTCTATATTGATGTCTTCAAGCATTTTAATAACTTTATTATGTTTCACCTTGTCGAATGCCTTGGTGTAATCAATGAAGCATAAGTAGAGATCTTTCTGTACTTCTAAAGCTCTTTCTGTTAGTGTTCATAAAGCATAAATGGCATTGTGTGTTCCCTTTCCTTCAACAAATCCAAACTGTTCATCTGCTATTTCCATTTTTTATCTTTTTCCTTGTTCGTCTCATAATGATTCTCAGAAGTAGCTTCGTTATGTGACATGACAGGCTGATAGTCCGGTGGTCATCACATTCCTTTGCACCTGGTTTCTTTGGTAGTGATATAAATGTCGATTTAAGCAAGTCACTGGGAATATAACCACTGTTGTAAATGTCATTCTGTAACTTTGTTATTATTTGTATTCCTATCTCCTCTAGTGCCTCTATTTCTTCTATTATTATTATCAGGCCCAGTCGCTTTTCCATTCTTTATGTGTTTGATGGCATCTATGATTTCATTTTCAAGTAATGGATGGTCCATCACAGTTTTCAGTATCTGATATTAATTCTGGTCTTTCTCCTCCATATAGCTCACCAATGTACTTTGTCCATCAGCCCACAATGTCTTCTTCTCCCATTAATATTTTACTTTCTTTTGATTTCAGGAATCCTGTGGTATAATTTTATTTTCCTGCCTGTGAGTTCACTAATTCGTTTCTGCAGGCTTTTGCTGTCTTTATTATGAGAGTCCTCTATTTGTCTGCACTGTTCATTTAACCATATTTCCTTTGCTTATCTGCATTTGCGTCTTATTTCTTCATTTATCTTATTATATTTTTCTTGGTTATTTTTACTCCTCCTCTTCTTGTCCATCAGTCCTAAGATGTTGTCTGTCATCCATTTATTTTTAAGGGCTTCTTTTTTGGTGGTATTATCTGCTTAACAGTTTGTTGGATAGAATCTCTTAACATTGCCCATTGTTCATCTATACTATTTATCTTTGCTATTGCATTGTATCTATTTGTTATAAAACTCTGTATTGTTCTCGCAGTTCTTGGTCATTTTTAATGAGTTATTTATTAAGTTTGATGTTTCTCACTTTTCTGCATGCTTTTTAGCTTCATTATAATTTTTGCACAGAGTGGGTCATGGTCACTATTGCAGTCGGCTCCTGGCATGGTTTTTGTTGTCAGTAATGCATTCTGGAATCATTTGTTGTTAATACGTAGTCTGTCTGGTTAAAAGTCTTTTTTGTCTGGGGTGCAGCACATTGCCAGTCTTCGAGGATGTTGTTTAAACCAGGTGTTTCCTACAACCATGCTATGTATTCTTGAACATTCAATTAATTTACTACCTCTGTCATTCCTCTCCCGCAGACCATAGGCACCAACGATGTCTGATGTTCTTCCTTTACCAACTTTGGCATTAAAATCTCCCATGACTATAGTAACTTCATGTGACTTTGTGTGTTTTAGGGGTGTCTGTATGTCATTATAAAATAGCTGTACATCTTGTTCAGAACTTACAGATGTTGAAGCGTACACTTGTATAATATTATGTTTATTGTTCGTCCTTTCAATTGGGCTAGCAGGACTGGGTCTTAGATGTTCAAATATCCTACAATTGTCCTTGATGACATATCAGCTGAACTTATTAAAGCAGGAGGAAAGGAATGTGCAACAATCTGTCATGCACTATGTAAAAAGATATGACTTTCAGGTATTTGGTCAAAAGAATGGAAAAGAACTGTATTCATACTATTGCCAGAAAAAGGGTAACTTGAAATTATGCACAAACTACAGAACCGTTGCCCTGATTAGTCATGCCAGTAAAATTCTGTTAAAAATCATAATGTGTAGACTTCATAAGAAAATAGAAGAAGAAGTCAATATGGTCGAAGCTGATCAAGAGATCATATATTCAATATAAAATTAATAATAGAGAAATGCAGAGAGTTTAATGTGAATCTATATTTATCCTTTATAGACTACTCAAAGGCATTTGATTGTGTACAACCATAAACTGTGGGAAATAATGTTGCTATTTTGGCGATCCCACCTGGATTGGCAACCATCTTCATGACACTTCTTTTTTCGCTACTTTTATCCCACTTATCGAATTAGACATACGAGAACAGCAAGGCCGTAAAGATCTTCAGACATCTTCTCACATCTTCGAACATCAGACAGAGACGAAAGAGGAGAAACATAAGGGTTAGTGGCTCTTATAAACAAAGAGTATACTCTTTGATAGTGTCCACGTGATAAACGGTTAATATCGACTGTTTAGTAGTCTTATCAGTCAGTCAATCAGTCAGTCAGTCAGTCATTTACATGTCCCTTGCGGAGCTTTGGCTCCCTAACAGATCTCCTGTAGGCCTCTCGGTTGTGAGCAAGATATCCTGCTGGTGATGTGTCTATTTGCGGATTATCAACTATGTATTGCAGCCATCTTCGCCTTGGTCTTCCTCTCTTTTTCTCATTATGTACCCTCCCAAGACCATCTTCTCTAAATTCTCATGATGTCCAAAATATTTCAGTTTTCTCTGTTTAATCCTCCTTACTGGCCAACCTTCTTCAATATTAAGCTCTTGTATTATGGATATATTTGTTCTTGTTGTGTCCATGATATTTCAAGGACTCTCGGTAGCATTTACATTCAAAGGCATTTATGTGTTTCTCAGCTGTTTTATTAAATGTCCATGTCTCATAGGCATATGTTGCGATGGGAAAGATGCATGCCCTTAAAAATCTTATTTTTTGTAGTTCTGTCTGTTCCTCACCACGGATTCTTTAGTTGTTTTATTTTCTGAAGAGCGATAGATCTCCTCCTTTATTTCACTCATTGTATCTCTATTATTAGTTAGTAGTGATACAAGATAATCAAAACTCTCCACTTCTTCCAGTTTTTCCTCATTGATACATATTTCAGCTGCCTTGTTTATTTTGTCAGTTGTCATCAAATTAGTTTTCTTTGCATTAAGATATATGTTTTATTCTTCACTGTTCTTAAAGACTGACATAATTAGTTGTTCCATTCCTTTTTGTGTTGTGGACAACAATACTGTGTCATCAGCATATCTAATCTCTGGGTTTCATAACCTCCTATTGTTATGGCATCGTAATGTTCTTTGTCTACATCTTCTCTAACATTCCTCATTATATTTTCAGTATATAAGTTAAATAAGTAAGGCGACAATATGGACCCTTGGCGGATCCCTTGTTTTATGTCAAACCAAGTTGTTGTTTCACCATGTATCTTACTGCTGCTTGTTGGTCTAGATACAGCAATGATGTTAATTGTATCAAATGTGTTGGAAATCCCATTCTTTCCATTATTTCCCACACTTTATGGTGTTGTACACAATCAAATACCTTTGAGTATTCTATAAAGGATAAATATAGATTCACATTAATCTCTCTGCATTTCTCTATTATTAATTTTATACTGAATATATGATCTCTTGATCAGCTTCGACCATATTGACTTCTTCTTCTATTTTCTTATGAAGTCTACACATTATGATTTTTAACAGAATTTTACTGGCATGACTAATCAGGGCAACGGTTCTGTAGTTTGTGCATAATTTCAAGTTACCCTTTTTCTGGCAATAGTATCAATACAGTTCTTTTCTATTCTTTTGACCAAATACCTGAATACCATATCTTTTTACATAGTGCATGATAGATTGTTGCACATTCCTTTCCTCCTGCTTTAATAAGTTCAGCTGTTATCTCATCAAGGACAATTGTAGGATATTTGAACATCTAAGACCCAGTCCTGCTAGCCCAATTGAAAGGACAACCAATAAACATAAATATTATACAAGTGTACGCTCCAACATCTGTAAGTTCTGAACAAGATGTACAGCTATTTTATAATGACATATAGACACCCCTAAAACACACAAAGTCACATGAAGTTACTATAGTCATGGGAGATTTTAATGCCAAAGTTGGTAAAGGAAGAACATCAGACATCGTTGGTGCCTATGGTCTGCGGAAGAGGAATGACAGAGGTAGTAAATTAATTGAATGTTCAAGAATACATAGCATGGTTGTAGGAAACACCTGGTTTAAACAACATCCTCGAAGATTGGCAATGTGCTGCACCCCAGACAAAAAAGACTTTTAACCAGACAGACTACGTATTAATCAACAAACAATTCCAGAATGCATTACTGACAACAAAAACCATGCCAGGAGCCGACTGCAATAGTGACCATGACCCACTCTGTGCAAAAATTATAATGAAGCTAAAAAAAGCATGCAGAAAAGTGAGAAACATCAAACTTAATAAATAACTCATTAAAAATGACCAAGAACTGCGAGAACAATACAAAGTTATTATAACAAATAGATGCAATGCAACAGCAAAGATAAATAGTATAGATGAACAATGGGCAATGTTAAGAGATTCTATCCAACAAACTGTTAAGCAAATAATACCACCAAAAAAGAAGCCCTTAAAAATAAATGGATGACAGACAACATCTTAGGACTGATGGACAAGAAGAGGAGGAGTAAAAATAACCAAGAAAAATATAATAAGATAAATGAAGAAATAAGACGCAAA